>CM038143.1:241952740-242342480 GCA_021437245.1 Aegilops speltoides
GACGAAATTTATGAAGTGGCATCTTGTATATTTCATCCAAGGCTTCATGCACCCATTATGGTGGCTTCAAAGTCCTCAAATCATCACTTGTAACTACGTTCTTCTTCACCTTGTGCATGCCATCATCTCCATGCTTGGTCTTGCTCCAATGTTCATCCTTCTCCAAGCTAGGCCCTTCATTTGTAAGCAAAACAAATGTATCCAATTTAGATAGCATCATATTCTCATGAACATTAGAATCATGACCAAGAAATGAAAGTACCTGGTAATTTAGTTGGCGTGCGTGAGCTCTAGTAATTGGTCCAGTATGTATAGCAGCAGGGGCTGTGGGTGTAACAATGGTATTGATGTCCTCATCATAAGGGTTGTATATATGGAGGAAGAGGGGGGAATTTCGTGGCCCTTGGGGAAGGGGTCCGAAACCAACCCTATCTCTTGTTTCCCCACACATACGTACTCTAAAAACAGCCTATACTCAAGTATTTCGAAAATACATGGGCCTGGCCCAATAATAAGGTGATGCACCACCTAGAATAGCCTCTGGACGAAAGTTATGAAGTAGCATCTTGTATATTTCGTCCAAGGCTTCATGCAGTCATTATGGTGGCTTCAACGTCCTGAAATCAGCACTTGTAACTCCGTTCTTGTTCCCCTTGCGCATGCCATCATCTCCATGCTTGTTCTTGCTCCAATGTTCATCCTTCTCCAAGCTAGGCCCTTCATTTGTAAGCAAAACAAATGTATCCAATTTAGGCAGCATCATATTCTCATGAACATTAGAATCATTACCAAGAAACGAAAGTACCTGGTAATTTAATTGGCGTGCGCGAGCTCTAGTAATTGGTCTAGTATGTATAGCAGCAGGGGCTGTGGGTGTAACAATGGTATTGATGCCCTCACCATCCTCCCCTTCTTGAAATGAAGTCGTCCTCGACGGAAGCTCATCTTCCTCACCGAAATAAGGCTTCAAATCTGCAATGTTAAAAGTGGGACTAACCCCAAAATCTGCAGGCAGCTCAAGTTTATATGCATTATCATTTATTTTCTCTAACACCTTAAGAGCACCATGAGCACGTGGTATTATCTTTGATTTGCGCAAATCAGGAAATCCATCCTTACGCAAATGTAACCAAACAAGATCTCCAGGTGCAAACACAACATGTTTTCTAACTTTATCTCATAGCAAGTTTATATTTAGCATTCATACGCTCAATGTTTTCCTTAGTTAACTCATGCATTTTTAAAATCAATTCAGTACATTGTTTAGCATCAAAATTAACCTTCTCCGAAGATGGAAGAAGCAACAAATCAATAGGTGCACGAGGTAGGAAACCATACACAATTTCAAAAGGGCACATCTTAGTAGTAGAATGCAACGAACGATTATAAGGAAATTCAATATGAGGCAAGCAATCTTCCCACATTTTCTTATTATTCTTCAAAACAGCCCTATGCATAGTAGACAATGTTCTATTGACTACTTCAGTTTGTCCATCAGTTTGGGGGTGACATGTAGTACTAAAAATCAGTTTAGTCCCCAACTTAGCCCACAAACATCTCCAAAAGTGGCTAAGAAATTTAGTATCACGATATGAAATGATAGTATTTGGCACACCATGCAAGCGAATAATTTCACGAAAGAACAAACCAGCAACATTAACAGCATCATCGCTTTTATGACATGGTATAAAGTGTGCCATTTTCGAGAATCTATCCACGACAACAAATATGCTATCCCTCCCCTTCTTTGTTCGAGGTAAACCTAAGACAAAGTCCATAGATATATCCTCCCAAGAAACACTAGGTACAGGCAAAGGCATATATAAACCATGAGGATTGAGTCGTGACTTAGCTTTTTGACATGTAGTGCAGCGAGCAAGAAAACGCTCAACATCCCATCTCATCTTTGGCCAAAAGAAATGTGTAGCAAGTATGTCCTCCGTCTTCTTTACGCCAAAGTGTCCCATTAATCCTCCTCCATGCGCCTCCTGCAACAACAAAAGAGGAACAGAGCTAGCAGGAATGCATAGCTTGTTAGCACGGAACACAAAGCCATCATTAATAACAAACTTGTTCCATGTTTCGTCCTTCTTTACAATTCTGCATTACATCTTTAGAATCAGCATCATGCACATATTCATATTTGATGGTCTCCAAACCAAATATTTTGAAGTCAAGTTGTGAAAGCATAGTATAGCGACGAGACAAAGAATCAGCAATAACATTTTCTTTACCCTTCTTGTGTTTAATGACATAAGGGAAAGTCTCAATGAATTCAACCCATTTAGCATGTCTACGATTCAGTTTAGCTTGACTTTTAATGTTTCAAAGATTCATGATCAGAATGTATAACAAATTCTTTAGGCCACAAATAATGTTGCCATGTCTCTAAAGTCCGAAAAAGAGCATATAATTCTTTATCATAAGTAGAATAGTTCAGACTAGGCCCACTCAATTTTTCAGAAAAGTATGCAATAGGTTTGCCATCTTGTAATAACACACCTCCTAATCCAATTCCACTAGCATCACATTCAAGCTCAAAAGTCTTATTAAAATCAGGAAGTTGGAGTAAAGGAGCATGTGTCAACTTATCTTTCAATACCATGAAGGCTTCTTCCTGTGCGGTACCCCAAACAAAAGGCACATCCTTCTTTGTAAGCTCATTGAGAGGTGCATCAATGGTGCTAAAATCTTTCACGAAACGCCTATAGAAACCAGCGAGTCCAAGAAAACTCCTCACTTGTGTGACCGTTTTGGGCTGCGGCCAACTCTCAATAGCTTCAATCTTGGCTTTATCAACTTCAATTCCCTGTGGAGTAACAACATAGCCAAGAAAAGATACGTGGTGGGTGCAAAAGGTGCACTTCCCAAGGTTACCAAACAAACGTGCATCACGTAGAGCAATAAAAACATCACGTAAATGTTCCAAATGTTCTTCCAAAGATTTGATATAAATCAGTATATCATCAAAATAGACTACCACAAATCGTCCAATGAAAGCACGTAAAACTTCGTTCATTAGTCTCATGAAAGTACTAGAGTTAACCCAAAAGGCATGACTAACCACTCATATAAACCAAACATAGTTTTAAATGTTGTTTTCCATTCATCTCCCAATTTCATACGAATTTGATGGTATCCACTACGCAAATCAACTTTGGAGAATATTGTAGAGCCACTCAATTCATCAAGCATATCATCTAGCCTAGGAATAGGATGACGATAACGAATAGTAAATTAATGCCTCTACAATCAACACACATACGCGACGTACCATCCTTTTTCGGCACTAGTATAATAGGAATAGCACAAGGACTAAGAAATTCGCGTATATAACCTTTGTCAAGCAGCTCCTGTACTTGACGCATAATCTCCTTCATCTCCTCTGGATTGGTACGGTATGGTGCATGGTTGGGTAGCGATGCACCGGAATTAAGTCAATTTGCTGCTCAATCCCTCGAATAGGTGGCAATCCCGGTGGCACGTCTTGTGGGATGACGTCAGCGAACTCCTGCAAAATGTTAGTGACAGCAGGGGCAAAGAGGAAGGCACGTCCTCAAACGAAAATAATGCCTCTTTGCACACGAAAGCATAGCAAACATATTTGCTAGAATCTAGCTCATCAATATTAGATTTGGTGGCAAGTAAACATGCGCTTTTCAATTTAATTTCTGAAGCAACACTAGATGTTTTATTATTAGGCTTCATTTGTTGCTCAAATTCTTTTGCAACCATCTGATTTTCACTCTTATTTTTCTCCTGTTTTGCTTTGTTAGCTCTATTAATATCATCTTTCAAAATGGAATCAGGAGTCATAGGAAGCAAACTAATATTTTTATCCTTATGAACAAGAGTATACCGATTGTTTCTACCATGGTGTATAGAATTTTTATCAAATTGCCATGGTCTACCAAGTAATAAGGAACATGCTTGCATAGGTACCACATCACAATCGACACAATCAGCATATGTAGAGATACTAAAATGCACACGAACAGTACGTGTTACCTTAACCTTGCCGCTGTTGTTGAACCATTGGATGTAGTAAGGATGTGGATGTGGTCTTGTGGTGAGAGATAGCTTCTCCACCATCTCCATGCCAGCCAAGTTGTTGCAGCTCCCTCCATCTATGATGACACAAATAGAACGTTCCTTCACAACTCCCATTGTATGGAACAAATTATGCATCTGATTTTGATCAACTTGTGTAACCTTCACACTCAAAACATGTTGAGCATCTAAACATTCATACCTGTCAGCATCTTCAGCAGCCATGTATTGCGTCTCATGATCAGAATCATCTCCACCATGCTCTTCATGTGTAAAAAGAGCTAAAGTCTCCTCATCATAGTCACTAGCGGACTCATACTCACCATCCTCAGTAGCAATCATCACACGCTGAGATTTGCATTCCTCGCAAAATGTCCTCTTCCCTTACAACGACGACAAATAATATCACTTGTGTGCCCTGTTGACGCCATGGAAGAAGAAGAGCTCTCTGCAGGCCCGGCAGGTGTGCTCTTGGCAGATAGTGGTGGTTGTGCCTGCTTTCTTGTATCACGGTTGGAGGTGGCACCTGAAGGAGGTGATGGTGCTGTGGAAGTAGATGATGCACGTGGTGTCCATGATGAAGGTCGACCTACAGAAAAGTTAGTTCGCATCAATGCCTGTCGATCCTGCACTTCACGTTCAGCTTTACAAGCAAGATGGAATAAACGAGTGATATTATTATAATCCTTATAATCTAGAATGGTCCGAATCTCTCTATTTAATCCACCCATAAAACGTGCAAGCATAGCTTCATTCTCCTCAACAATACCACATCTAATCAAGCCAGTTTGTAATTCCTGATAATATTCTTCTACAGAATTTTTTCCTTGTCTTAGGCGCTGCAATTTTTGAAGTAATTCACATTGATAATATGGTGGAACCCAATGAGTACGCATAGTAGTTTTCAAAGCAGCCCAAGTAGCTGGAACAAGATATAATCTACAATGTTCAGACCACCAAAATCATGCAAAGCTAGTGAAAGCACAAACAGCAGCAGGAACACGTCTCTCCTCAGCATATTGTAAACATGTAAATCGTTGTTCAGTTTCTAACTCCCAAATAAGATATATATCAGGAACATATCTACCCTCAAATGGTGGAATATTCAATTTTAGTTTAGGGAGAGGGTCATGATCTCGTACCTGAGGGGGAGCCCTAACATTGCCATTATTTGCATGTGGATGACCTGGTGGTTGTGGTGCTGGTGGTTGCACGTAGTTCTGATTTTGATCAACTTCATCCTCGTAATCTCCCACATAATCATCCTCCTCCGCATCAGCAGCAGGAGCCACAGAAGTATCAACAGCAACACCAATAGTTTGGCCAAGCGCAAGAGGGACACGGCTCGCTCGGCGGAGGGCTATTTCGCGACGTGGAGGTAGTCGTCGTCGTTGTTGTTGTTGTAGAGGTGCGTTAGGTGTAGCCGGTGGTGGTGGTGGTGGAAGAAGCGCGAGCAATTCATTAAACTTGTTATCGAGCTTTGTTTCGAACGTCTTCTCCATGCCATCTATCTTCTCCATGGCCTCTTCAAATCTGTTTAGCACATCTTGCACCTGTCCACTTATCATTTGCTGAAATTTATCATGCTACTCCTTATTTGTCATGTTCTCCTAGTCAGTCTCATCGGCTTGTGATCCTGGCATGGTTAGCAGCAATAGAAACACACAAGAATATGATCCTACAGACTACTAAGAAGAGGTGGTGGTGGGAGTCACTAATCCGTCAAGCAAATCTCAAATTCTTACCAGTTCTTACCCAGTAGCAGGCGGTGATCGGCAACCGTTGTAGTCAAAACTCTCAAAAGCTTGGATAGAGCGATTCCCAGGGAGAGTCAAACACACAACGTAGATGTATGTGGAGCTGGGAAGGCTTATAATATGGTAGCAAAAAAAGTCAGCGGTGATGACGATGGTGGTATATGGTAGCGTTGATGATGATGGTGGTATATGGCAACGGTGACGACAATGGTGCGGCGGTGGCGTGACAACTTGTGAATAGAACTCGCAACTCTAAATTACTAGACGCTAGGACCAGCAACTTGACACGACGATGCAACTGCAAATTCAACAAAGCAAATACAGAAAAGATTATGCAAAGGCTCAGATTGGTTCGGATAAGATGAACTAACCCTAATTTTTTCGGCTTTTTCGTGGACTATAGGTATGAAGAACAGACTCGATCTAAACTACGAAAAACTATAAAATCTCACCAAGCAACCTGGAAATCTGATACCACTTGATAGAGGCAAAGGTGTCCCGTCTTTCGATGAGATGATGGATATCGCTTTGGTGGAAGTCGACTTTGACGATCCGACTACGAACGTGCGAGGACATCATGCCTTAGCAATCGCTAAACCAACTCTGAGAAGTTATTAACCACGCTGGAGCACAATCAACCTGACCACGAGGGTCTGTTTCCTGCGAGCAAACGAAGAACAAGCAAGAAACTCAGATTGCAATCTGGATATTGCGAATATAAGATGAAAGCTTTATTGATCAAGGTGAGGTTCTATGACGCCTTTGTCTGGTTGTTGAACACAAACGAAGTACGCGAAGTTACAGCTATGGAGAACTTTTAATCTAAACAAAACCCAAAGTCTAAACGATGCCCTAAGGGATGTATATATGGAGGAAGAGGGGGGAATTTCGTGGCCCTTCGGGAAGGGGTCCGAAACCAACCCTATCTCTTGTTTCCCCACACATACGGACTCTAAAAATAGCCTATACTCAAGTATTTCGAAAATACATGGGCCTGGCCCAATAATAATGTGACGCAGCACCTAGAATAGCCTCTGGACGAAAGTTATAAAGTAGCATCTTGTATATTTCGTCCAAGGCTTCATGCACTCATTATGGTGGCTTCAACATCCTGAAATCATCATTTGTAACTCCGTTCTTGTTCCCCTTGCGCATGCCATCATCTCCATGCTTGTTCTTGCTCCAATGTTCATCCTTCTCCAAGCTAGGCCCTTCATTTGTAAGCAAAACAAATGTATCCAATTTAGGCAGCATCATATTCTCATGAACATTAGAATCATTATCAAGAAATGAAAGCACCTGGTAATTTAATTGGCGTGCGCGAGCTCTAGTAATTGGTCCAGTATGTATAGCAGCAGGGGCTGTGGGTGTAACAATGGTATTGATGTCCTCATCAAAAAGCAAAGTGACCATAGAAGTTTGCTAGTTGTGTAGCTCTGGATCGAGTGAGAGGGCCGGGAGCAATGATGCTATCAATGATCTTCTCAATCTGGACTTCATTTGCTATTCGAGGATGAGCTGGAGGAAGAAAGATCTGACCAACTATTGTCTTCATCTTCAGCATTGGCTTCGGACTGAGCATTGTCTTCAGGTTGATTATGTGCAGAAATGATGATCTCATCCTCAGCCTGTTCCTTAGTGGGCATGATTTCTCTAGTACCCATTAGCTTGATAGCATCAGCTGGTGTAGCTTCATCTAGCACATTTGGCAGGTGCTCTCTTTGTGAGCCGTTAGTCTCATTGAACCGCACATCTACAGTTTCAATCACTTTATAGTGAAAGAGGTTGAATACTGATGCGGAGCATCCTACGGACATCACCATGTCAAGAGTCCACTTGGCAAGTGACACGTGCGACATCTACTTCACATACACAAAGGTGAATCATCTCCTTTACACGTGCTCACTTGACACTCTCGAGGATGGTATACTACTTGACACTTCTCCGTGTGCATGCATAGGTATTGTCGGAACATCACGGATGTCGAGGAGGAGGCGGCGCAAGTGTACGTCTACACCATCCGCGAGGGAAGCATGGAAGAGAAGACGAAAGAAAGGAGAAGAAGACGAGCAGCGGGTGAAGATAGCCGGACGTCCGGACCGCCGTCCGGATCATCCGGACCAGCCGGATCATCGGGTCCCCCTCCGGATCATCCGGTGTCCGTGCCGAAGACACCCGAAGGGTCCTCCTGAAGCCGGATCATCCGGCCCACCTCCCGCATCATCCGGACGACGGCCGGATCATCCGGACCCCCATCCGGATCATCCGGGCCTTGCCTGCGTGCAACGTTTCAGGCCGAGGCCCATGTACCCATTCGGCCCCTCACTTACCCCTTCGCCCACTAGACTATAAATAGACCTCCTCCTCCCCATTTTTAGGGTTAGCAAAGTGATAGCTCATTCTTAGGTGAGCTTTGCTCCTACCTATCTCTACTCTTGAGAGAGAGAGAGACCACTACTCCATTGGAGGCCAAGACCTCCATCTAGGAGAAGATCCTGCGGGATATCATCAAGACCCCCTTGTGGGAAGATCCATCTAGGATATCATCAAGACCTCCTCTTGGAGATGAACCTTACCTTGTACCTTTCCCTTTGTTGTTCATGTACCTTGTGATCTTGTGTGTTTGATTGTCTAGTGAATGTGTGATTTGGACTTGTTCTTGAGTGTTTCCCCTTGTGATTTCTCCCCGTTCTTCCCCGTGTTCATCGTGTTCTTCGAGGGATCCCACTCCAAACGTGAAAGATCGTCGCTATAGGGTTCCACCCTACATCATATGGTATCATGAGCCACGTTTATCACGTATTTGGAGTCCCTCCCACCGTTTTCTAGCCTTCTTTTGCTTAATTTCGTCCTAAAATTCAAAAATCCCCACCAAAAATAGCCCCAAAATTTTTTGTGATTTGTTGGGTTGATGAAGTTTTGTTGATTTTGATCCATGGATTTGCTTGGTTTCAAGTGGATCTAGCATCTCCCCAAGTTTCACCACCTTCCATCCACGAAATCCATCAAATTTTGCCCCGAAAATCATCCATTTCCGCCCAAAAATTCATCCCCACGAGCAAATCCCGAGCGGACTGACTTGCCCGGATCATCCGGACATTCTCCCGGATCATTTGGACCTCACCCGGATCAGCTGGACGCCCCCCGGACGTCCGGATAAATCGCGCACCCAGAAAACAGAACCGGCGCTGACGAATCCGGATCATCCGGATTTCCTCCCGGATCATCCGGACCTAGCCCGGATCATCCGGTTAACCCTGAAACTGACACGGCTGAAATCTTGTTTCGGTCATAACTAATTCATCCGAGTCCGTTTTGACGTTCTTTAGCTCGTTTGAAGCTATTGACATCCCCATCCAACAAAAATACCACCAACACCATTTGACACCATCAAATTTTCTGAAATTTGGCAAGTTTGCCTAGGCCCTCCACCATATCATCCGCATTACCACCACCGACTTCCGCAACCTAACCCATTTTGTTCCCCATAGCATTTGAGGTTGTTTGAGTAGTGACTTGAGTCTCCTAAGGTGTTTCGGCTACTTAAGGACGGTTGCTTCATCATCAACCACCACCATACCTTCCGCATAGGCTTCCCACCACTACTAGGAAAAGGGCTATAGATAGGATTGATTCTAATGGCGCACCGTGGAGGCAGTGCGCCACTACTATATACTAATGGCGCACCTGTTCCTGATACGCCATTAGTGTGGAAGACACTAATGGCGCACCGTGGACAGGGTGCGCCACTAGTATGAATTTTTTTTTTTCCATTTTCCCATACATACTAATGGCACATGAGGTCTACAATGCGCCATTACTATATATAACTACTAATGGCGCACCAAGCAGGCAGTGCGCCATTACTGTAAATTTTGTTTTATTCTTTTTTTGCAAAACTACTAATGGCGCACCCTCTGCTGATGCGCCATTAGTAATCAAAATTACTAATGGCGCATCGCAGACAGGTGCGCCATTAGTAACCTGGGACCAACAAGATATTTTGGACAGCCCACACCTACCCACTCACTTTCCCCACTTCATTCCATCCACCTCCTTCTCCAAGATTTCGCCATCTCCTCCTCCTCACCTCATTTCCACCATAGATTCAACAAAATTAAGTGGTGAAATTACCTTTTTTGATAGGTAAGTAAGGAAAGCTATCTTCATGATATAGATCTATTTTTTTTCTCCCTAGCTCGCTCCAACAACGTGCACATGCACTTTTTGTGGCTAGCTAGATCTATGTATGTTTGTGGTGTTGCAAGTGTTTGTGGTGTTGCATATATGTTTGTGTTTGAAGGTACGGTATTTGAAATATGCGATAGTTGCCAATATTTTGCCGAATGTTTTGACTCATTTCCTTTTCAAGCGAGAATTTTGGCACTATGCATTCTTTTGGTCCTATTTTTAGGAAGGTCATGCCAAATTTTTCTTGGTTCTAACATATCATTTTGCTCTACCCGTGGCGACCATGGTCCGCATGATGGTGAAGGCATCGTGAATAGGTTTTTGAGCTCATGAAGGCCGAGATGCTTCAAAAGAACGAGACAGAGATAAGATGTCCATGTCGAAGATGCAAGTGAAGAGCCTTATTGCGGACCCGGATTCGGGCAGGTGGGACCACCTGCTCTTGCATGGTTTCATGGATGGCTATCGGTGGCAAGGTGATGAAGATGACTATCAAGTCGTCCATGGCCGGGGCCGGGCAAGAAATGAGGAAGGGCAACAAGATAAGTACCACCGCGGCGAGGGCGGGCGAGAAGACGAAGAATCTCCAGGACATGATCACGACGGTGATGCTGTACACAATCATAATGTAGAAGATGTCGTACATGATGATGAGGAAGATCAAGACGAAGGGCATGATCATGAAGATGAAGATGCCGGAGCAGACGACATGGAGGCTGGGTGCAGGACCCTCATATTCAAGAGCTGCTTCTCAAGCGGACGGAAAACGCAAGAGCTGCCGCCCGAGAGAAAGCCAAGCTGGATCAACTGGAGATAGACGCGGTTACTCCATTGTATGAAGGATGCAGGCCCGAGGATACCCGCCTGAAAGTAACGCTCATGGCTCTGGAGATGAAGGTAAAACACAAAATAACCAACGCATGCTTCGACGAGAACATGTCATTCTGGCACGAACGTCTTCCCAAGGGGAACAAGTGCCCGACCAGTTTTGAGGAGGCGAAGAAAATCGTGTGTCCTCTGGATTTACCGCACATGAAATACCATGTGTGCATGAACAATTGCATCATTTATCGGGACGAGCACGCGGAGTCTACCATATGTCCGGTGTCTTGGCGTCACTCGATACAAGAAGAGGAAGAAAGCTCCTCGAAAATCGGTGTGGTACTTTCCGATCCTCCTCGTCTGCAGCGGTATTTCGCGGACCCTAAGGTAGCAAAGCTCCTGCGTTGGCACGCGGATAGGGAGGAGAAGAAGCGAAGATGACGCAAATGATCCGGAGATAGATAAAAAGACAAGATCTTGAGTCACCCTAAGGATGCGAGCGGTGGCAAGCGTTGAACTTCAAGACCCGAATTTGGGAAGGATCCAAGGAACATCGTGGCCGGGCGCGAGCACCGATGGAGTCAATCCGTTTGGCAGCCGAGAAGCACACATAGCACTGGCCTGTGTTTGTGTGGATGTACAACCTTCCCCTGGTTGTGCATGAAGAGGAAGTACATTCACATGAGTATGCTAATTGAAGGGCGAAACAACCAGGAACGACATCAATCAGATCTGGGGCTCTTTGAAGAAGGAGCTAGACACGCTGTGGAAAACGCCAGCCAATCGTGGGACGCCGCAGAGAAAGAATATTTCCCTATGAGAGCCGCACCGCCACGACGGTGCACAACTATCTCGATTACGGATATCTCGCGGGGCAGGTAGTCCACGGATTTTCTGGATGCGTAAGGTGCATGGATGACACAACGTATCGCCAGCTAGATAGAGATCCCGGGTCTTCGAAAACCGTGTTCATGGGACATCGAAGGTGGCTTCACGACGATGACCCGTGGAGGAAACGCAAGGATCTGTTCGATGGTGAAACCGAACCCCGAAAACTCCCATGTACGAGGAGCGGCGAGGAAATAGACAAGCTGTTGAAAAATTGGAAAGACTGCCCACTGCCGGGAAAGATGCGAAAGGCGCCAGAGCCGCTGCTGAAGGTATGGAAAACGAGGTCTGTTTTCTGGGACTTGCCGTACTGGAAGATCCACCCTCCCGCGTGCTTCACTCTAAGTCAGGAGGAGATCGAGCAGTTTTTCACCTGCCTCCTAGGAGTAAAACTTCCTTATGGTTACGCGGGGAAGATAAGCAGATACCTAGACCCAGCGAAGCAGAAGTTCAGCGGGATGAAGTCTCACGGTATCACACGTCGATGACGCAGATACTTCCGGTTGCAATCCATTGGGATCATGGACGCAGCGCACGTCCATGAAACGCTATTTGGCCTGTGCAACTTTTTTCGACGTCATCTCTCGGAAGTCGATTGGCGTGAGGCAATTCGAAGGCTACGAGGAAGAGATCGTGGTGATACTATGCGAGCTTGAGATGTACTTCCGCCCGCATTCTTGACGTTATGGTGCATCTGCTGGTCCATATAGTGGAGGATATCATCCAACTCGGGCCGGCGTTCCTACACGGCATGATGCCGTTCGAAAGGATGAATGGTGTCATCAAAGGATACGTTCGCACCATGTCACGTCGAGAGGGAAGCATAGCCGGGGCTTTCGATCAAGAGTGCATCTCCTCATCGCATCTAATTATCTAGGCATCGAGAACCCGTTGGCCGCCGTCAGCAGCACCTCGGCAGCTCGCTGGATGGGGTCACCATGAGGGTCGCGCGAAATGCATGTCGACTTCGAGGGTCGACTCGCCGACTTTGAAAGAGCAAACCTAGTCGCGCTACAACACATAGGCGTGGTCAATCCTTGGGTGGTAGAGCACAAAACCTTTATTAAGAAGGCGTTACAATGACCGAGGCCAACAGAGGACGGACGGAGATATATTCAAAGAGCACAACTCATGTTTCACGCTTTGGTTCAAGCGAAGCTTCGCGTACCCTTTACATGAGGATTCTTCCGCGGAAGAACAACTCATATTCGCCTTGTCACAGGCGCCGAGCACAACCTCGATGACCTATGAGGCGTCACGATATCAATGACTACACATTCTACACGAGGACAAGGACATGAAGAGCGATGGTTATCGAACTCCGGGTAACGATGGAATCCTACACCGTAACGACAAGGACAGATACTACGAAAGGATCGAGGAGGTCGGGAGCTGAGCTCTGTTGGAGAGAAGGTCCCGATGTTCCGTGTCGATGGGCCAAAACGTCATAAAAGAAGACGGTATTTCACCACCATGGTTATACCGAAGCCAAATCAAGACCCATGGTATAAGCGTCACCATGAAAAATGAGCCATGGGTACGGCTTCCCAAGTGGACCAATGCTTCTTCATTACCGACCCGCCAAAGCCCGGTCGTGTTGTCGTGAGGAGAGGCAAAAGGAAGATCATCGGAATGGATGGAGTAGCCAATGAGCAAGACTTGACAAATACGGCGACCGAAGATCGAACATGACGACGACGATGAAGTAGCAGCACACACCACAAGAAGAAGCAGGACCACCCTACCTAAGGGCGTCCGTTCCACGAGAAGAACTCCGTTTGCGAAAAAGAAGGGCAAGAAGATTGTGAACAAATAGCTAGCTAAGACCTATTGTATTTAAATCGTAGTCTTCATTTCTCGATTGTATTTCATGGGCACTTTTGATATCATGAATATTTTTAAATTTCATGGGCACTTTTGAATTCATGAGGACACTTGATCTCGATTCCCCTCCATCTCGATCTCGATCCCCTCCATCTCGATCGCACCGCACCTCCCGCTAGCTCCACCCATCGCAACCTCCCCGCTCCACCGCCGAGCACCTGCCCGCCCCAAGACCAAGACTTTTTGAACATATTTTTAATTTTTTTTACTATTTTTATAAAAAATATTGCACTATTATAATTTAAACAAGTTTGAACATATTTAAACACAAATAAATATAAAAATAGCATTTAAAATGCATAAAAATATTCTGTTATGATTTAAACAAATTTGAACATATTTAAACACAAATAAATATAAAAACACCATTTAAAATGCATAAAAAATATTGGGGATCACAGGAATCGAACCCGGGACCTCTGAGTGTGTGTCTTTGCATCTTTGGCCAGTCGGGCTAGTGGGTGGGTTACATTGTAGATAGGGTTGGGCTGTAGATATGGCTACTAGGCTAGGTTGAAACAAAATTCTAATGGCGCACCGAGGGTGGTGCGCCATTAGAACAGATCGTACTTATGGCGACCTGCACGTGGTGCGCCATTAGAATGCTTTCTCCACCTATTCCCTCTCGGCCTCTCTCCTCCCTCGCCAGATCCCCGCCCACGACCTAACTTTGCCCCCGCGCCGTCGCCGTCCCCCTCACCGCCCCCCTCGCCTCCTTCGCCATCCCCGAGCCGAGCGCCGCCTCCCACGCCGTCCCCGAGCCGAGTGCCCTCGACGTCCTCCCGCCCAAGCGCCCCCTCCCCCCGCGGCCCCGCCTGCGCCCTCGACGTGCTCAGACGCCCAGGAGGACCGCCACCGCTCGACGCCCTCGACCGCGCGGCCTGCCCAGGAGGACCGCCACCGCTCGACGCCGAATTCGCGCCGCCTCGACTAGCTCCGGCTGCCCTGAGTCGCCCTCGACCTCCCAAGTGAGCACCCGAGCCGCTTCCCCCTCTTCCCCCTCTTTATTTCCTTCTGATGTGTTCTAGGGTTGGGGGTTGGAGAAATTTGGACAAGGAAAGGGGGTTGGAGAATTAAGTAGCTAGGGTTGTCCAAATGTTCAAATCTCTGAGCTTGCATTTAGATGCATTTTAGAGGATACTAGTCTCAACTAAGCATCCGCCTAGAGATTCTTTCTTTAAGTAGCTAGGCTCAATTAGTGAATTTTCTAGTGAGTTTGGATTCATGCAACAATATGAAACATTAATTACTATTCTTTCTGGCCACTAATGATAGATGTAACATGTAAGAAGTCCATAATTGATTAATGGATCTGTTAGTTTGATAGTTTTTTAGTGTTGCACCTTTTCCTTCTACAACTTGCAGATGTGCACATAGTTTTTTGTGTTTAGTTTAGGAGTTGGTCCTTGGGAAGCATAAATAAAACATTATTGGCAAGTGCAGTCTTGTTACTCCTAGGTATCTACAAATGAGTAGATGAATATTTGTTACTAGGAGGGGTTACAATATCTTTCAAACTGATGTTGTTCTCATGATCATGCTTTCTAATGGTTTGATATCACCCAAAGTTTGGCATGGAAACTACTGAGTACTAGCATACTGACTAAACTATCCAGATAGTGAGACAGTAAGAAGGAAACTAAGCATACTAGTTTTTTGTAGTGAGACAGTAAGATAGTGAGACAGTAAGAAGGAAACTAAGCATACTAGTTTTTTGTAGTGAGACAGTAAGATAGTGAGACAGTAAGAAGGAAACTTCCCAGATTATGTAGATGATAAAATGGCAGAAACCTGGGAGGTTCTGGTTTGCTGTATCTCCACCAGTTTGGGTTGGTGAATGTGGATGATTTTTTATCCTGTGAACTCATTGTCTTTGCTACAAGAATTTGGTATCATCATGGTGTAATTTTGTTAACATTCTGGTTTTGTTAGATAGTGGCAGTTATAACATCATGTGGAATTTTTAAGTCATTTACAGCTCTAGTACACTTCTCTTACACTTCTTGAGGACTTGTATTTGCTATTGTTGTGTTGTTGTTCCTATCTTGTAATTGCTTCAACAAGACACTACCATGACTTAATGTTTACAATAGCTGTTTTCTTTGTGTCCAATAGTCAGCGTATATTTTTCTTCAGAGGTAACTAGTCAAATGTTAGGTGTGTATGTACGAACTTGAATGTTGCAATGCTGTTTTCTTGAGAGGCTCTGTCAAAAACTTTAGCTCTTGTCTTGCAAAGATGATGATCATCTTGCTAGTTTGTTGGTTTTGTCTCCGACCATTGTGTCGTGATGAATTTGCAGTACCCGAGAGGCCCTTGAGTTTGCGAAATGTCGATTAACTTCCGTTCCGGCAAATTGGTACTCCATATGTCCTATTTTCAGCATAGGTCATGCTGAAATTTTCCGTGAATTTTAGCATGACTTTGCTAAAAATAGGACATATGGGGTACTTGCGACTAATGCATGGGCCGGGCTATCTTAGTACTTAGTTAAGTAGGATCAACTGCCTGCCATTCTTGCTGCATTAAATCATAGGTGGCAATAGAGCCAAGTGATTAGGCCCAACTTAGAATTATCCTTAGCATCGATAAACCCTAGATGATAAACCCAACATAGGTGGCAATAGAGCCAAGTGATTAGGCCCAACCTAGGGTGCCTCGGCATCGATAAACCCTAAATGATGAAAACTTAACTTGGCTGCCCCGGATGCCTCGGTGTCGATGAGAACCTAAATGATGAAAGCTTAGGCTTTTAGGGTGCCTCGGTGTCGACAAACCCTAAATCATGAGACCATGATCTTGTTCCTTGATAATAACCATCTTTTTGACCAAACTTTTTTCCTATTTAGAGAGAAACATGGCCCACAACGATGAGGCCGGTGGTTCGGGCGGCAAGCAATTCTGGGAGCTGTCCCAAGAGATGGAGGAACAACAACCTCACCGCGATGATGACGCCGCGGAAGACACCGATCCTAATTACACAACCCCTAGTGGCGTCGGGGATGACACCACTGATGGTGCCGCCGAGGATGCCACCACTGATGATGGCGGCGCACACACAGATGGTGGCGGCGCACACACAGATGGAAGCCAACCGAAGAAGCAAAGGAAGGACCGGCGCTCGAATGCGCTCCGCACCATCAAGGAGGAATTCACTCAAGTGGACTCCGATGGGAATCCAACGGAGCCCAAACATATAGTCAAGGGGTACGTGGTTCAGCTCGGGTGCATTCTCCGGAACACCGTCTCGATCAACACCGAGAACCTTAGGCATAAGGACTGAGGGAATTTGCGCAGCCTCCTCTTCCGCGAAGCTGCACGAGCGATACAAGTTCCCCGCCGAATTTGAAAACACACGCCTCTCGGGTATAGAGTGAACAATGCCGCCTCACGAAGATGAGCACGGCCTGTCTGCTTGGAGAAGTGCGTTGAAGAGAATGATTGATAAAGGTGATAGTTATGACAAGATCAAGGCGAAATATCATTTGATGGCGAAGATGAGTACAAGGAGTTCGAGATCAAGTGCGAGCCCGCAAGCTCGAATCAAGTCGATGGGGAAAGAAATGCGGAGTTGAACTTAGGGAACACAAACTCGGTCCCGTGGTTATAGAGTGGCGGAGCCTATATGGGACAAGGAGGGCGGGCGTGCCGAGCAAGGCCTACCGCCCGCTTCGAGAAATACAGCGGTGACAAGCGGACCGGGAACTATGTCGGGGCCGGTATAAGGAGGACCCGATAACAAAGGAGCTTACCACGGATCCGAAGACCAGGCGCTTGAGCTTGTTCTCGTAAGGAATACACCCCCCGTAATTAGCTCCATATGGTTGCACTCTAATTAATCCCCAATATTTCTAAATGGCTCATGTTCCTTTCGCGGGACAATGAAAGCGATGGCGCTGGGTCGTCTAAGAGCTCCCTTCGACACCCCTTTAAATAGGGCGTTGAGCGTAATGAAAAGAAGGATAAGCTCGATAAGCCGGCGTCGGTGGTCGTGTGGCGGCAAAGGCTTGTCCACAAAATGGGGTCATACTATACCGCTGGTGTGCGGAAGGAGAAAAAGGCCAGCTCGGAAAGCCGACGCGCGAGGTTGAAGCACTCAAGGCACAAGTGGCGCAGATTAGGAGCTTGTCCAAGAGCAAGTGGAACAACGGTGGGAACGAAGCTCGAAGCCATGGTGCCTACGTTGATTCATGGGTCGACGGCGTGGATTGCGGGCGGCAAAAGGGCCTCCCGGTTCCCGGCTTCACGGCCAAGACTTCGCCTGTGTGGCGGCGGCACCATTGGTGTCTCCGCGGCGGCGCCATTGTTGTCTCCGGCGGCGCCATTGGTGTCTCCGGCGGAGGCGGTATTCGTGTCTCCGCACCGCACGGTATTGGAGCTTAATGCACCCGGTGTCGCCGACCGGCACCTCGCCAAAGAAGCGCCCCCTCCGTCGATTACGCTGCCGTTGGCGGTGCCTCGACATTAGCCGAGCTCGGCGGCATCACGGTAACTAACACTACTAGGAAAAGCCTAGCAGCAGCTGGTTTTAGGCCTATTAGCGCTTGGTACCGCGCTACTAATAAGCGCTTCTGACTAACTTATAGCGAGCGCGGGTGCCACCAGCGCTACAGACTAACGATATAGCGATGCGCGGGTTTAAACCAGCGCTACTACTAATCTGTCATCTCGGAAAAAAAATTTGAATTTTTTTGAATTTTTTTTTTTATTTTTTTTCGAAATTTTCAAATTTTTGAATTATTTTAACTCAAATCTCTAATCACCCCTAATCGCTGCTCAATTTAATCTCTAATCACCCTCATCATTCCAAATCATCTAACTTCCTGACGGTCACCCATCCTCTCACTACTCCGGCTGAGCACGCTTAACTTCCGGGTTCTATTCTCCTCGTTTCCAAATCGCACTTGTTGTTTTTCGACAATAGTGAGATGTCAATCCTATTAACCTCAGGAATTTAGCTTGAGCATGAAGTCACACATTTCACTATTTGAGTTTGAAACTATTGTTCTAAAAAATTAGTAACACTAATATTTCTTGAATAATTATTTTGACCACAGTTTGACCAGATTTGACCACAGTTTGACCATAGTTTGACCATAGTTTGACCAAAATTCAAAAAAACTAAAATAATTATTTATTAACACTAATATTCTTGAATAATTAGTTTGACCATAGTTTGACCAGATTTAACAAAAATTAAAAAATAATAAATTTTTTTTGAATTTTTTTGCCTCCAGATCTTAAAAGCCCCGTAACTTTTTTTCTGTTAGGCTTTTGAGGATTTTGAAAACGTTTAACGGGGTTCCAAAGAGATGCTTTTTCATATAAAAAACTTTTTCATCTGAGTTCGTATGCAAAAGTTATGGCCATTTTCATACAAATTTCCAGAGAGATTTTGCAAATAAAGTCGAAATTCATATTTGTAAATTTTCCCAACAACTAGACCACATATCACATGGGAAACTTATTTTCTTTTATTTTTTTGACATATTTATCATTTTCTTTTATTTTTTTTTTAAACTGAAAGGGCGGTCCAGGGGGGGTAGACTTTGCCAAATAGGCGGACCGCGCTACTACTATGATGGCGATTAGCGATGGCTGGTTTTAACCTCGCTACTACTAAGTTGATAGCGATGGCGGGTTAGTAAGCGAGGTTAAAACCCGCTCTCGCTATGAACTTAGCAGCGGCGAGGTTAAAACCCTCGCTACTACTAAGTTGATAGCAAGATGGCTGAGTTAGTAGTGTGAGGTTAAAAACCCGCCATCGCTATGAACTTAGCAGCGCGAGGTTAAAAACCTCTCTACTACTATGGCATATCCTGGGGGCACAGTGCAGACCGCTTAGTAGTAGCGAGGTTACAAACCCCCGCTGCTGCTATCAACTTAGTAGTAGCGAGGTTTAAAACCTGCGCTGCTAGTAAGTAGCGATAGCGAGGTTTTAGCCCTCGCCGCGCTAAGATTCAATGTATAGCCTTTTCCTAGTAGTGTAAGCCTCTCGCCGATGACTTCATCTCCTTGCCTTTGGTGGGCATCACGGCGCCCTACACATGTTTCGCAGGCACCGCCGACGTTCCTTGCACTCTTACGCGCCGTGGGCGCCGAGTTGGTCGATGTCGCCAAGGGCGTAATCGTTCAACCGGGTAACCCCATGTTCCACGGTAATCCGATGCCAACCACAATGTATAGGGTTGAAGTGGTCGGGTCTTTGCCAGCTGCGACGAGTGTTACCTCCGATTCGACCGGCTGGGGCGGCGAAGAAGATGAGATGACCCTCGGCACCTCGTGGCGGCCCTTTGCTATGGCGAAGAGCGGATTCGTTTGGGGCGGGGACACCACCCACGCACAAGACCGCCGATCGTGCGGCGCCAAGCCATGGCAAGAACGCCGAACGCTACCGACCTGCGGACATCCCTATGGCACATGATCCGGACAGCCCTATGGCACAGATCCGGACGGCGGCGACAACGACGACGGTACATTTACCAAAGTTGACAAGTACTTTGTCGAACATGGGTGCGCCGACGAGTTCTACAGGCCTCTTTCTCAAGAACCCAGCCAAGACCACCGCGATCTAGCTGGTGCGGCGGAGAAATCCAATTGCAACAAGCGTCGTCATGCGTTCAGTTCTCGTGACACGCCTCCAGCTCCCGTCTTCACGAGCCTCGATAGTCGAGGCGCGAAATATTATCAGCCCCAACACGCTGAAGAAGGCGGTGCGTGAGCGAACTCGGTCCCATTACGGAGATCAAGAAGAAGGGCCGAAGCGAAAAGACTAACAAGGGCGCCGGTGCGAGCCAGCCGCACCGAGTTCGATCCGTGCTCGGGGCGGGCCACCTTCACCTAAGGATATCTCGAGGAGGTGCATGTGGCGGGTAGGGCGATGCTCTCGCCAAATATGCTGAATCTGCAACCGGTGCTATGCTGAGTCTCGCACGACGGTGTTCGATTTTGGAGAAGCGGCGTCTCAGAGAGAAGGATGTGGCATACCGGTTTCGTGGCCAATGTGCTAGAGAGCAAGGGCTTTGTGGATGGCGACATCGGGGTATGATCGTCCTGCGGTTTGATGACATCTTTGCTATGTTTAACCTTCATCCGTTGCACTACACCTTCGTTCGGCTGTTTTATTTGAGCATGCGATCACGGATCATTAGAGACAATACCGGACATCGTGATAGTCGACCCCTTCTACATGCGTGCCAAGCACTTGAGCAGCGCTGGGACCGCCAAGTTGCGAGTTCACACGGAAGGCGTCATTCGCAAGCGCAGATAAGGATAACTTCCTTGTGCCTTACTTTCCGAGTAAGTCATCCCTTAACCGCCCGTAACATATGATTTCTTAGATTTCGATCGTTCTTTTTTCTAACATTCCGTGTTACGTGCGGTGACACATTGCACACTCATCCTCTTAAGCTGAAATATTCCATGGCCACGTATTTCGACCCGAACCGTAACTCCATGATAGACTACACAAATGTGAAGAAAGTTCTTGATGATGTTCTCCCCGGCTACGCCAAATCTGGAGGCACCTTCACCAGGACAGTTCGTAAGTACGGCAAGCACATCTTCTCACACAATCTGAAGTTCTGCTGCGTCAAGCAGCCTTTGTGATCGAAGGATGCCTACTACGCCCTCCATCACTTGCGGGCGATCGTAAGGGACCATCATCACCTTCTGCTACCAGATAATCTCAAAGATTGGGCCGCGAGCTTGTCGGCAGTCCAGGACGCGGACCTCAGACAAGAATTCTTTCGCATCTAGTCGGAGTTTGCGGACATCATCCATCAAGATGTCCTTCATACGTCGGGGCAGTTCTTCCTCAGAAATCAACCGTCCAACAGTGAGATAGATGGAATGCTACAAATGCAGGGTGACAACGACCACGATTTCATGACCATCGCGACAGACGGCGGCTTCATCCACGCTCCTGTCCGATGAGTCGAGTCGAAAGTAGTGATGTGTAGTTCTGAAACATTGATTGGCTCATGTTGTAATTAAATTTTTTAATGAATTCGTATGTCTCTTTGGTTTGGATGGTTGTTCAACTTAGATGTAATCGATGCTATTTATTAGTAGGACCATGAATCGTGCTATTAATGTCTTGCTTTTCTCTTCCGATCCTTTTGTTGCATACGTACACATTGCTTATGTATTGTCTGTTGTTTGGCTTGTGCATAGAGATGCCGTCGTATGTGTGTGTACAAGGGTAAGGTTCTGAGTCTCGATGAATGGGAGGAGTGTCGGAGACAGGTTCACCATTTCAGCGATAATGATTACAAAGGTACACCACTAGGGCGGAGGCGAATCTAGATACGCCCGCTATCTAGCAGGAGAGAGGAGGGAGCGTTGGAGGAACTAGATGAAGACCAGTTTGATCGCGATGATGCTCATCGTGATGACCACAACTCTCTTCTATGTGATGGTAGTTTAGATGATCGATATCGACTTGTAATGTGAAGGCAAACTCGATACTCGCGGTCTTGAGACTTGTAATGTTTTATCTTTGTCCAGTCTTTTGAATCCGGAGACTAATATGATGAATTGTATTAGGAGACTAATCTTCTATTGTATTTGATGAATCTGATGTTCTGTGTGTGCTGCTGTCTATATTCTATGCAATAATATATTTTGTAACCTGTGCAAAAATTAGAAAAGCAAAAAAATAAAACCTAATATTCATACTAATGGCGCACCACAAAAGACACTAATGGCGACTTGTGATCATCACACTAATGGCGCATTAGCAGCTGATGCGCCATTAGAATGCCATAGCACATTTGTACATATGGCCCCTCGGAGGCATTCTAATGGCGCACTGCAGGCTATACTAATGGCGCACTAGGTGGTGCGCCATTAGAACACCAGATACTAATGGCGCACCGGCAGTGCGCCATTAGAATTTAATTCTAATGGCGTGATGCTAGTGGCGCACCAGTAGTGCGCCATTAGAAGGCAAAACTAGTGCGCCACTAGCATGCCTTTTCCTAGTAGTGCACCATACACTTCCGACAACCCAACTTAACCCAATTGTTGTTTGAGCTTGTTTGAGTTGTGGCTTGTGTCTCCTAAGGTGTTTCGGCTACTTAGGGACGGCAACTTCAACTCCGACTCGTGTATAGCCCATCATTCCACTTCCGCATTGCTTAGTGCAACACCACCACCGCTTTCCGCTACCACCATTTTGACATTTGTCATTTGAGATTTTGAGTTTGCGGTTTTTTCCGTTTCCTAAGGTGTTTCGGCTACTTAGGGACGTGATGCGGAGCATCCTTCCATCATCCCCATGGACTCTACATCAACACCTACAACACCACAAGGACCGATGACTCGAGCACGTGCAAGAGCTCTTGAAACCGAGGTGACATCACTCCTCTCACAACTCTCCTTCGATTCACATGAGACATGGTTACTACCTCAAACGGAAATTCTATGCATACTCAGGCACCAAGGAGTCAACCATGAAGAGGCTAGGAAGCGAGGAGAATCGGAAGCGGAAGACATACGCGAAGACGGAGAGGAGAAAGCAACCAGGACCAGAGAGGCCGGACGATCCGGACGGAGGCCGGACGATCCGGACAGAGCCGGATGATCCGGACCCGGTCCGACGATTCGCTAAATCGACCGAAGGCAACAGAACCTCCACGCTGAAGCCGGATCATCCGGACCCCGGCCCGGATCATCTGGATCCCGCCCGGACATCCGGACCCCCGGCCGGACGTCCGGCCCTGCGCCGTCACCTGCAGAGCATCCGGACCATCCGGGCCTCCACCCGGATCATCCGGACCAGCCCGGATCATCCGGACCCTCGCCCGGATCGTCCGACCAGCGCCTGCGCGCGCGTGTTGGGCTGAGCCCATGTACCCCTTCGCCCCAGACTCTATTTGTAGGACCCCCGCTCCTCACTTTGAGAATTAGCATTGGATTAGCTCATATTTGTGTGTGAGAGCCTTTTCTCATCCACCGGTACTTGTCCACGGAGATCAGGACCTCCGTCTAGGAGAAGATCCATCGGATTCAAGACCCCTATACGGGAAGATCCCCTCGTGGATTCAAGACCTCCTCCGGGAGAAGAACGGCTACCTTTGTATCTTTCCTTTGTTGATTTTGGACCATGTATCACTCGTGCTTCGATGATCTAGACCTTGTGTGATTGATCTCTTGTAGGTTGAGTGTCTCTCTCGTTCTTCCCCGTGATTTCCTCTCGTGCTTCCGCGTGTTCTTCGTGTTTTCCTCCGTAGGATCCCCTCCACACGTGAAAGATCGACGAATTAGGGTTCCACCCTACATCAGGACGAGTCTCCATCATCTTGGTATCTACACCAAGAACACCGCAACTCATCATCGAAAGGACGGTAACCTCGACGACACCATTGTATATTACCTTGCAATTGCATTGTTAACCCCTAGCCCATTTTGCGTCACTTACCTATCGAGACTAGCCATTTGAGTATTGCCGGCAACGTTACTTGTGCACATTAGTGGTCCATACCTTCCATTGCATACATACCATACCATATTGGTATCATATCATCCATTGTGCCTCAAGTTTGTTCCCGCATATACACAATTGCTATCTTCATTTGTACATTGTGCAAAAGTGGCCATAGAAATAAAAAAAAGCTTTTAAGCAAAAAGAGAGCAAAGAGCTCGTGAGCAAGTGCCATAGCACCATACCCCATTGCACATAAGATTGTCAAATCTATATCATATGATATCATGCTTGAGAGAAACACCGGGAACCATACATACATAGCATACTTGGGATAGAAGAATATCCATTTTGCATCTTATAGGTTGTGCACAAGTGTCGTATCGGCCTATTGAGCAATCGTGCTAGCGTCTCTCTTGAGTTGTGCAACACGAGCGTTTTCCGTGGATTCCACATTTTGTGCTCATTCCTTGGTTGCACGACCCCATTTATCTATCCGTGTGTTTGTTTCCGTGTGCCACTCTTAGCTATTGGTCCATTTGCTTCACTTGCGAATTTGTGAATCTCTTTCAACATTATTGACTCTTGCTAATATTTTGCATTAAATTTTTGTGCCACTATCCTCACCGAGCTCTACCATAAGCTTTACTTGATAGGTGTGAGTGAAAAAGTCCGGTACCAATTCCACTATTCTTTCATCTCACATTGAGTGACACGGGATACATCCTCAACTTTGGGAAAAGGTAACTTGGTATTGTTTATCTCATTTCCTACTCACCTCTACTCGAGTCTTGTGATGGATAGGCAAGGCATTTCACCTTCGGTCTACAACAACAACGATGAGTTCGATGCCATGAACCACAACTTGGACGCCAAGATGCAAGCTAAAATGGAGGAGATCAAAGCCCTCATCAAGTCCTACAAGCGATCTTCCTCATCTTCGAGAAGACGCTCAAGAGCACATGCTTCCGAGCTACCATCTCCGGCAAGATCACATCGGCATCGAGACCATCACCAACAAGAACGTGAAGGTCAAGAGCTCTACATCAACAACCGCTCAATGACTTCACCATCTCCCTTGGCATCTTCGCCAAGCGACTTCAAGGCATCTTCGCCTATGGACATACGGCATCTTCGCCAACAAGAACCCCAAGACTACACTCAAGAGAAGCTCCCCAAGCTCAAGTCCGCGACTCCCACGAGCTACTATGACATCGACATCGACCACGCAATTCCTTTCTATGGGACTCAAGAACCCGAGGAGTACCTTGAGTGGGAGCATCTGATGGACGACTACCTCAAGCTACATCAAGTTTGTCCCGAAGATCAAGTGAAGTGCCCCACAAGAAACTTCCATGACTACGCCTCGACATGGTGGCTTCACACACCTTCGGAGAGCTACGAGATGAGTTGGCCCAAGACGAAGAGAGCTTTACGGCGAGAGTTTGTGCCTCCAACCTACGGAACAACCGGCGCCAATTGGAGAACACCACCCAAGGATCCAAGTCCATCGACAAGTACTTCAAAGAGATGATGATTGCCTTGCGACGAGCCGGCGTGGACGACCCCATGTCAATGAAGTTCCACTTCATGATGGGATTGCACAACGACATATCCAAGACCATCTTCCTCGAGAACTACAAGTCCATCGACGACTACTACATTGGTGCTCTCAAGGCGGAACAAGAACTCATGAAGGCCAAGACTTCTCCACCCCAAGCACACTTCGCGGCGTCCAAGCTCTACGACAAGAATGAGGCTAGTACCACCATGATGTCCAAGGCCGACAAGCTACAAGACGTTGCTCCCAAGTGTGACTTCACCGCCATCCCTCTTTGTGGCATTGATGATGCCGAGTCTACTTCGACTCTTTTTCAAGACGGTGCGACGACGAGTTCGACTATGGAGACCTTCAAGAACCAAGCTTTGGAGGCGAGCGACAAGGTGGCGAGCAAGGATGATGCTTCCATCTTAGGAGGCGAGAGTGATGATGTGCCATATTCGGCCTTCATCCACGACGAGAGTGATGTTGAGCCATCTTCGGCCTTCATCCACGACGAGAGTGATGATGTGCCATCTTCGGCCTTCATCCACGACGAGAGTGATGTTGAGCCATCTTCGGCCTTCATCAACGACGAGAGTGATGATGTGCCATCTTCGGTCTTCATCCACGGCGACCACGACGGGATGGTTGAGCATGGGATCTTCCCTTCGACCACGGCGACGTATGATGACTTGAGTGACTTGTGCCACCATATTGAGAGTGAGAGTGACTTCACCACTAGCCCCATATATGATGAGTTGCCACAATTCCCATGTGAGGAGAGCCACAACCCCCACCACTTGAGTGAGATGAGTGACTCCACCATACATGAGTTTGAGTGCACCTATTTTGAGGGAGTGAGTGAACCACCACATAGAGAGAGTGAGATAGTTGATAGGTCTCGTGAGGCCATTTACATTTCTAACAACTTGACCTCTACCACTATTATGTCTTCTCATTTGGTGCTAGGTCCCATTGATGATGACGCGCCGATCCTCGACGACTTCGTCCTCCCTTTGGACAAGACGATGGCCATGGTGGAATATGATGCACCGCCCACATGGTTCCATCAAGATGATGATGATGACCACCATTTGGTCTTTCCAACCTCACCTACACCACTTGAGTGGAATGACAAAGGTAACATAGGTGAAGGTGATGCTCTAGTCCCACTAGTGGACATTCTTGACATTGATTGCTTGCAGGATGTTGATCCACCTATTGCCATGCTCCATGCTAGTATGATTTCCCCATGCGATGATTTGCCCATTTATGATGAGTATGATGATTCTCTTGTGGAGTCTATTAGTTGTGATGCCATGTTACATAGGATTTCTTGTGAAAAATCTTTAGGTCACATCATGTTTGATAATCCGCTTGACTTGTCATATGCTATGCATGAGATCAACCATATGTCTTATTTACAATCTCTTCATAGTGACTATGCATATGCCATTAAAATAAACCCAATTTGCACATATGGCATAGATGACAAGCCCATGGTTATTGGCATTTGTTTCTCTTGTGATGATATTGATATGCTACCTTTGCATCATTTATCTCATATGCCATGCCATGACCACCTAGCTTCGGATATGCATTGTTTTGGATGTTGTCCATTTTCTCCATATGATGTTTCCGATATTGCTCATGAGGAGACCCCCATAGTTTCCTCATACATTTTAGGAGATTTTGACCCATCCCATCCATTGCATTATCCCAATACTTGTGTGCACCATATGCTCCCCATGAACAAACATGCTTTTGATGTGCCATATACTTGTTTGCTCAATTTGTGTCCCCATCGTGTCATACATAACAATTATTCTTTCATGATGGATGACATGTTCATATACCATGCCTCAAATTTCTTTGAGCATTGCTTATCTTGTGCTAACTCACACGTGCACATACACATCATGATGGATGATGTGTACATTTACCACACACACAATTTATTTCGTTTGTGTCTCTTTTGTGTAGGTACCCATGCATACTTGTCAACTTCACAATCCCACGAGTTGACAAAACGAGCTCTTGAGAGCAATGACGATTTGGGATCCCGTGGACTATCCTTACCACCGTTCCCTTCGCGCAAGGACTACGCGCAACTCCTCTACTTGGCTCTCACACGACTATGGGCCATTTACCACTTCTCACATTATGCTCATTTTACCGTATTCACTTTGCATGCTATGCTTGCTTCTATGCCTTTGCCATGCAATCGTGACCCTTGCTTGCATCTACCCATGTTTCATCATTATGCTACTTCTATGTGTATTTGCATGCTTGGTAGAGATCCTTGTTGCTTTTGCCATGTTTATCATGTGCCCCATGCTATTGTCCTCATATCTTGCTTTCATACTTGTGCTATGACATGTGAATTGTTCATGCCCACTATTTGCACCAATGACATGATTACCATGATTTCCTCTAGTATGTTGCATCTTCGCACTACTAGCTTGCTTGACTTGATTGCTATGATTGCTCACTATGTTGCATCACCCATGTTCCACCACTTGCTTTCTTGGGTTGATGACATATATGCTCATGCCTCTCACATGATAGATCTTGCTTTGACCTGCCATAATCACATTCACATGCATCATGATATATATGCCTTGTGTGTTGCATCCAATTCTTGGACCACTTGCTACTATCATATGGTTGGTTGCACCAATATCATTTCTTCACATATGTCATGTCCCTTTGCTTGCCACATGCTTGACTTGATTGCCTCACACATGATGAACAATTGCTCTTTCTATTGTGTTGAGTGCCACACTATATTCACTACACCCTATGCGCATTATGTTTCGATTGTCTTGCACTTGACCCACGTGTTTAGACATCTTATCTTCTTTGGTGCTGTGAATGATTCCTATGCCTACCATAGACCTTTCATTGAGCGCTTTGCCCATGTTTGCTATGAACTTGAGGTGGTTGCTTATGCTCTTGTCACACATATTTACATCTCTACCTCACATTTACATGCTTGTCCCCATGATATCTTTCCTTGTGCTCAATTTATGTGCTTACATGCCATGTCACAATCCTTTGTCAAACAATACGCTATGCTTGATGACAACACTTGTTTGGTGAGTCACCTCTTGAATGCTTGGTTTTGCACTAACGCTAACCACATTTGTTTTTTCAAGTGTTTATTTACCTTGATCATTTTGAAGGAATCCCAAGACGGTGCGACATTGGAGAGTGCCCATTGCGAGCTTGAAGATGACGAGTACTTGGTGAACGTCCACTTCCTCACGGCGATGCCATCTCTTTCCCATGGTGATTTGGTTTTCGATCCGAGGTCGGATCTTTCCCAAGGGAGAGGGGATGATGCGGAGCATCCTACGGACATCACCATGTCAAGAGTCCACTTGGCAAGTGACACGTGCGACATCTACTTCACATACACAAAGGTGAATCATCTCCTTTACACGTGCTCACTTGACACTCTCGAGGATGGTATACTACTTGACACTTCTCCCTTGTGCATGCATAGGTATTGTCGGAACATCACGGATGTCGAGGAGGAGTGCGAGCGCAAGTGTACGTCTACACCATCCGCGAGGGAAGCATGGAAGAGAAGACGAAAGAAAGGAGAAGAAGACGGAGCAGCGGCTGAAGATAGCCCGGACGTCCGGACCGCCGTCCGGATCATCCGGACCCAGCCGGATCATCCGGGTCCCCCTCCGGATCATCCGGGTGTCCGCGCCGAAGACACCCGAAGGGTCCTCCTGAAGCCGGATCATCCGGCCCACCTCCCGGATCATCCGGACGACGGCCGGATCATCCGGACCCCCATCCGGATCATCCGGGCCTTGCCTGCATGCAACGTTACGGGCCGAGGCCCATGTACCCATTCGCCCCCTCACTTACCCCTTCGCCCACTAGACTATAAATAGACCTCCTCCTCCCCATTTTTAGGGTTTGCAAAGTGATAGCTCATTCTTAGGTGAGCTTTGCTCCTACCTATCTCTACTCTTGAGAGAGAGAGACCACTACTCCATTGGAGGCCAAGACCTCCATCTAGGAGAAGATCCTGCGGGATATCATCAAGACCCCCTTGTGGGAGGATCCATCTAGGATATCATCAAGACCTCCTCTTGGAGATGAACCTTACCTTGTATCTTTCCCTTTGTTGTTCATGTACCTTGTGATCTTGTGTGTTTGATTGTCTAGTGGATGTGTGATTTGGAATTGTTCTTGAGTGTTTCCCCTTGTGATTTCTCCCCGTTCTTCCCCGTGTTCATCGTGTTGTTCGAGGGATCCCACTCCAAACGTGAAAGATCGTCGCTATAGGGTTCCACCCTACATCAAATACTCTGTAGGTGTGCGAGTCCTTTCTGTAACCAAGCATAAAACCTTCATGTGCTTTCGGTGCAAATTTAGACATGTGATGTGGATCCTTGATCCAGCACCTAGCACCAAAGACTTTGAACTAACTAACGTTTGGCTTCTTACCAGTCAGAAGTTCATAAGATGTCTTCTTGAAAAACTTGTGAAAATATATTTGATGTAGGGCGTAGCAGAATGGCGTCAGGCCAGAATTTTCTTGGAGTCTTGTACTCATCAAGCATCGTTCACGCCATCTCAATGAGTGTTCGGTTCTTGCGCTCCATGATGCCATTCTGCTAAGGTGTGTAAGGAGCAGAGAACTCATGTGTGATGCCCAAGTATACATATAAATGTTGATGCGGACCATCCCTCACTCATCCCCATAGACGTACCTACATCTCCCTCAACACCACCTGGACCCATGACAAGAGCTAGAGCAAAGGCTATTGAAGATAAGGTGAACTCGCTCCTCTCCGAACTCCCTCTCTCTACTCACGAGACTTGGCTACTACCTCAAATGGACACTCTGTGTGTGATTAGGTACTTGGTGGAGAGCGATGGGACAGCTACACCCAATGGCCAAGGTGGCAAGGACACCAAGCATGGACATTAAGAAGAAGAGCCATTTGGGAAGCTACAGGCACCGGACGACCGGCCGAGCCCGGACGTCCAACCCCTAGGAGATGCTACAGCCGAGAGAACGAAGGCAGGACAGAGCTACAGACCACAGACGACCGGCCCAGCCCGGACGTCCGACGACTCCCAGGCCACGGACGACCGACGCCCTCCGGACGTCCGGAGCTGGGCACCCGAGAGGAAATTAACGGAAAACCGAAGCCACCGGACGACCGGACGACCAGCAACCGAGCCCAAATTACGGAAGTCCGAGATCTACGGACATCCGGACCGTCACGAAGCTCCGGACAACCGATGTCTTCCGGACGTCCGGCACCTGAGTGACCACAGCCATGGGCCGATGCCCTTGTACCCCTTCACTTTAACTCCCATTTGCACTACGACTATAAATAGGTCTCTCCCACCTCCAAGCTAGGGTCAGCATTGTAATAGCTCGTTTGAGATAGAGCATTTCTCATCCGTACCGGATCTACTCCACGTGAGGGACCGTGCCTCTTCAGAGAAGATCCATTCGGATTCAAGGCCTCCATCCGGAGAAGACAAACATGACCTCCTCAAGGAGAAGAACAGTTACTCTTGTATCTTCCTTCCCTTGTTGACTTTGGATCATGTGTTACCTTATGCTTTCAGTGATCTAGCCCTTGTGTGATCAATTACTTGTCGGTTGAGTGTTTCTCTCGTTCCTCCCCGTGTTTTCCCTTGTGTTCTTCCGCGCGTTCTTCGTGTTTTCCCGTAGGATCCACACCAAACATGAAAGATCGGCCCCATAGGGATCCGCCCTACATCATCTTGGTATCATGAGCCACGTTGATCACGTTTTTGGAGCCCCTACCCCGTGTTTTCTAGCTTGATTTTGTTGTTTCCGTCCTAAATCCAAAAATTCCCCACCAAAAATAGCCCCAAATTTTTTTGTGATTTGTTGGTGAGTTGAAATTTTGTTGGATTTGGTCCATGGATTTGTGTTGCCACGTGTGGATCTAGCTATCCCCTCCCTCCCAACCCTTTTCCATGCACAAATTCGCTCGATTTCGACCTCACCATCTTCCTCCACCCTTAAATCATGTAGTTCATCACGTGCCCGATTTTCCCCAAGCATCGGACGACCGGTCCCTGCTGGACGTCTGACGACCGTACGACCGTGACCTCCCGGACGTCCGTGAAACTCTGACGAAACTGAATATTGTTTAGTTCGGCCACCACCACAACCCCACCTTCAACCACATCTTCCAAACCCACATAAACCACCATCACCCCCAATACCTCCTATGACGATTTTGACACGTTTTGGTCTTTGAGATTTTGAGTGTGGCTCCCGTGTCCTATTGTGTTTCGGCTATATAGGTACGGTTCGACATCATCATCACCGCGCTCATCTTCGCAAGGGTCTCACCATCGCCAAGGACGGTAACATCGACGAAATCTTTGTCATACCTTGCAATTGCATTGATACCCACATTGCCTTACTTTTGCGTAGCTTACCCATCGAGACTAGCCATTGCGTATTGCCCGCAACATGACTTGTGCACATCAGTGATCATACTATATAACATACATACCATACCATAGTGGTGCATATCTTGGCATCAACTTGTGTGTCACAAAGTTGTCATCGCATACACAATTGCTATCTTGGTTCGTGAAGTTTTGAATAAGAAAAGAGCTCAAAAGTGAAAGAGCCACCCAAGCTTTTAAGCAAAGAGGAAAGATAAGCAAAGAGCTTATGAGCAAGAACCATAGCATCATACTAGATTAAGATTGCCATATCAGATCATCTTGGATCATAGCACCGAAATACCATACATATAGTATACTTGGGATCGAGATCGTTGCATTTTTGCCTAGTAAGTTGTGCACAACTTCCGTATCCGCCTATTGTGCAATCGTGCTAGCGTCTCTCTAGTATTGTGCAACAAGAGCATTTTCGTGGATTCCACATTTTGGCTCACTTTTGGTTTGCACAATCCCATTTATCTATTTGCGTGTGTGTTTCCGTGTACCCCTATTTGCTTGGTCTACTTGTTGCATTTGCAAATTTGTGAATCATTTCCAACATTATTGAAGCTCACTTACTATTGCATCAAATTTTGTGCCACCATCCTAACCAAGCTCCGCCATAATCTTTTACTTGTGTAGGTGTGAGAACCGACAAGGATTGGTACCAATAGTGTTATTTCATTGTCCGCATTTGAATGAACTTGATTCATCATCAACATCGGTCAATGTACATTGGTATAAGTTCTTCTCTTTCTACCACTCACATTTTGCTTCGAATGATGTAGAGGCCGAGTACTTCTACCAACCCACTCTTCATCGAGCAAGACGACGACATGTCATCATACGTCACCAAGAGCCACCTCTTTGGTGCACAACGAGTGTTGCATTAAGAGCAACAAGCAATGAACGACCGCATCGACAACCTCGCCACCGACTTGCGACTCTCCAAGCAACGTACACGAGACTACTTCGACAACAAGCTCGACGCGCACAAGCAAGAGAATGATGCAAGAATGGACGAGATCTGATAGAGGCAAAGGTGTCCCGTCTTTCGATGAGATGATGGATATCGCTTTCGTGGAAGCCGGCTTTGACGATCCGACTACGAACGTGCGAGGATGTCGCACCTTAGCGATTGCTAAACCAACTCCGAGAGGTCATTGACCACGCCGGAGCACGATCAACCTGACCATGAGGGTCTGTTTCCTGCGGGTAAACGAAGAACAAGCAAGAAAATGAGATTGCAATCTGGATATTGCGAATATAAGGTGAAAGCATTATTGATCAAGGTGGGGTTCTGTGACGTCTTTGTCTGGTCGTTGAACACAAACGAAGTACGCAAAGTTGCAGCTATGGCGAACTTTAATCTAAACAAAACCGAAAGTCTAGACGGTGCCCTAAGGGCTGTACATATGGAGGAAGAGGGGGTGAATTTCGTAGCCCTTGGTGGAGGGGTCCGAAACTAACCCTATCTCTTGTTTCCCCACACATACTGACTCTAAAAATAGCCTATACTTATGTATTTCTAAATTACATGGGCCTGGCCAATAATAAGGTGACACAGCACCTAGAATAGCCTCTGGACGAAATTTATGAAGTGGCATCTTGTATTTTTCGTCCAAGGCTTCATGCACTCATTATGGTGGCTTCAAAGTCCTGAAATCATCACTTGTAACTCTGTTCTTGTTCCCCTTGCGCATGCCAACATCCCCATGCTCGTTCTTGCTCCAATGTTCATCCTTCTCCAAGCTAGGCCCTTCATTTGTAAGCAAAACAAATGTATCCAATTTAGGCAGCATCATATTCTCATGAACATTAGAATCATTACCAAGAAATGAAAGTACCAGATAATTTAATTAGCGTGCGCGAGCTCTAGTAATTGGTCCAGTATATGTAGCAGTAGGGGTTGTCGGTGTAACAATGGTATTGATGTCCTCATCATCCTCCCCTTCTTGAAATGAAGTCGTCCTCGATGTAAGCTCTTCTTCCTCACCCAAATAAGGCTTCAAATCTGCAATGTTAAAAGTGGGACTAACCCCAAAATCTGCAGGCAGCTCAAGTTTATATGCATTATCATTTATTTTCTCCAACACCTTAAAAGGACCATCAGCATGTGGCATTAACTTTGATTTGCGCAAATCAGGAAATCTATCCTTACGCAAATGTAACCAAACAAGATCTCCAGGTGCAAACACAACATGTTTTCTACCCTTGTCTCCAAGAACAAGTTTATATTTAGTATTCATACGCTCAATGTTTTCCTTAGTTAACTCATGCATTTTTAAAATCAATTCGGCATGTTGTTTAGCATCAAAATTAACCTTCTCCGAAGATGGAAGAGGCAACAAATAAATAGGTGCACGAGGTAGGAAACCATACACAATTTCAAAAGGGCACATCTTAGTAGTAGAATGCAATGAACGATTATAAGCAAATTCAATATGAGGCAAGCATCCTTCCCACAGTTTCTTATTATTCTTCAAAACAGCCCTAAGCATAGTAGACAATGTTCTATTGACTACTTCAGTTTGTCCATCAGTTTGGGGGTGACAAGTAGTACTAAAAAGCAGTTTAGTCCCCAATTTAGCCCATAAACATCTCCAAAAGTGGCTAAGAAATTTAGTATCACGATCTGAAACAATAGTACTGGGCACACCATGCAAGCGAATAATTTCACGAAAGAAAAAATCAGCAACATTAACTGCATCATCGCTTTTATGACATGGTATAAAGTGTGCCATTTTCGTGAATCTAACCACGGCAACAAATATGCTATCCCTCCCCTTCTTTATTCGAGGTAAACATAAAACAAGGTCCATAGATATATCCTCCCAGGGAACACTAGGTACAGGCAAAGGCATATATAAACCATGAGGATTGAGTCGTGACTTAGCTTTTTGACATGTAGTGCAGCGAGCAATAAAACGCTCAACATCCCGTCTCATCTTTGGCCAAAAGAAATGTGTAGCAAGTACGTCTCCGTCTTCTTCACACCAAAGTGTCCCATTAATCCCCCTCCATGCGCCTCCTGCAAAAGACGAATAGAGCTAGCAGGAATGCATAGCTTGTTAGCACGAAACACAAATCCCTCATTAACGACGAACTTGTTCCATGTTCTCCCTTCTTTACAATTCTGCAATACATCTCTAAAATCAGCATCATGCACATATTGATCTTTGATGGTCTCCAAATGAAATATTTTGAAGTCAAGTTGTGAAAGCATAGTATAGCGATGAGACAATGCATCAGCAATAACATTTTCTTTACCCTTCTTGTGTTTAATAACATAAGGAAAAGTCTCAACGAATTCAACCCATTTAGCATGTCTACGATTCAGTTTAGCTTGACTTTTAATATGTTTCAAAGATTCATGATCAGAAGGTATAACAAATTCTTTGGGCCATAAATAATGTTGCCATGTCTCTAAAGTCCGAACAAGAGCATATAATTCTTTATCATAAGTAGAATAATTCAGACTAGGCCCACTCAATTTTTCAGAAAAATATGCAACAGGTTTGCCATCTTGTAATAACACACCTCCTAATCCAATTCCACTAGCATCACATTCAAGCTCAAAAGTCTTATTAGAATCAGGAAGTTGGAGTAAATGAGCATGTGTCAACTTATCTTTCAATACCGTGAAGGCTTCTTCCTGTGCGGTACCCCAAACAAAAGGCACATCCTTCTTTGTAAGCTCATTGAGAGGTGCAGCAATGGTGCTGAAATCTCTCACAAAACGCCTATAGAATCCAGCAAGGCCAAGAAAACTCCTCACTTCTGTGACCATTTTGGGCTGCGGCCAACTCTCAATAGCTTCAATCTTGGCTTTATCAACTTCAATTCCCTGTGGAGTAACAACATAGCCAAGAAAAGACACTCGGTCGGTGCAAAATGTGCACTTCCCAAGGTTACCAAACAAACGTGCATCACGTAGAGCAATAAAAATAGCACGGAAATGTTCCAAATGTTCCTCCAAGGATCTGCTATAAATCAATATGTCATCAAAGTAAACTACCACAAATCGTCCAATGAAAGCACGTAAAACTTCGTTCATTAATCTCATGAAAGTACTAGGTGCATTAGTTAACCCAAAAGGCATGACTAACCACTCATATAATCCAAACTTAGTTTTATATGCTGTTTTCCATTCATCCCCCAATTTCATTTGAATTTGATGGTATCCACTCAATTCATCAAGCATATCATCTAGCCTAGGAATAGGATGACGATAAGGAATAGTAATATTATTAATGCCTCTACAATCAGCACACATACGCAATGTACCATCCTTTTTCGGCACTAAAATAATAGGAACAGCATAAGGACTAAGGGATTCGCGTATATAACCTTTGTCGAGAAGCTCTTGTACTTGACGCATAATCTCCTTCGTCTCCTCTGGATTGGTACTGTATGGTGCACGGTTGGGTAGCGATGCACCGGGAATTAAGTCAATTTGATGTTCAATCCCTCGAATAGGTGGTAATCCGGTGGCACGCCTCGTGGGAAGACGTCGTGAACTCCCTGCAAAATGTTAGTGACAGCGAGGGGCAAAGAGGAAGGCACGTCCTCGAATGAAAATAATGCTTCTTTGCACACAAAAGCATAGCAAACAGATTTGCTAAAATCTAGCTCATCAATATCAGATTTAGTGGCAAGTAAACATGCACTTTTCAATTTAATTTCAGAAGCAACACTAGATGGTTTATTATTAGGCTTCATTTGTTGCTCAAATTCTTTTGCCACAATCTGATTTTCACTCTTATTCTGCTCATGTTTTGCTTTATTAGCTCTATTAATATCATCTTTCAAAATGGAATCAGGAGTCATAGGAAGCAAATTAATATTTTTATCCTTATGAACAAGAGTATACTGATTATTTCTACCATGGTGTACAGAATTTTTATCAAATTGCCATGGTCTACCAAGTAATAAGGAACATGCTTGCATAGGTACCACATCACAATCAACATAATCAGCATATGTAGAGATATTAAAATGCACACGAACAGTACGTGTTACTTTAACCTTGCCACTGTTGTTGAACCATTGGATGTAGTAAGGATGTGGATGTGGTCTTGTGGTGAGAGAGAGCTTCTCCACCATCTCCATGCTAGCCCAGTTGTTGCAGCTCCCTCCGTCTATGATGACGCGCACAGAACGTTCCTTCACAACTCCCTTTGTATGGAACAAATTATGCCTCCGATTTTTCTCAGCTTGTGTGACCTGCACACTCAAAACACGTTGAGCAAATAAACATTCATACCTGTCAGTGTCTTCAGGAGCCATGTATTGCGTATCATGATCAGAATCATCTGCACCATGTTCTTCACGTGTAATAAGAGCCAACGTCTCATCATAATCACTAGCGGAATCATACCCACCATCCTCAGTAGCAATCATCACACGCTGATATTTGCATTCTCTCACATAATGACCTCTTCCCTTACAACGACGACAAATAATATCACTTGTGTGCCCAGTTGATGCCATGGAAGAAGAAGAGCTCTGTGTAGGCCCGGCAGGTGCGCTCTTGGCAGATAGTGGTGGTTGTGCCTGCTTTCTTGTATCACGGCTGGAGGTAGCAGCTGATGGAGGTGCTGGTGTAGTGGAAGTAGAGGATGCACGCGGTGTCTATGATGAAAGTCAACCTGCAGAAAAGTTAGTTCGCACCAATGCTTGTCGATCCTGCACTTCACATTCAGCTTTACAAGCAAGATGGAATAAACGAGTGATATTAATATACTCCTTATACTCTAGAATGGTCTGAATCTCTCTATCTAATCCACCCATAAAACGTACAAGCATAGCTTCATTCTCCTCAACAATACCACATCTAATCATGCCAGTTTGTAATTCCTGATAATGTTCTTCTACAGAATTTTTTCCTTGTCTTAAACGCTGCAATTTTTGAAGCAATTCACGTTGATAATATGGTGGAACCCAACGAGTACGCATAGCAGTTTTTAAAGCAGCCCAAGTAGTTGGAATAGGATATAATCTACAATGTTCAGACCACCATACACATGCAAAACTAGTGAAAGCACAAACAGCAGCAGCAACTCGTCTCTCCTCAGGATATTGTAAACATGTAAAACGTTGTTCAGTTTCTAACTCCCAAGTAAGATATATATCAGGAACATATCTACCATCAAATGGTGGAATATTCAATTTCAGTTTCGAAATATCGTCATTATCTCGTACCTGAGGTGGTGGCGAAGGCCTACCGTTGCGAATATATACCTGAGGTCGACCTGCTGGTGGTGGTGCTGGTGGCTGCACGTAGTTCTGATTTTGATCAACCTCATCCTCGTAATAGTCCTCCACCTCTGCAGTAACAGCAGGAGCTACAGAAGCACCAACAACAGTAGTAATGGCACCAGAATTTTGTCCTGGCTCAATAGGAACACGCTGTGCTCGTCCGTACTGATTCGAAAGGGGGCGTTGTTGTTGTTGTTGTTGTTGCTGCAGAGGTGCGATAGGTGCAGCCGGCGGTGGTTGTGGAAAACGCGCGAGCAATTCATTAAACTTGCTATCAAGCTTTGTTTCGAACGTCTTCTCAATGCCATCTATCTTCTCCATGGCCTCGTCAAATCTGTTTAGCACATCTTGCACCTGTCCACTCATCATTTGCTGAAATTTATCATGTAGCTGTTTGTTCGTCAGGTTCTCCCAATCAGTCTCATCGGCTTGTGATCCTACCATGGTTAGCAGCAAATAGAAACACACAAGAATATGATCCTACAGACTTCTAAGAAGTGGTGGTGGTGTATCACAAACCCGTCAAGCAAATCTCAAATTCTTACCAGTTCTTACCCAGCAGCAGGTGGTGGTCGGCAACCGTTGTAGTCAAAACTCTCAAAGCTTGGATAGAGCGATTACCAGGGAGAGTCAAACGCACGACGTAGATGTATGTGGAGCTGGGAAGGCTTATAATATGGTAGCAAAAAAAGGTCAGCAATAATCAATTCAAAGATGCAAAGTTGAATAAACGCTCAACGACGGTACTGTGCTGGTCCTAGGCTAGATTGTGCTAGAGACGCGAGCCTAGAACACTAACAAAATCACAACGCTGCACGAAATCAAGGGAGAAGCACACTGAATTTTTTTCACTCTTTTTTTTGCGCTCCTTTTTTTCGAAAATCACTATAATGGCGAGTGTCTCAAGACTCTTCCCAAGTCAAGATAATAGGATAGGCACAAAATTTTATCGACCAATTTTTTTTTCGACTGCCCGGACCCAAAAACTAGAAACGGGTCAAAAAAACTTTCTATAACGGCGACTGTCCCAATATGCTTAGAAACACCTAAAAATAAGATAGCCAATTTTTTTTGGTCAAGTGCGTTTTTGGAAAATTTTGGGCCTAAACAGAGGGTGGTTTCCGGACTGTGTAACAAGAGTGGTTTCCAGATAGCCAGAAACCTCACACGAATCTGACAGAGTTGACGACCTGCACGACAGAATATCTCATGTATCATTGGCGCTGCCCACGGGGACTCGGCTCGGAGCGGCGAGACGGCGTACGATGAGGAGGCGGCATGCCGTGGGATGGGAGGCGGTGGCGTCCATGGAGTGGAGGCGCCGGCGGAGGACGACCGCCGCTCGCCGCTTGGGCCTCGAACTGGGCCCAACTCGGCATCGGCGTTGTTTGCCATCCGATGCGATCTACGATCTGATGACCCATGTCAGAAAAAAAAGAGAAAAAATCACTTCGACATGCTGGGTGCCACCAAATCGCAAGGCTAACCCTCCAAAAAATAATCGCACGTGTCATCCACGCGGAAGATTGCAGAATGTCAAAGCATCAATTAGGCTTGGTCAACGAGCCAAAAAAAGAGAAAGTTAATCGAAAATGAGGAATCTCAGACGGTGGAGACAAGAGTCAAGAGATATCACAACTTCGTTTTTCGTTTCAAAATTTCATAAAAAATGATTGCTTTTTAAAAAATGTTCGGAATTCCCTTTTTCTTGTTTTCTAAATTTTTCTCATGATTGACAAAATTCTAAATTTTAATATTTGACTTTTTTTCACTATCTTTCAAAAGTGTTCAAAATCTCTCCTTTAAAGGGGATCCGCCGTCGTCGTCGTGATGGTTCGACCTTGTACGCTGCCCCGCCTTGCTACACAACGACACTACATTCCTAGACGTGTGTTGGAAGAAGTCACTTTTGCCGACTGACTGTTTGTTTGTAAAACTTATATCAAACTATTGGTTGGTATTACCCACATATAACAACCAACTGATGCGGAGCATCCTTCCATCATCCCCATGGACTCTACATCGACACATCCAGCCCTACAAGGACCCATGACAAGAGCTAGAGCGCGTGCTTTGGAAACCGAGGTGAACTCCTTCCTACTAGACTTGCATATGGACACAAATGGAACATGTCTACTACCTCACCAAAATATGCTATGCCTCCTTAGGTATGAAGAGTAACATCACCAAGGAGAAGGAGAACCACCCCAAGGCCACATGAACCAAGAACAAGGAGAACAAAGAATGCACAGAGGCTCAGGCGACCCGTGCAAGACGGGCCCCAGAGACCCCGTGCCCACGGGCTACACATGAAACTGACGCTGGAGCACCCCGTGCGCACGGGCCTGCACCGTGCCCATGGGACCCCTGCAAGACGGGCCCAACTTACCCCCAGGCAAGACGGGCCTCCCCAGATGGCCGATCGAGATTGCATCTTCGGCTCCCCTTCTTCTCCTTCGACCCCAAGGCTATATATTCCGTACCTAGGACCATGTTTAGGGTTAGCAAAGTATTAGATGAGATCTTGGTGAGCTTTGCTCCATTACCTTGCCTCTTTGAGGATCAAGACCCCATAGGGAAGAATCCTTGAGGATTTCAAGACCTCCATTGGGAGAAGACTACCACCAAGACCCCTCTTCCTTTGGATTTGGGATGAATTTTGCCATTGTACCTTTCCTTTGATTGTGTTTGAGACTTGTGGATCTTGTGTTGTTACTCTAGTGGATGTGTAATCGGGAATTGTTGGAGTGATTATCTCTTTATGTTCACCCTTGTGTTCTTGTTGTTCTTGTGATTTCTCTCCTTTTTCCCCCTCCAAGTGTGAAAAGGTCCTTCCTAGGGTTCTACCCTACATCATATGGTATCATGAGCCACGTTGATTCACATCTTGGAGTCCCTACCATCCACTTTCTAGCTTGATTTTGTTGTTTTTTGTCCTAATTCGAAAATCCCCACCAAAAATAGCCCCAAAAGTTTTTCTTGTAATTTGTTGATCTTGTGAGATTTGGTTGATTTGGTCCACGAATTTGGTGTTTGGCAAGTGGATCTACACCTCCACCATCATACCCACCCATCCCCCACTGGAATTTGTCCAAAAACTTGCAATCACCGCGAAATCACAGCAGTTCATCCGCTCTCGGGAGACCCCGTGCACACGGGCCATCGGGACCCCGTGCACACGGGACCCCGTGCACACGGGCCTCACTTACCCCGTGCGCACGGGCCATCCAGAAACTTTCAGCCATTTTTCTATTTTTCTTATTTCGTTTCACCACCACCTCTCATGTTCTTCCGCACCTTTCCACGTGTTTGCTGAGTGCTCGGTTGCGATTTCTCTTGTGTCCTAAGGTGTTTCGGCTACTTAGGCGCAAGTTGGTATCATCATCGCCACTAGTCATCGACTCGGACAACACTTCGGCTTCGAGAAGATCATACTCAACCGTAAGCAAGGACGGTAACCTCGACGACACTTTGTACTCCCTTGCCATTAACTTGATAGCTTCGAGCCATTTTGCATAGCTTACCCATCGAGACTAGCTTGTTGAGTATTGCCGGGCCACGTCTTAGTGCACCATTTAGTGTTCCGTCCATCCCGTGCATCCACTACTTGTTACCTCGTTGTGTGTCTTGCATATCAAACATCATGGCATAGTTGGAAAAAAAGAGATAAAAAGCTTTTAAGCAAAAGAGAAGAGAAGCAAAGAGCTTATAAGCAATAGCATCGAGCCTTAGCATAGGTGCATCATCTTGGTCACCACATACATAAGCATACTTGGGATAGTGAGACGAGTAGATTCTATTAGGTTGGTGCACTAGCGTATCTAGCCCATTAGTGCAATCGAGCTAGCGTCTCTCTAGTATCCGTACAACAAGAGCTTTTCCCGTGTATCGATATCTTCGAGCTCATTCCTTGGTTGTGCGGATCCCATTTATCTTCCGTGTGTGTGTTCCTCGTGTTATATTGGGAGGTTGATCTATTTGTCTTATTTGCCATTGGTGAATCTTCTCAACTTTATCAACATCTTGACTACCATTTGCTTGAATTATTTGTGCCTTTCCTAACCAAGCTCCTCCATAGACCATTTACTTGTAGGTGTGAGAAACAATTCCTGGTACCAATTCCCCTATTGTAACATCACGTGCGATCGTACTTGTTACATCCACAATCTTCGGAAAAGGTAACTTTGGTTTTGTTATCTCACTTTCCTATTCACCAGCACTTTCTTATGATGGATAGGCCAAGTTCTTCTACCAACCCACTCTTCATCAAACAAGACGATGACATGTCATCATTCGTCACCAAGAGCCACCTCTTTGGTGCACAACGAGCTCTACATCAAGAGCAACAAGCAATGAACGACCGCATCGACAACCTCGCCACCGACTTGCGACTCTCCGAGCAACGTCCATGAGACTACTTCGACAACAAGCTCGATGCGCACAAGCAAGAGAACGATGCAAGAATGGACGAGATCCGGGCTTTGTTGGTCAACCGACCTCCTTCAACTTCTTCCTACTCAAGACGGAGCCACTCAAGTCGACACTCCGACGACACCTTCTCCGTCATCGACCATTCTTCGACGAGCCGCGCGTCAAGACCGTCATGCATCTCGAGACCCGCTACACGTCAAGCATTCACAAGAGCAAGTCGATGAGCAAGTTCCTCGTCCGCAAGCAAACCAAGTCACTTTTGCTCAAGCTCAAGAACGACAACGTCTTCGTCGTCAAGAAGAAGAAGAACGAGAGCGTCTACACCAAGAGGAACAAGACGCTGAGGCCCAACATCTTCAACAACAACAACGTGAAGCACAAGCTCTTGAGGCGGAACGTGCCCTTCAAGAATCAAGTCGAGCCATCGCCAACCGCAATCGCGAACGGCGCAATCAAGAGGAAGCCCTTTGAGAAGAAATACAAGAGAGGAACTGTTGGGGATATTACCACTAGGTGCAAACCGGCGAAGTTTGGGCCGGGTTAGCTCCACTAGTGGTGTAGTCATGGAAAGGCCCAAGGCCTGTAGTCGGTTTAGAACTTGTAGCCGTAAACCGGCCTGATGTATGACTTGTATTGTAAGTTAGGAATAGGGAGATACCAACGGGATACGAGTATGAACGGTTGGGACTCGCAAACCGACAGGCGCCACGTGTATATAAGGGGCGACCGGCGGCGGTTCAAGACAGACAACCACAGCTCGAGCCTAGGCGGCTTATTTGCTCCCTAGCCATCGAGACTACATCAATTCCATCACAACTAGACGAGGCTTTTACCTTCATTGAAGGGGCGAACTAGTATAAACTCCTCGTGTCTTTGTGTCCGCTTTAACCCCGCAAGTAAACCCGTAGCGATGGCTCCACGACTAAGTCCTTATGCTAGGACATCCGCCGTGACAAATCCACGACGGTTGGCGCCCACCGTGGGGCTATCGCGACGATGGTTTGACGATCTTGGAGGGCAAGCTCAAAGGACTCGAAGGCTACGTCGTGGGCGGATGACCAAGAGTCGCCGCGCCGGATCTACGCCGACGATCTTTGGATGGGGTCCCGAGGCCGATTCGATCGAGCACGGCTACGGGTCCCTTCGCGGCATACACGCCTTCATTGGCAAGATCGGAGGGCTGAGCGGACATCGCACCGACCTCGCCGAGACGGCTCGGTAGCGCAGAACCAGCCCGGGCTAAACCGGCCGTGAAGCATGTCTTCGTTGGAGCTACCCATGGAGGGAGTATGATGCCGGTTCGAGTCGTAGCGAGACCGCGTTTACTCGGCGATGAATCTTCAGCAGGAGAGACCGAGTCATTGTACCAGCTGCAGGATGGTATGATCGAGGGCTGTTCCGATGGTGACGATATTCGGACCCCCAAGCCAGCTAAACCGGATCGGTATATTCATGGCGGGACTCGGGTCAAGAACCTCTCTTCAACCGCAGAGCAATGCTTTCCGGTTCAGCAGCAGTAGTAGAGGGGGAGGCCGGTGCGCCGCCGGTTCAAGTTTTGTCGATCTGTTTGATCGCTTAGCAGCGCTCATGGCGGAGGATAACCCAGCAGATCAGGAGGCTCATAACGCAGAAATTGCGAAGGTGAAAGAGCAGATCACGCAAGCCAAAGCAGATCTAGCGGCAGAGAAGGAGCGCATGGCTGCAGAGCGGGCCGCTTTAGATGCATTGAAGCTTACAAACTCATGCTCGACCAGAACGCGTCGCAGGAGGTGTTAAAGCGGAAGTATAGATCGCGTCTGCCATCAGGATTCGACCCTAGAAACCTCTTTCGCACTTCGAGCGGACCCAAGAATCCGCCCAAAGACAGGAGGTAAACCGGATTGAGGCACCAGGAGCGGGAGCGACGGTCCAACCGCGCCTGATGGAGCCCCCGCAGCAGAATACGGTGATTCCTCCGCCGGTACAGACGCCCCCGGGCCATTACTCTAACCCTATGGACAACCTTGTTGCGGCGCTTGACGATTGAGGCGATCGATCGAAGGTGATTCCCACAAGCGGTTGAGACACGCCGGGTTAAGGAGCTTCTCCGGACTGCACTAATCCAGCGAGAAGCATATTCATACAGCCGCGATCGGATTCACTCTACGCCCGCCCAAGCGGAGCTACAAAGCAGCGCATGGATGAACCGCCCTATCAAGTAACGCGGGACCGTGAAGCGCCCGAGGCAATCACCCGATAGGCGGCGCCGTAATGCTCGGGAGGTGGTGGATCGGCCCGCACGCAGGAGGCCGAGTTAGCAAAGACAGATAATGCGGGTCAACATACACGGTTCGCCCTACCACCCCGCGGACCAGAGTCACCTCCGCTTTGGGAGTGCCTGTTTAATCCCGCTTTGCGCAATGTGCGTCTGCCCAAGGATTTTAAAGGCCCGCGCAAGGTGCCAAATTACACCGCAGACCTATCCCCGAGGCGTGGGCTGAGAGTTATGAGATGGCCATGGAGATGCTAGATGTTGATGAAGCGGCGTGTGCAAAGTACTTCACCATGATGATGGAGGGCACAGCCCGTGCTTGGTTGAAAAGCTTGCCGCCCAATTCTATCAGTTCATGGGGTCGATTCACGGGCCCGGTTTATCCGAAATTTCAAGGATACATGTAAACAGCCAAAGTCTATAGTAGACTGGCGGCTTATGTTCAGAAGAAGGGCAGTCAACAACCCCGGGTGTGCGCCGGTGTCCGAGATTTTGCACTCCTCGACCGGATCAATCTTGACTCGGCGATCATCACACCTGAAAGCAATTGCGGTTTGAGCCTCAAACTGAAGTTGGGACGTATGAAGCGGTTACGCAATGATACGGGAACCCTCATGACCTTTGGTAAAATATGCCGATTCAGACAGTACCAAGGATCCTGAAGCAGATGATGACGAAGCAGGGAAGGGAAAGAAGAATGGCAATTCCAAGCAGCAGCATTTCAAGCCGGCAGGTCATGGAAACGGGGGCAAGCGCAAGGCTGATGGTAATCCGGATTTCGTAGCCAACACTAACGCGTAGGACAGAGGCCCGCGGCGCAGAGGCAAGGCGAATCGGGGCCCAAATGCTGGTGCAAACCGTTTGAATTACTTGTTGAATCAGCCTTGTCCCAAGCACGGGACGAAGGAATCCCCATCGAATCATCTTTGGAAAGACTGTTATATTATGCAAGAGTTTAAAATTCGATGCTTTCCGATATGACCAGGATCGGTGGTGGTGCAGGATCCGGTTTTCATGGGCGGGTCGGGGACGGAGCTTCCGGTTGAGGGCACAACCAGGCAACTTCAATACCGAGTAATCAAGGTAGCCAAGAGCAAAGAATAAAGCTATCGAGCCAGCCAAAGCAGTTGAATGGCGGCGGTATTATGTTTTACAACCAGCTTGGACAAGCGGGATCGGAAGCTTCACAAACGGGCAATAAATTTGTTGAACCGGCTTTGCCCAGATGTATTTGCGTTGGTCAGAACAGCCTATCGTATGGAGCAGAGAGGACCATCCCCCCCGGGTTGATAATCCAGGTCAGCTGGCTTTGGTGGTAGACCCCCAGGTTGGGGGCTATAAGTTTACTAAGGTACTTATGGATGGAGGAAGCAGCATCAATATATTGTATTATGACACTTTCCGTCGCATGGGTCTTACAGATAAAGATCTCAGACCATCCAATACGGTGTTCCATGGTGTAGTGCCTGGCAAATCTGCTTATCCTACTGGTAAGATAGTTCTGGATGTGGCCTTTGGAGATGAGCATGATTCCCGGTCTGAAAAGCTAACTTTTGAAGTGGTGAAAATCCGGAGTCCATATCATGCCTTATTTGGGCGGCCAGCTTATGCTAAGTTCATGGCACGACCTTGTTATATCTACTTGCAGCTCAAAATGCCGGGTTACAAGGGAACGATAACAGTGCATGGAAGCCGCCGAGTCGCTTTGGAATGTGAGGAAGGAGATGGAGCTTACGCAGAGGCGGTCTGTGCCACGGAGGAGTTGAAATTTTATAAGGACAATGTTGATCCGGCAGATATGACCCCTTTGAAGAAACCCACTACAGAGCATGAATCGGATCTGAAGTTTAAATCGGCAGCTGAGACCAAGCTTGTTGACTTTGTGCCAGGCGATTCGTCCAAGCAGTTCACTATCAGTGCCAACCTGGATCCTAAATAGGAAAGCGCGCTCATCGAGTTCATCCGTGAGAACCGGGACATCTTTGCATGGAAGCCATCTGACATGCCAGGTGTACCGAGGGAACTCGCTGAGCACACACTTAATGTGGATCCTAAGTATAAACCGGTGAAACAGTTCCTCCGCCGGTTTAATGAAGAAAGACGCAAGGCTATTGGGAAGAAGTAGCCAGGCTTCTGGCAGCTGGCTTTATCATCGAGGTCTTTCATCTAGAGTGGCTTGCTAATCCGGTGCTGGTCCTTAAGAAAAACGGCACTGGCATATGTGTGGACTACAGATCTTAACAAGGCTTGTCCAAGCAGATCCTTTTGCTCTCCCCGCATTGACCAGATTATTGATGCCACGGCAGATGTGAGCGGTTGAGCTTTTTGGACGATACTGGATATCATCGATCAAGATGGCGTTAATGACCAGGAGAAAGCGGCGTTTATCACTCCCTTTGGAGCCTTCGCTATGTATCTATGCCTTTTGGGCTCAAGCGCCCAAGCTACTTATCGGCGATGTGTATGTAATTGCTTGCATACACAGATCGGCCGTAATGTGCATGCTTATGTGGATGACATTGTGGTGAAATCTAGATGCGAAGGAGACGCTGGTGGAAGATTTGAAGGAGACCTTCGACAACTGCGCATTTATAAAATGATGCTTAATCCGCCAAGTGCGTTTTTGGTGTTCGGTGGCAAGTTATTGGGGTTCTGGTGTCTAACAGAGGAATCGAGGCTAATCCGGAGAAAATTAAAGCCATCACCTCCTTGGCTAAACCGAAGTGTATCAACGATGTTCAACGCTTGGCGGGCCGGATTGCGGCATTGAGCCGGTTTATCAGCCGCCTCGGAGAGAAGGCTATTCCTTTATACCAGATGCTGAGGAAGACAGATCATTTAAATGCGAGTCCAATTGCCGACGAAGCTTTCGAGGACCTAAAGCGGCAATTGGCCAATCCGCCTGTCCTTGCGGCTCCGGTCGACAAGGAACCGCTGTTATTATATGTGGCAGCCAATGCACGAGCGGTGAGCGTAGCCATTGTGGTAGAACGCAAGGAGGCAGGAAAGGAATATCCGGTTCAACGGCCGGTTTATTATATCAGTGAGGTACTTATTGAGTCCAAGCAGAGGTATCCACATTGGCAGAAGCTAGTCTATGGTGTTTTTATGGCCAGCCGGAAGCTGAAACAATATTTCCAAGGGCACCCTATTACAGTGGTTAGTTCAGCTCCTTTGGGTGATATCATACAAAACCGGGAGGCGACTGGCCGGATTGCAAAATGGGCCATCGAGCTTGGGCCACATGGGCTCAAGTATACACCACGCACAGCCGTAAAATCACAAGCACTTGTTGATTTCATTAATGATTGGACGGAGTTACAAGCACCAGAGGAGAAGCCGGATCATACGTACTGGACTATCCACTTCGATGGATCCAGGCAGTTGGAAGGCTCGGGGGCTGGAGTCGTGTTAACTTCCCCGCGAGGTGATAAGTTTTGTTACGTTCTCCGCTTAATGTTCCCTTGTACTAATAATGCAGCTGAGTACGAAGCCTTGCTCCATGGTCTCCGGATGGCTAAGGAGATGAATTTAAGCCGGGTTAAGTGCTTCGGTGACTCGGACCTGGTGGCTCAGCAAGTATCTGGCACTTGGGACTCTAAGGACCCCCTCATGGCTGCATATCGACGAGAGGTGGATAACATTGCAGGTTGCTTCAAGGGCTATCAGGTGGATCATGTGGATCGCCGGAAGAACGAAGCGGCAGACGCTTTAAGCCGTTTGGGTTCTCAGCGTAAACCGGTGCCACCTAATGTCTTTCTGGACGTCTTGCACAACCCGTCGGTGCAGCTCCCTGGTGAAGCGGATTTGGCGATTCCTGATCCGGAGGCTCAGTTGGTGGCGGCGTTGCATGCTATTCCGGATTGGACGGTTCCTTACCTTGCATATATGACTAGAGGAGAGTTGCCAGACGATGAGGTTCTGGCCAGACAGATAATCCGGCGCTCCAAGTCTATGACGATTCTTAATGGTGAGTTGCATCATTGCAGTGTTTCAGGGGCGTTTCAACGCTGTGTTTCCCCTGAGGAAGGTTGCGAAATTTTACGAGAAATCCATGAAGGGGATTGTGGGCATCATGCCGGTTCAAAGTCCCTGGTGGCAAAGGCATTCCGTCATGGATTCTACTGGTTAACTGCTCATGCTGATGCGGAGGACTTGGTCAAACGATGTGATGGGTGTCAGAAATTCTCCAGGCGTGCCCATGTACCGGCACAAGAGTTGAGGATGATCCCAATAACGTGGCCGTTTGTGACATGGGGGCTGGATATGGTCGGGCCTTTTAAGCGATCCAAAGATAAGAAGACCCACCTATTAGTGGCAGTGGACAAGTTCACCAAGTGGGTTGAAGCGGAACCTGTCAGTAAGTGTGATGCGGCAACAGCGGTACAGTTCATCAAAAAGGTGATTTTCCGGTTTGGCTTTCCACACAGTATCATTACTGACAATGGCACTAATTTGTCCAAGGGGGCTATGAAAGAATTCTGTGAACGTGAGCATATCCGACTTGATGTATCATCAGTGGCGCACCCCCAGTCCAACGGGCAGGCAGAGCGTGCTAATCAGGAAATCTTGCGAGGCATCAAACCACGACTTCTGGTTCCATTACAGAGAACACCAGGGTGCTGGGTTGAAGAGCTCCCATCGGTACTATGGAGTATCAATACTACGCCTAAACGGCCCACGGCTACACGCCTTTCTTCATGGTTTATGGAGCGTAGCAGTCCTCCCGGTGATATCGAGCACGATTCGCCCTGTAGCGGCTTATGTTGAAGCGACAACGGCGGCACGACAGACGCTTTGGACTTCTTGGATGAGGGCGTGATATGGCAGCCGCTCGTCGGCGATTTACAAAGAAGATCTTCGTCGTTATCACGATCGCCGGGTTAAAACCAGAGCCTTTCAGAAGGAGATTTGGTGCTTCGTCTCATACAAGACCAGCAGATATGCACAAGCTATCCTCGCCTTTGGGAAGGACCCTTTGTGGTCGAAGAATCGCACAATGGTTCCTACTATCTGGTTGATATTCGAGAACATAAAGACTCACGACATCGAGGAGGAGACCAATAGGCCGTGGAATATAGCTCATCTTCGACCTTACTACACATGAGTCATCGGCTCGGTTTATGTACATAGCATAACAATGTATATATTATCTTCGATATAATAAAAATCGGGGCCTCACCAAAGCGGGTCTCTGTCTTTCTTTTCATGCGTGGTTACATGGAGTGTTTACATTTTTAAAGCGGCCTCCGGTTTACCCTTGACGATTATATTTATCACTTGGGGGCTTGGTCGGTCCGAACCAATGCAACACCTCTTGATAGGCGAAAGCCACCAGATCATTTGGGGACACGGTCACGTCTGAACCGGTCACGCCTCTTGGTCGGCCAATAGGGCCAGCGCCACTTGGGGCTTGGTGAACCCGAGCCAATGTCACGCCACTTGGCCGGGCGATCGCCAAGAGTCTTTTGGGGACTGGACGACTAGCACCATCGCTACGCCTTCGGGGGGCTTGGTTGCGTCTGACCATGGTAATGCCATCTGACCAGCTCCATGAAGCTTTACTTTTGCAAAGAGTTATTGCCTTTGTTGCCATATTTGGTGTTCAATTCTTGTTGCGTTTTCAAACACGCATTTAATATTTTTATCCGGTTTAGCTATCAAGAATAAACCGACAGACACGGTTTGGTATTACACGAAGTTTTCTCTTTCCGGTTTACCTTTTTCGGTTCATCCTTATGAAGAAACATGGGGCTTGTGCTGATTCAAAGACGCCTATGTGGGGTTATTGTTTCCCAGACGGTTATGGTTTTTAACAAAAAGCCTCCGCTTCAAGATTGGCTACGCTTGACTTCATGCCCGGATATGGCGGTATTTGTATCACATACTAATTGATTTTCAATACATAAGATATATTGGATGCCATAAACCGTCTGGCGGTATCACCGCCGCCGAAGTTCAATCTTTTGTTTGCAGGGAGTATGACTTAAACAAAAGTTTCCTCGATGCGCGAAGGCATACCCAGCAAGCAAAGTTTTGACTAAAGGCTATTATAAGGCAACACAAAGGCCCAAATGAGATCAGTGTTTCTTAAACCGGCTACCGGTTCACGACTGTTCTTCATCCTCCGCCGCTTCAGCATCTTCATCTCTACCCATCGGCTGGAAATCCACAGAAGTCCAGTCGATGCCCATCAGCGCTTGAAAAACAGCTTCCTCATGAATCAAAGACGACGGTTCAATGTCAGGAGCGTAAGTGTGCTTACGGATTGGAGGGATCAAGTTTTCCGGTTCAAAAGTTGGAGCGGACACACGCTTGTTCTGATCATTGTATTGGGCTTGGTAGTGCTCCAAATCGGCTTCTTCCGCCAATTGACAAGCAAGCGGGCGATCGCACGGTTTATTGCACGCAAGTCCTCTTCACTAAAGTCGGAGCCGTCTTCCTTCACCATTGGGATAGCCCCGAGCTGCTTCCACGGATCAAAATCCGCACCCGTGCTTTGGCACGGATCAAAGGCGTTGATGGCTCCGGTTCGTGCAGCAGATTTCTTCACCTCTTCAAGCCGGGAAGGAAGGATGGAAAGCCGGTTCAAGGTATCTTGGATCAGGGATGGTGCGGGGTTATTATGTGACATTGTGGTAATAACGCGCTGGGCTCCGGTATATAACTGCTCCACTAAAGTGTAGACAGCATTCAGTTTCTTCCGCACGTCATTACCCAAGTGCCCAACGCGTGTGCCTGCATATGATGACAGGATGCTTCTTCAACCGGAATATTGGGACAGCAGAAAAAGCATACTACACTTATTAACAGGGAACTCACCAAAGATGGCTGCCGTCATAGAATGCACTTGCCGCTTCACGGTGTCCGATAAATCCACGACCGGTTTAAGGGCAGCTTGAGATTCTCGCCCGTTTAAGCAAGTTGGCCTTTTCGGTGGCCTGCATCACTGTTCCTTTTCATGTTGTCCTTCACTTGTTCGCAGCAGTCAAAGCACGGTTAGCTCCTTCTTGGCCTTGTGCATCTCGACTCTTTGGTTTTCAATGTCACCAGTAAATTGGCAATCCGATCATCCTTGATTTTCACCTCACTGCGCATTGACAAGATGATCAGCCAATAATTATAGTTCAAGTCTCAACCACGTAACATAGTTATATGCTTGACACTTGGGGCTAATGTCCCTTCATTTTTTCTATGCTGATACAAGGCAAAGTCCCAAGTTCAATACGAGTATTCAATTCGCACTTGGGGCTAATGGCTATTTGATTCTATTAAAGTGTCACAAGAAGTTTTTGGATTGACGGTTTACGATGCGTATTTCAACCGCCCCGTGGTTATGAGGGAAGATTGCAAAATCTATCAAAGAAAGTTAACAAGTACCAGTTTGATCAAAGATTGCAAACCGCCCTTGGGGGCTACAAGGATTACTATATTGGTAATAAGGAAAGGAGCGTTACCTCAAACTTATCTCTCATCGGTTTCACCAAGCCGCTTCATAATCACGGCCATCAGAAAGCGGTTTAGATATCCGAATGAAGATCTTGGGCGCCATAGCGGCGTATGTTTCAGCTCTACATTCCACTTTCCTTTGTTAAAAGTGGAAGAGTCCTCCTTCACAGTATGCCGGGTTAGAGTTGCAGCATTCGCCGGTTCAGAGTGGCCCGTTCCAGTGATTACAACGTCGTCATCCTTCGATTCGACGGATCGTGTGGGCACACCTGTTTCAGTCGGGCTGTGAGGATTTTCAAACCGACAAGACGGGCGGCTGGATCAACAGACATTGAAACGATCGCAGCCTCTCCTCAGAATCACATCTTCTTGAACCGGGGATCACTCGGAATGTCTTCAAAGGCAACATTTTCATGATCCGCGCCGCTCATGATCCAAGCGGCGGCCTCTTGACTGTTTTCTCCAAGCGAGCTTTCTTGCTGGGTTTCGGTTTGGTTCTGAAGAAACAAAAGATTCAGAAATAAGGCACATATATTACAGAAGAAATTTGACAAACATATGGTCATGTTGACTTACCCGACAGCTATCTTCAGCGGTGGTAGCTGGGTGGCTGACGATTCGCCAGATGATGAATGAGAGGTGACCTGATAATCGGAGTCGGACGGATTAAGAGGTTGACGGAATAAACCCGCTTTGGAATTCAAGGTAATAAAATGGTTGGAAACCTTGTGCGGCGCTTTCGGGCGGGCTGTTTGGTAAACCGCAGAGGTAACTACCGTCCGCTGTGCGGGTTGTCTGGGCGGCTTCATGCTGCTGTGTGTCTTCATAAGAAGTTTGGGATCCAAGTAAGCAAGGGGGTGAGAAAAGTTAACTTTCCGGTTTGCCCGGCGAAATTTTGGTGAAGGCAAGTTTGTTGAATCGGAAGAGAGAATGGTTACCTCAGCAAATCCTGCGTTGCTGGCTTCGGCGTCATCCTGACAAGCATCGTCATCAATAAGACGTGTAAAAAACAAGCCAAGAGAATCAAGTTCCGGATTACCCACATCATCATCGATGGCCGGATCAGACGAAGCAGTGGTTTTCCTCTTGTGGGCGGACTTTTTAACAACTTTTGTTTTGGGCCGGTTTTGCCGCCCAGCCTTGTCCGCTTTATCTTGAGAGAGTTTTTTGCTCCAAAACGGATTATCACCCTGGATCGGAAATAATTGAGAGTTGGAAGTATGAAAGTAATGGCAATATTTAATGATGGCATAGTCAGAGACTTACCGCAGGAGGTGCGTTGAAGGCGCAATAAGGAGCCAAGCCGGTTTGGGCACAAAGGTGCTCCGGTTCATTCAGCATCTTCCTCATCAATCCGTGACTTCATCTTCGCATATTCCAGTTTGGTGTGTCGGAGTGGGTCATCGACGCTGCGGTATCTTCGCACATCAAACCGGAACGCCGGCTCAGAGGCAATATGCCCCAAGATAACCAGCAGCGTGCCAGATCGATCCCAGTCAAACCGTTGGCCATGAAGGCCCGAAGCTTGGATAGTTGTGGAGCGTATTTGCTTCTCTCTTTGGCAGTCAATCGTTGCGGAAAGGGATGAGTGTTGCTGAGCCGCTCTGGACGAAAACCAGGTAAAGGATTCTCACCTTCAGGGGAGGTGTCTTTGCAGTAGAACCAAGTTGCGTTCCACTCTTTGGGATGAGTGTGGAGCTTGACGTGGGGATAAGTGATCTCTTTTCTCTTCTGGATAGCCATACCGCCCAGTTCAGTATTGGGGCCATCGGTGAATTCGGTGCGGCGGTTTAGGTGGAAAAGATCCCTGAACAGTTCAACAGAGGGTTCCTCTTGCAGATATGCTTCAGACAGCACTTGAAAATGGCACAGGTTGGTAACAGAATTGGGGCCGATATCTTGAGGACGGAGTTGGAAATTGGCCATCACGTCCCGGTAAAATTTTGACCCGGGCGGTTTGAAGCCCCGGAACAAGTGATCCGCGAAAACCACAACTTCTCCTTCCTGAGGGGTAGGAGGACATTCCTCTCCAGGAACCCTCCAATGGATTGTGTTTTGATCATCTAAGGCGCCGATTGATACCAGTTCCTTCAACTATGTCTCGGAGACGCGGGAAGGAACCCAGTTGCATTCGTACACCTGTTTGGCCATCATGAGGTCTACAAGGAGAAGAATCCGGTTTAAGAAAGTACTCATTACAGAGTAATTGATCTAAGTTATGATAAACCGGAGGCGGTTCCGACGAATTAGTTCGATATGATGTAATGTCAGATATATGTTGGCGGTTCAACAAGGGGACTAATGGTGTGCCGATGCCGGTTTAGCAATTTTTGATACTATGGTGAGTTAAACCGCCTAATCTTAGCTTCAAAGGAAATGGACAGAAATAGGTTTCACAAGAGTTCATGTTTATTATGGATCAAACGCGAGTTTTCAGAAAACAGGAAAAGCGTCGCGAAAGTAAAGAAGAAACAGGGATGCACCATAAGATATATATATATGCAGAAGATCTATGGGATTCAGATAAGAAAGTGCAGCGGATAAGCAGGAGTCTTCGTTTGGTACAGAACAGGATTCATAGCATGGCTCAAAGGCTAGAAAGGTGAGAGCGTACGAAGAACGTGGTATGAAGCTTGAACCCTAGAAACAGATCTAAGATGATGAACAGACTGAAGAAGGGTAAGAGATTTACCGGAAACGGAGGAGATGCGGAGAAAGGCCGCAGTATTCTGGTCCGAACAGGTTGATGCAGCGGCCAAGGTCGAAGCAGACGTTGATGACGACGACGGAGCTCCAAAGGCAGCGGCGCAAGGAAGAAGAAGAAGAGGAAGCGAAGGAAGAAACAGAATGACCCTTCGGTCCTATTTATAAGGCAGTAAAGCTAGGTCAAGCGCGTGAATCCAGGGACGGTCATTAAAGAAGGCGTTATAAAGGATAAACTTCAAGATGACGTCATGCCGGTTTACAGTGACCAGAAGCAATGATGTCATGCCGGTTTACAGTGACCAGAAGCAATAATGTCATGCCGGTTTACAATGATCAGAAGCAATGACGACGTGACGGTTTATTACACAAAGAAGATGTCCAAGATGCAGGTTTATGAAGGATTGACATGAACCAGTTCAAATCAATCTGGGGCCTAATGTTGGGGATATTACCACTAGGTGTAAACCGGCCAAGTTTGGGCCGGGTTAGCTCCACTAGTGGTGTAGTCGTGGAAAGGCCCAAGGCCTGTAGTCGGTTTAGAACTTGTAGCCGTAAACCGGCCTGATGTATGACTTGTATTGTAAGTTAGAATAGGAGATACCAACGGGATACGAGTATGAACGGTTGGGACTCGCAAACCGACAGGCGCCACGTGTATATAAGGGGCGACCCGGCGGCGGTTCAAGACAGACAACCACAGCTCGAGCCTAGGCGAAGCTTATTTGCTCCCTAGCCATCGAGACTACATCAATTCCATCACAACTAGACGTAGGCTTTTACCTTCATTGAAGGGGCCGAACTAGTATAAACTCCTCGTGTCTTTGTGTCCGCTTTAACCCCTGCAAGTAAACCCGTAGCGATGGCTCCACGACTAAGTCCTTATGCTAGGACATCTGCCATGACAAATCCACGACAGGAACTATCAACCACGTGCGCACCGTCAAGTTTCTCAAGCTCCTCCACAAGCTCGTCAAGCTTAACCTCAACCCCAAGTGCAACAAGAACGACACCAAGAGGAACAAGTGCTTCAAGACCCTCCTCCACGCCAAGAGCGACATCATGAGGAACGAGCATTCGAGGACTTTCCAAGGCAAGAGCGATATCGCAACCACTATCAAGATGAAGAGCAACGCTATGGAAAGCTGAAATTCACAATGCCCAAGTTCAATGGAAGCAATGATCCCGAAGACTACCTCTCATGGGCATTGAAGGTCGACAAAATCTTTCGTTTGCACAACTATGAGGAAGAGAAGAAGATCGCAATGGCATCACTTGAGTTCCAAGACTATGTGCTCATATGGTGGGAACAAGTCCTTGAGCGTGGAGAAGCAAGAGGTGACCCTCCAATCACCACTTGGGCTCAAATGAAGGATGTCATGCGAGCATGATTTGTGCCCACCTACTACAACCGTGATCTCTTCAAGAAGCTACAACTCATCAAGCAAGGTACAAAGAGTGTTGAAGAATACTACAAGGAAATGGAGATAGCCATGATTTGAGCCAATGTCAAGGAAGATGATGAGCAAACAATGGCAAGATTCTTGAATGGACTCAATCATCCCATCAAGAAGATGGCCGACTTCCAACCGTATTCCAACCTCATCGAGCTAGTGCATCAAGCGACCAAGGCGGAACATCAAGTGCAAGATGACTTCAAGTACGGCAAGTACTCATCCAAGAGATACGGCTTCTCCAACAATCAAGCTTCAACAACTCCTCCAACATCTATTTCAACCAAGCCTTCTCCAAGCAACGACGACAAGACAACATACAAGAAACCTTCGTCAAGATCAAGTCGTCTTCTTCCTACTACGAGCAACTACAAGCCGCGTGCTTCTTCCCCTACTCCGACCGATGAGACCGTCAAGACAAGTTCAATCAAGTGCTTCACATGTGGCGGCCGAGGCCACAAGTCCTTCCAATGCACCAACAAGCGCACCATGATCCTCAACGACGATGGCACCTACGACTCAATGAGTGAAGATGAAATGGAAGCTATTGAGCAAGTGGCCATGCACCGGTGCGTGAACGAGAATGAAGATGATCAAGTCTTTTGTGATGAAGATACGAGCCCGGCTCTCGTTGTCTCAAGGTCTTGACACTTCAACATCAACAAGAAGAAGACCAACGATGCCATATCTTCCACACCAAGGCAGGCATCAATGGAAGGTCCGTCAGGGTCATCATCGATGGAGGTAGTTGCCACAACTTGGCAAGTGAAGAACTATGCTCCAAGCTTCAATTGGTCAAGTGGAAGCACCTGCACCCCTACAAGGTTCAATGGCTAAGTGACTCCGGCACCATACGGGTTGAGCATACAGTCCAAGTATCCTTCAAAATTGGTGCATATGAAGACACTTTGGAGTGTGATGTGGTCCCAATGAACGTTTGCCACCTCCTTCTTGGTCGACCATGGCAATTCGACCGTGGTGTCGTCCACAATGGGCGTACCAATCACTATAGCTTCAAGATGAAAGGAAAGGAATATGTGCTACGACCCATGTCTCCTAGTCAAGTGATGGCCAACAAGCAAGCCACCCACCATAGAGAGAAGAGTGAGAAAGTGAGCCACCAAAACATGAGTGAGAGTAACAAGCCAAACTTGAGCGCCTCTTCGCCTAGAGAGAAAAACCTCATACTATTCGCCACAAAAAGTGAGATGAGAAAAGTGTGTGAGAACCCATCGAGTGTGATGCACTTTGTCCTTGTGTGCAAGGATGGAGAACCAAAAACTAACACCACTCACGAGCTACCTTTGGTGTTTCAATCTCTTTTGCAGGAATTTCAAGATGTTTTCCCCAATGAGCTCCCTCCGGGTCTTCCTCCTCTACGAGGCATTGAGCATCGAATCGACCTCATCCCCGGAGCGCCACTTCCAAACAAAGCTCCATACCGTGTCAATCTCGAGGAAACCAAGGAGACTCAACATCAAGTACAACAACTAATCGACAACGGTCATGTACGTGAAAGCTTAAGCCCTTGTGTCGTTCCCGTTATACTTGTGCCTAAGCCCGATGGAAGTTTCCGCTCGTGTTCCGATTGTAGACCTATAAATGCTATCACCATTCGCTATAGGCATCCCATTCCTCGCTTAGATGATATGCTTGATGAACTTAGTGGAGCCAACTTTTTCTCAAAAATTGATCTTAAAAGTGGCTATTATCAAATCCCCATACAAGAAGGTGATGAATGGAAAACTGCTTTCAAAACAAAATTTGGCTTATATGAGTGGTTAGTCATGCCTATGGGTTTATCGGAGGCTCCCGGTACTTTTGTGCGTCTCATGCATCATGTACTTCGACCTTACATTGGAGTCCTTGTTGTGGTTTACTTCGATGATATTCTTGTGTTTAGCAAAACCATGAAAGAGCATCTTAATCATGTTAGGCTTGTTTTGCAAACACTCCGCCAGGAAAGTCTTTATGCCAACATGAAAAAGTGCACATTTGGTGTTGACAAAGTGGTTTTCTTGGGTTTCGTTGTCTCTTCCAAGGGTGTCCATGTTGATGAAACTAAAATTGAAGCAATTAAAACTTGGCCCCAACCCACCAATTTTCAACAAGTGCGAAGTTTTCTTGGTCTTGCGGGTTTTTATCGTCGCTTTGTGAAAAACTTTAGCACTATTGCCGCCCCTTTACATGCTTTGAGTAAGAAGAACGCTCCTTTTGTTTGGGGATCTTTGCAATCAACCGCTTTTGATGAGCTCAAATCTTTACTTACTCATGCTCCGATTCTTGCTTTGCCCAACTTTGACAAAACTTTTGAGGTTCATTGTGATTCAAGTGGTACCGGAATTGGCGAAGTCTTGATGCAAGAAAAACGAGCAATTGCATATTTTAGTGAAAAACTCTCCAGTGCTCAACTTAACTATCCCATCTATGACAAAGAATTGTATGCTCTAGTGCGTGTCCTACATGTTTGGAAACATTATCTTAGACCTCATGAGTTTGTCATACATACCGATCATGAAACACTTAAATACTTAAAAGGTCAAACTAAGTTGAACAAGCGTCATGCCAAATGGAGTGAATTTATTGAATCTTTCCCATATGTGATCAAGTACATTAAGGGTAAGGAAAATGTAGTTGCCGATGCACTTTCATGCATATGCATGCTTGTCACTAAACTTGAGTTGAATGTTATTGGCTTTGAGCACATAAAATACTTGTATGCTAATGATCCATCTTTTGCACCTCATTATGGTAAATGTTTGATGCATACATCTTGGGAACAATATTACATCAAGGATGGTTATCTTATGAGAGCTAACAAACTTTGCATTCCCGAGTCTTCTCTTCGTTTGCTCCATTTGCAAGAGGCTCATGGAGGCGGACTCATGGGACACTTTGGACGGGACAAGACTTTCGCCACGCTCTCCAAGAACTACTTTTGGCCCAAGATGTTCCGCGACGTCTCACGCTTCACCACAAGATGCTCTACATGCCGCAAACTAAGTCCAAAGCTCAATCTCATGGTCTTTACATGCCACTTCCTATTCCTTATCAACCTTGGGAAGACATTTGTATGGATTTTGTACTTGGTTTGCCTAGAACTCAAAATGGAAAGGATTCCGTGTTTGTTGTTGTGGACCGATTTTCTAAGATGGCACATTTCATTCCTTGCAACAAGATAGACGATGCTTCACATATTGCAAATCTCTTTTGTAGGGAAATCTTGCGCCTCCATGGAGTACCAAAGACAATCGTCTCCGACCGTGACGTCAAGTTCTTGAGTTACTTTTGGAAGACTCTATGCGCCAAGCTCGGAATCAAGCTCTTGTTATCATTCGCATACCATCCTCAAACTGACGGCCAAACGGAGGTGACGAACCAGACACTATCCACTCTGCTTCGAGTGTTGATCAAGAAGAACATCAAGGAGTGGGAGGCGTCTCTACCCATTGCCGAGTACGCCTACAACCGCGTAAGACATTCAACTACCGGCAAGTCCCCCTTAGAGGTCGTCTACGGCTTCAACCGGTTGTCCCCATTGGACATTCTACCTCTCCCTCTACAAGAGCGCACCAACATGGATGCGAGTGCACGAGCAAGCTACATCAAGAAGATTCTTGAAGATACAAGAAACATCATCGAGCGCCAAGTATATCGCCTAGCGACCAAGCTCAACGTCAACAAACAACCAATGATCTTCAACATAGGTGATCTCGTGTGGCTACACCTTCGCAAGGACCGCTTCCCCAACGAACGCAAGTCCAAACTACTACCTCGAGCCGATGGACCATCCAAGGTGCTAGCACGCTACAACGACAACGCCTAAAAGATTGAACTCCCACGAGACAAGTACAACGTGAGCGATATCTTCAACGTCAAAGACCTCTCGCCTTTCCATGGTGATGAAGGTTTTGATCCGAGGTCGGATCTTTCCCAAGGGAGGGGAGATGATGCGGAGCATCCTTCCATCATCCCCATGGACTCTACATCGACACATCCAGCCCTACAAGGACCCATGACAAGAGCTAGAGCACGTGCTTTGGAAACCGAGGTGAACTCCTTCCTACTAGACTTGCATATGGACACAAATGGAACATGTCTACTACCTCACCAAAATATGCTATGCCTCCTTAGGTATGAAGTGGAACATCACCAAGAAGCTCAGAGCATCCCCAAGGAGAAGGAGAACCACCCCAAGGCCATACGGAACAAGACGGAGTGCAACCGCAGCAAAACAAAGCAAGTCCTGGTGACCCGTGCAAGACGGGCCCCGAGACCCCGTGCCCATGGGCTACACAGAAGCAAAGGCTGAGCACCCGTGCAAGACGGGCGAGACCGTGCCACAGCACACCCGTCTTGACGGGCCCAACTTACCCGTCAGGCGACGGGCCTCCTAGGATGGCCGGTGAGATGGCTTCTTCGGCTCCCCTTCTTCTCCTTCGACCCCAAGGCTATATATTCCGTACCTAGGGCCATGTTTAGGGTCAGCAAAGTATTAGATGAGATCTTGGTGAGCTTTGCTCCATTACCTTCCCTCTTTGAGGATCAAGACCCCATAGGGAAGAATCCTTGAGGATTTCAAGACCTCCATTGGGAGAAGACTACCACCAAGACCCCTCTTCCTTTGGATTTGGTATGAACTTTGCCATTGTATCTTTCCTTTGATTGTGTTTGAGACTTGTGGATCTTGTGTTGTTACTCTAGTAGATGTGTAATCGGGAATTGTTGGAGTGATTGTCTCTTTATGTTCACCCTTGTGTTCTTGTTGTTGTTGTTATTTCTCTCCTTTTTCCCCCTCCAAGTGTGAAAAGGTCCTTCCTAGGGTTCTACTCTACATCACCAACTGTCGGTCGAGAATGCTGAAATGTATAGCATCAAACCATTGGACAGAAATAGTTGCACTCTTGTCACACAGTCGGTTGGCAAATGTTCCCGATCAACTGTGGGCCGCCAACCAGACAGTAATAATTTTGGGCTGAATAAAAACAGTAATAATTTTGTGCTTTTTTTTCTGAAACCTACTCAGGCAAGGAAACAAAAATCGAAAATTAGATGGATCTCGAAAACAAACCTAATATGCAAGGAACTCGGATTGGTGGTGGATATATGCTGGTGGTATATGGCAGCGGTGGTGGTAGCGGTGGTAGTATATGGATATGGATCGGTGGTGGTATATGGATACGGATTGGTGGTGGTATATGGATACGGATTCTGAGCGGTGGTGGTGTGACAACTTATGACCAGAACTCGAAACTCTAAAAGACTAGACACGACGATGCAACCGCAAGTTCAACAAAGCAAAACCCTAAAAAGATTATGCAAAGGCTCAGATTGGTTCGGATATGACGAACTAACCCTAATTTTTTGTGTGGCTTTTTCATGGATTGTAGGTATGAAGAACAGACTCGATCTAACCTACGAAAAACTCTAAAATCTCACCGAGCAACCTGGAAATCTGATACCACTTGATAGAGGCAAAGGTGTCCCGTCTTTCGATGAGATGATGGATATCGCTTTGGTGGAAGTCGACTTTGACAATCCGACTACGAACGTGCGAGGACGTCGTGCCTTAGCAATCGCTAAACCAACTCCGAGAGGTTATTTACCATGCCGGAGCACGATCAACCTGACCACGAGGGTCTGTTTCCTGCGAGCAAATGAAGAACAAGCAAGAAACTGAGATTGCAATCTAGATATTGCGAATATAAGATGAAAGCTTTATTGATCAAGGTGGGGTTCTGTGACGTCTTTGTCTGGTCCTTGAACACAAACGAAGTACGCGAAGTTGCAGCTATGGCGAACTTTAATCTAAACAAAACCCAAAGTCTAAACGGTGCCCTAAGGCTGTATATATGGAGGAAGAGGGGGTGAATTTCGTAGCCCTTGGTGGAGGGGTCCGAAACTAACCCTATCTCTTGTTTCCCCACACATACGGACTCAAAAAATAGCCTATACTTATGTATTTCGAAATTACATGGGCCTGTCCCAATAATAAGGTGACGCAGCACCTAGAATAGCCTCTGGACAAAATTTATGAAGTGGCATCTTGTATATTTCGTCCAAGGCTTCATGCACTCATTATGGTGGCTTCAAAGTCCTTAAATCATCACTTGTAACTCCGTTCTTGTTCCCCTTGCGCATGCCATCATCTCCATGCTTGTTCTTGCTCCAATGTTCATCCTTCTCCAAGCTAGGCCCTTCATTTGTAAGCAAAACAAATGTATCCAATTTAGGCAACATCATATTCTCATTTACATTAGAATCATTACCAAGAAACGAAAGTACCTGATAATTTAATTGGCGAGCGCGAGCTCTAGTAATTGGTCCAGTATATGTAGCAGTAGGAGATGTGGGTGTAACAATGCTATTGATGTCCTCATCAAGATCTGAGCTTTGTTGGTGAACCGGCCTCCTTCAACTTCTTCATACTCAAGACGGAGCCACTCAAGTCGACATTCCGACGACTCCTTCTCCGGCTCAAGAACACCGTCATCGAACACTCTTCGACGAGTCGCGCGTCAAGACCATCATGCATCTCGCAACCCGCTACACGACAAGCATTCACAAGAGCAAGTCGATGAGGAAGTCCCTCGTCCTCACTTAAACGAAGTCGCTTTTGCTCAAGCTCAAGAACGACAACGACTACGGCGCCAAGAAGAAGAATGAGCGCGTCTACACCAAGAGGAACAAGACGCCGAGGCTCGACGTCTTCAACAACAACAACGAGAAGCGCAAGCTCTTGAGGCGCAACGTGCCCTTCAAGGATCAAGTCGAGCCATCGCCAACCGCAATCACGAACGACGCAATCAAGAGGAAGCCCTTCGAGAAGAAATCCAAGAGAGGAACTACCAACCGTGCGTGCAACGTCAAGTTCCTCAAGCTTCTTCACAAGCTCGTCAAGCTCCAGCTCAACCTCAAGATCTACAAGAGCAAGTTGATCATGGACTTCCTCCACGCCAAGAGCAACATGAGGATGATTACCCTCCACGTCAAGGGCGTCATCATCACCATCGCCAACAACACAATGACGAGCAACGCTGTGGCAAGCTCAAATTCATAATGCCCAAGTTCAATGGAAGCAATGACCCAGAAGAATACCTCTCATGGGCATTGAAGGTCGACAAAATCTTTCGTTTGCACAACTATGAGGAAGAGAATAAGATCGCTATGGCATCACTTGAGTTCCAAGACTATGTGCTCATATGGTGGGAACAAGTCCTTGAGCGCCGACAAGCGAGAGGTGAACCTCCAATCACCACTTGGGCACAAATGAAGGAAGTCATGCGAGCACGTTTTGTGCCAACCTACTACAACCGCGATATCTTCAAGAAGCAACAACTCCTCAAGCAAGGTACAAAGAGTGTTGAAGAATACTCAAGGAAATGGAGATAGCCATGATTCGAGTCAATGTCACGGAAGATGATGAGCAAACAATGGCATGATTCTTGAATGGACTCAAATATCCCATCAAGAAAATCGCCGACTTCCAACCCTACTCCAACCTCATTGAGCTCGTACATCAAGCTACAAAGGCGGAACGTCAAGTGCAAGATGACTTCAAGTACGCCAAGTACTCATCCAAGACCTACGGCTTCTCCAACAACCAAGCTTCAACAACTCCTCCAACATCTAACCAAACCTTCTCCAAGCAACAATGACAAGCCGAGTTACAAGAAAACTTCATCAAGTTCAAGTCGTCTTCCTCCTACTACAAGCAACTTCAAGCCGCGTGCTTCATCATCTACTCCAACCGATGAGACCATCAAGGCAAGCTCCTTCAAGTGTTTGACTTGCGGCGGCCGAGGCCACAAGTCCTATGAATGCACAAACAAGCGTACCATGATCCTCAACGACGATGGCACTTACGACTCCATGAGTGATGAGGAGATGGAAGCTCTTGATTAAGTGGCCATGCACCGGCGCGTGAACGAGGATGAAGATGATCAAGTCTTTTCTGATGAAGATACAAGCCCCACTCTTGTTGTCTCCAAGGTCTTGACTCTTCAACATCAACAAGAAGAAGACCAAAGATGCCACATATTCCACACAAAGGCCGACATCCATGGAAGGTCCGTCAAGGTCATCATCGATGGAGGTAGTTGTCACAACTTGGCAAGTGAAGAACTATGCTCCAAGCTTCATTTGGTAAAGAGGAAGCACCAGCACCCCTACAAGGTTCAATGGCCAAGTGACTCCGGCACTATACGAGTTGAGCATACGGTCCAAGTATCCTTCAAAATTGGTGCATATGAGGACACTTTGGAGTGTGACGTGGTCCCAATGACCATTTGCCACCTCCTTCTTGGTCGACCATGGCAATTCGACCGTGGTGTCATCCACAATGGGCGCACCAATCACTATAGCTTCAAGATGAAAGGGAAGGAATATGTGCTACGACCTATGTCTCCTAGTCAAGTGATAGCCAACAAGCAAGCCACCCATCATGGAGAGAAGAGTGAGAAAGTGATCCACTAAAAAGTGAGTGAGAGCCACAAGCCAAACTTGAGCACCTCTTCGCCTAGAGAGAAAACCGTCATACTATTTGCCACAAAAAGTGAGATGACAGAAGTGGGTGAGAACCCATCGAGTGTGATGCACTTTGTCCTTGTGTGCAAGGATGGGGAACCAAAAACTAACACCTCTCACGAGCTACCTTTAGTGTTTCAATCTCTTTTGCAGGAATTCCAAGATGTTTTCCCCGATGAGCTACCTCCGGGTCTACCTCCTCTTCGAGGCATTGAGCATCGAATCGACCTCATCCCCGGAGCACCACTTCCAAACAAAGCTCCATACCGTGTCAACCCCGAAGAAACTAAGGAGATTCAACGGCAAGTATAACAACTCGTCGACAACAATCATGTACGTGCAAGCTTAAGCCCTTGTGATGTTCCCGTTATGATGAGGACATCAATACCATTGTTACACCCACAACCCCTGCTGCTACATATATTCGACCAATTACTAGAGCTCGCGCACGCCAATTAAATTATCAGGTACTTCCATTTCTTGGTAATGATTGTAATGTTCATGAGAATATGATGCTGCCTAAATTGGGTACATTTGTTTTGCTTACAAATGAAGGGCCTAGCTTGGAGAAGGATGAACATTGAAGCAAGAACAAGCATGGAGATGATGGCATGTGCAAGGGAACAAGAACGGAGTTACAAGTGATGATTTCAGGATTTTGGAGCCACCATAATGGGTGCATGAAGCCTTGGACGAAATATACAAGATGCCACTTCATAAATTTCATCCCAAGGCTATTCTAGGTGCTGCGTCACCTTATTATTGGGCCAGGCCCATGTAATTTAGAAATACATAAGTATAGGCTATCTTTAGAGTCCGTATGTGTGAGGAAACAAGAGATAGGGTTGATTTCGGACCCCTCCACCAAGGGCCACGAAATCCCCCCCTCTTCCTCCATATATACAGCCCTTAGGGAACCGTTAGACTTATAGCTGCAACTTCGCGTACTTCATTTGTGTTCAACGACTAGAAAAAGGCATCACAGAACCCCACCTTCATTAATAAAGCTTTCCTTTGTTATTCACAATATCCAGATTGCAATCTTAGTTTCTTGCTTGTACTTCGTTTGCTTGCAGGAAATAGACCTTCGTCGTCAGGTTGATCGTGCTCCGGCGTGGTCCATAACTTCTCGGAGTTGGTTTAGTGATTGCTAAGGCGCGACGTCCTCGCACATTCGTAATCGGATCGTCAAAGTCGACTTCCACCAAAACGATAGCCACCATCTCATCGAAAGACGGGACACCTTTACCTCTATCAAGTGGTATCAGATTTCCAGGTTGCTCCGTGAGATTTTACAGTTTTTTGTAATTTAGATCGAGTCTGTTCTTCATACCTATAGTGTCGGTGTACTAAGGTAGGGGTACCTCAGTACCCCAACTTGTGCACGGGCAGTTGCAGCTTCCCGCGGCAGGGTTTACCACGTGCTTGCCGGAGACCTTCTTGCTCCATGTTAAGCCATTCAAGAACAAAGTGTACAAGATAGAAGATCGAGACCCCGGCAAGCGGAGCTTGCCGGGAAGGCCGTTTCGGGCTCAAGATTACATCACTCACACAAGGCTCCGGCGAGAGAAGCTCGTCGGGAAGACTAGAAGATTACATCATAGAAGACACGCCTCGGTGTTGCATGCGTCCGGCAAGGGCCCGGGAGCGGCAAGTTCTGAGCCCGCAAGCTCCGGGCCGGCAAGGTCAAGACCCGGTAAGGTGCTTGCCGAAGGAGGAGTCTTGTGTGCTGCGCTCGGCTCATCCGCCCACACGCCGCCTCGAGCCCTTCCAGAACGCGTGGCGGATGGTGTGCAGCCTGGGGACATGGTGGCATTTCACGGCGGTGGATCCATCGCCGTGGCGAACGGAGACGCAAGGCGGGAGCTTTTGGGGTCGACGGCGACGCATTAAATGCCCTTGTCCCCTCTGTCAAAAGTAGGTAGAAACCACTGTTCATGCAATTGTAGCTTCTTTGTTCCCTGACTGTTCCAACTACCACCTCTTTTACCTTTTACCCCTTCCTCCCACGTTGACACTGCCGGTGACCCTTGCTCTATAAAAGGAGGCCCATGCACAGCGTGGGGGTTCGCCGATTCTACTCATTCGACGCCTTAACGCGACCATCGCTCATTCTCTTGAGCAAGATCAAATACAAACACAAGCAGCAAGAGGGGTTTTATCTCTCCGGAGAGCCCCGGCTGGGTAAAACTCCGCTTGCGTGCTGCTCGCTCGATCGCTCTCTGTGCGCCCTCCGCCCTCGTACCGCACTCACGAAGGGGCCCCGGCCCCATAGGTGCCGCGGCGGGGCAGGATTCCCCACGGCATCTTTGGCGCGCCAGGTAGGGGGCGTCGAGGTTGTGCGGACCTGATCCGGCGTCCGCGCGGGCGCGCTCGTCATCAACCTCTCCAATTTCATCACCAACTTCGCCAATAACTACGCCATGGCCCCGAAGAAGAAGCCTTCGGAGGTTGGAGGCCCGTCTGCGTCTCTTCCGCCACCACCGGAGCCAACGGTGGGCGGCGGGGACGCCGACGGAAGGGTAGTCGCCGCCGAAGACACTCGCGGCGCCACTAGATCCAAGGACGGGACGGGTGACCGCGCTTCGGTCTCCGTGGATCCACGTCCATCTTAGCGCACGACGACCCAGCAGCGCCATACCACGGGAGGTGGTATCTGCCTGCTGGGGCAAGGACAAGCCGGGGGCTCGCGGGATGCTCCAGGCCAACATCCGGACGCGAGCAAAGCGAAGGCGCCGGGGCAGGATCCTGCTCCTTCTAACACTGTTAGGAGTCCGAGCCTGCCCCGCTCCTCGCACCGCCGCTCCGCTCCCCTCCACTCCGGCGAAGCGCCGTAAGGGCGCAATCGCTCCTCGACTTCCCTCCGCGGCGGACAAGGCCAAAGGCGGAGGCTACCATCAGAGCTGGTCGCCGCCAACAACGACCCTTCACAGCAGCCGGCGACCTCGCGGCGCGCGCAAGCCGAGAAGGCGGCGCTAACGGCGACAAAGGCGCCGGGTGCAACCTCGATGCACTCCCGCCGCAAGCGAAGACGCCGCCCCCTGGAACAACGCCGACGACGGCTCCACGGCGTCTGCCGGATCCGCGGGCTCGTCGGGATCAACGCCAGTCCTCGGCGACCGGCGATAAGAAGACGCTTCGGACCACGATCGAAGCGCCGCCGAGAAGCTTCGGGCGACAATCGAACCGAGAGCTGGAACGCTGTCGACGCAGACGCGCCCGGTGAACCAGCGACTTGCCGTGACGCGGCGAGCTGCCTGCGTTCACCCACGAAGCGGCGGCGCCCGGTGGCTCCAACATGAAGAACTTCAAGCCCGACGCATCGGAGAAGTACGACGGCAAGACGCACCTCGGAGTTCCTCGGTGTCTACACCATCGCGGTGCGAGCTGCGGGGCGCGACGACAAGATTCTGGCGAACTACTTCCGCTCGTGCTTAAGCGAGCGTTCGTTCTTGGCTTACGACTTGCCGGAAGGCTCCATTTCTTCTTGGGCTGACCTTTGCCATCGGTTTGTTGGCGCCTTCACCGGCGACCACAAACCCCACGGCCAGAGAGCGATCTCCACATTTTGGCCCGAAGGAAGGAGAGTCCCTGCGCAAGTATATCCAACGCTTCACCGTGTGCAAAGACAACATCCTCGATGTCCACCCGCCGCGGTTATCGGCGCGTTCCACCGAACGTCGCGTAACCGCCCGCATGCGTGAAGAGATGGCGATGACCAAGATTCGGGATGTCACGAGCTCTATGCTCTGGCCGACAAGTGTGCTGCGAGGAGGAGGAGGAGACTCCCGGTGAGGATTTGGCGCAGGGGAAGCGATAGCGACGACACCGCTGGCAAACAAGAGCCGCGGCGGAACAACCGAAGGAAGAACAAGAAAGAGGTGCTTGCCGTCGAGAAGCCCGGCAAGGAGGCTCCCGCCAAGCAAACACAGGGCTGCTTCTCCGGCAAGGAGCCTGCCCCTGTAGCGGCAGCCGACAAGCAGGGCGGCTCCGACAAGCAATACTGCAAAATCCACCGCACCAAGGGCCACGATCTCACCAACTGCAAGCGTGTCGAGTACCTCGTCGAGCAGCAAAAAGCTGAGTACGAGAGGCGCGACAAGGAGAAGGCCCAAGGTGGCGGAGGAGAACCGAGCAAGAAGCGGCCATTCAATGGCCGGGGAGGCCGTCGCGACAAGGCTAAGCAGCGGCAAGGTGATCGACCTCCCCGGGGCCGCGACAAAGATGAAGAAGATGACGATGAAGAGATGGATGATGAGGATGACAGTGAGCAGGAGTTTCAGAAGGCCACGGAGGTCCTGTGAAGAAAACGAAAGCCAATTCCGGCGAGTGCTCTGGTGCCCGCTCCGGCAAGCGCGCCTCTCCGGAGCACTGCGCTGCCGTCGAGGACGCGCCATCGAGCTCCACCGGCAAGCCAAGTCCGGCGAGTGCTTTGGTGCCTGCTCCGGCAAGCGCACCTCTCCGGAGTGCTGCGCTACCGTCGAGGACGCCCATCGAGCTCCACCGGCAAGCGAAGCCCGGCAAAGAATAGCTCTGGTGCTACTCCGGCAAGCGCACCTCTCCGGAGTGCTGCGCCGCCGTCGAGGGCGTGCCATCGAGCTCCACCTGCCAGTAGGGCAAGAAAAGTAGCAAGAACAGCTCTGGCGCCCGCTCCGGCAAGCACACTTCTTCGGAGTGCCACCGTCGAGGACGTGCCATCGAGCTCTACCAGCCAGTTTCAAGCTTTTGAGTTGTATTCCCTGAAATTTCGTACCTTGTATGGAGAACCTGTGCGCATGGGTGTCGAGTCGTGGCTAAGTTGCGCCCCTAATCTGTTTCGAGTCCGCTCAACGATGAAGGCGCGCTGCAACTAGCCCGACAAGTTCTTCCTGCCGGAGGCAACACCGCCAATGAACTCGCGATGTTCCGCGACTCAGAAGCGTGTTTGCGCCGCGAGTTCCTGAAAGCGTGAGGGTGAAAAACATACTAAGGGGGAAATCAAGGGAGAAGCGCGGCCTCGCCAGATCGCAGAAGGCGGAAAAGCTAAGTCATCCGAGCTTTTGTACAGAGCACTCCGTAGTTCCATGCTTTTTTCATGTTATGTCCCTCGTGCGTTCATCCTTTGTACGCAATACCTGTGCGCGGAGGAACCTACCCATGGAAAGCCGCACCCTTACCTTGTTTCCGAGCACGCTCAACGATTTAAGTGAGCAGCGACAAGCGTCGCGCCCTTGTTCCGTTTTCGAGCCCGCTCAGCAAGCTAAGTGCGTCGCGACCAGACGCGGCAAGGTTGCTTGCCGGTAAGGCCTTGGCCAGCAGGCTGCTTCGAGTTCAGTACTCAGCGCTCGCGACAAGGGCCCCTTTACCGGCAGCTTCCCTAGAAGCGTAGGGAAAAAGCGTACAAAGGATGCAAAGTAGAGGATGTAACAAAGCGAGCCCTGCCGTAAGATGCCCTTCGTATGAAAAACTTGTGCGCTGAGGAGCCAGGTCGTGGCCCAGTTGCGCCCTTGGTTTGTTTCCGAGTCCGCTCAACAAACACAAGCGCAGAATCGCCCGACAAGGTTGCTTGCGGAAGCAACACCGCCAATGGTTGTCTGATGTTCCGCACTCAGCAAGCGTGTTCGCGCCGGCAAGCTTCCCGAGAGCGTAGAGTGTAAACATACGAAGGGCAAGGCACAGCCTCGCATTGCAAGTTGCATAGGAAGGATTTACATACGTATACATATAAGTAATGAAGCTGTTGCAAAACTAGCTCAGCTGTTTTCATGGCTGAAATTGCAGCAACCAAAAAGAAGCCAGAAGAGCACACCAGCACCTGGATTTTGGTGGAGCCAGAGTCGCCGGGGACTGCGGGTACCAAGATCCCTTCGCGGCAAGCCAGTGCTGCTGGGGGTTGCGAACGACGAGATTCATCCCCAGCGAGCCAGAGTCGCCGGAGGCTGTGATATCAGATAAGTTTTTCATCCCTCATCATGCATCCTCTTATGGACTAAGGAATGCAAAACCGTGTCTTTTCCCGGAAACTGTTGTACCTTGTATGAACGACCCATGCGTGGAAGGAACGGCGTCGTGGCTAAGTTGCACCCTTGATTCGTTTCGAGTCCGCTCACGATACAAGTGCGCTGCAACTAGCCCCGGCAAGGTTCTTGCCGGGAGCAGCACCGCCAATGGAACTCTTGATGTTCCACTTTTCAACAAGTGTGCTTCCTCCGACAAGGTTCCTCGAAGCATAGGGGGAAATCATACCAAGGAAACAACAGTACAAAGGATATGACCCGGCAAGCATTCTTTTCTTTTCATTAAAAACATCCTGATCTAGTACAAGTCCAAGAGGATGAAGAACATGATAGAGAGGATTACAAGTTTTAAATGCAACTAAGGCCCAAGGGCTTACAGATTGAAAGATAAGATGCCCGTGATCCCTCTCCTGTTTCTCTGTTCAGGAGTTCAGGAGGTAGGTCAAGGAGTCCCCGGCAAGAGAAGCTTGCGGGAAGAAAAGGGGCGCCTAGGAGAGCTACGGGCGCCAGAAGACACCAAGAGAACTTCCCGGGGCCAGCCAGGAGCTTGGCGCAGACGAAGGCGTCGGAGGCAGAGCTTGAAGACGGGGTGGTGGGGCGTCAGCACGCTGTCGAGGGCTCCTCGCCCTCGTACTCCGATTTGACGGCCTTGCCGCCACCCCCTCTTCCTCTTCCGCAGCCTCCCTACGCCAGCCGCCCAAGGAGACGGCCCCGGGGAGTTCAGAAGGCCGGCGACCCAGAAGATGGGGTCGCCGGTGGCGCACGAGGCACCGGCGTCCGACACCTAGTCGGGCCCGCCATCCCCCTCGTCGCCGCTGTCGCTCCCCTCCTCGTCACTCTCGCTCGAGGAGGGACCTTCGCTATCGGAGGAGCTGTCCACACAGCATCTCGCCCGGATGCCGGAGTCCCCGAAGACCTTGACGGCGAGAAGGTCGCCCTCCATTAACTTGAAATGGAGGGTAAACCCCGCCGTCAAGCTATGGATCCGGGCGAATGTCTTCCACCCTCGGTCGAAGTACATGACGCCGGGGGCTGGGGACACGACACTCACTCGAGTGCCGCTGATCCCGCAGCCCCTCATGCGCAACTCCATCACCTCGGGCGGATCCGGTTCCATCGCGCTCGCGAACGAGGCCGGCAGCCGGAGGCGGCGTCGAGGCGCTCGGCGCAGCTTGATGAAGAACTCCCAGGGATCGTCTCCGGTGTGGACCGCCTCGAGGACAGGGGCCGGCGGAGGGGACGGGGGAGGCACGTCGCCGCGACCGCCCCTCCCCCGTCCGCCTCGACCGCGCCCTCGGCCTCGTCCACGGCCTCGCCCCCTCCCTCTCCCCCTCGTGGCCGGCTCCGTCGCCACGGGAGCGGGATAGGGAGAGGTGCGCTGCCTGGAGGCGACCCTCGCTGCCACCGTTGAAGAGCTGGGATTTCCTCCTCCCATGGCAAAAAGAAGAACGGAAACTGAAGACGAAGAGAGAAGAGGAAGTGTGAGGCCATTGTGCTCCCCTTCCGCCCCTTTTAAAGGGCGAGGTGGGGGCTCAACCGCCCCGCCCGACCAATCAGAAGGCGAGGAAAGCAGAGGGGCGGGGCCGACTCACCATCTCCACCCGTGACGGCTCGGTCTCCCACCTTCGCCGCCCACGACCCCCATGCATGGGAGCCGCGTGGCGAAAAAGCGGAGCCGGAGCGACGGGTGAAGTGACCTCGCTCTGCACCACGATCACGGGTGTGGATGCCATAAAGACCGCATGCGCCGCCCACGTCTCCCACGACGCCGCAATCGACGCGTGCCGTTACAGGGAGGGGATGCGGCAGAGGTGGAAGTGGATTCGACGCGCCGTGGGCCGCGTGTGCCCGTGCACTGTTTTGGGCCTGGCCCAACAGCGCTCGGCACCGTGTGTGGCCCAGGCCCGGGGGCTCCTGTCGGTGTACTAAGGTAGGGGTACCTCAGTACCCCAACTTGTGCACGGGCAGTTGCAGCTTCCCGCGGCAGGGTTTACCACGTGCTTGCCGGAGACCTTCCTGCTCCATGTTAAGCCATTCAAGAACAAAGTGTACAAGACAGAAGATCGAGACCCCGGCAAGCGGAGCTTGCCGGGAAGGCCGTTTCGGGCTCAAGATTACATCACTCACACAAGGCCCCGGCGAGAGAAGCTCGTCGGGAAGACTAGAAGATTACATCATAGAAGACACGCCTCGGCGCTGCATGCGTCGGCAAGGGCCCGGGGGCGGCAAATTCTGAGCCCGCAAGCTCCGGGCCCGGCAAGTCAAGACCCGGCAAGGTGCTTGCGGAAGGAGTCTGTTGTGTGCTGCGCTCAGCTCATCCGCCCAGCGTGCCGCCTCGAGCCCTTCCAGAAGCAGCGTGGCGGATGGCTGTGCAGCCTGGGGGACACGGTGGCATTTCACGGCGGTGGATCCATCGCCGTGGCAGACGGAGACGCAAGGGCGGGAGCTTTTGGGGTCGACGGCGACGGGCATTAAATGCCCTTGTCCCCCTCTGTCAAAAGTAGGTAGAAACCACTGTTCATGCACTGTAGCTTCACTGTTCCCGCACTGTTCCAACTACCACCTCTTTTACCTTTTTACCCCTTCCTCCTACGTTGACACCTGTCGGTGACCCCTTGCTCTATAAAAGGAGGCCCATGCACAACGTAGAGGGGGTTCGGCCAGTTCTACTCATTCGACGCTACAACGCGACCATACGCTCATTCTCTTGAGCAAGATCAAATACAAACACAAGCAGCGAGGGGTTTTATCTCTCGGAGAGCCCGAAGCTGGGTAAAACCCGCCTGTGTGCTCGCCTCGATCTGCTCTCTGTGCCTCCTCCGCCCTCGTACCGCACTCACGAAGGGGCCCCGGCCCCATAGGTGCCGCGGCGGGGCAGGATTCCCCCCGGCATATAGTCCACGAAAAAGCCACAAAAAAATTAGGGTTAGTTCATCATATCCGAACCAGTCTGAGCCATTGCATAATCTTTTCTGTTTTTGCGTTGTTGAATATGTGGTTGCATCGTCGTGTCTAGTTGCTGGTCTTAGAGTCTAGTCTTTTAGAGTTTCGAGTTATGGTCATAAGTTGTCACACCGCCGCCGCACAATCATCATCGCCCCTGCCATCTACCACCACCGCTTATCCGCCACCGCTCTGAATCCGTATCCATATACCACCACCGATCCGTATCCATATACCACCACCGATCTGTATCCGTATACCACCACCGCTACCATATACCACCACCACTGCCATATCCTACCACCATATTTCCACCACCAATCCGAGTTCTTTTCATATTAGGTTTGTTTTCGAGATCCATCTAGTTTCTGATTCGTGTTCCATGCTTGAGTAGATTCCGAAAAAAAAAGTCTGGAGACCCCGGGTAGATTTTAGGCCAAAATTTCGGCGACCAAAAATATTTTTTCCCTATCCTATTTTTAGGTCCCACGGAGTGTTTTGAGACACTCGCCATCATAGTGATTTTTTGTCGCACTTTTTCGTCGTCGCTGCCCTGATTTCCAAAAAAAATTTGTCAAAAAAATTTCGTGCCCATCCTATCAGTTTGACCTGAGAAGAGTTTTGAGACACTCGCCATTATAGTGATTTTTCGCAAAAAAAAGAGGAGCGCAAAAAAAAAGCAGAGCGAAAAAAATTCCAGAGTGTGCTTTTCCCTTGTTTACATGCAGCGCCGTGATTTTGTTAGTGTTCTAGGCTCGCGTCTCTAGCACGGTCTAGCCTAGGACCAGCACAGTACCGTCATTGAGCGTTTATTCAACTTTGCGTCTCTGAATTGATTATTGCCGATCCTTTTTGCTACCATATTATGAGCCTTCCCAGCTCCACATACATCTACGTCGTGTGTTTGACTCTCCCTAGTAATCGCTCTATCCAAGCTTTGAAAGTTTTGACTACAACGGTTGCCGATCAACGCCTGCTGCTGGGTAAGAACTGGTAAAAATTTGAGTTTTGCTTGACGGATTTGTGACACCCACCACCACTTGTTAGTAGTCTGTAGGATCATATTCTTGTGTGTTTCTATTGCTGCTAACCATGCCAGGATCACAAGCCGACGAGATTGACAGGGAGAACTTAACGAACAAGGAGCTTCATGATAAGTTTCAGCACATGATGACTGAACAGGTGCAAGCTGTGTTGAACAATTTTGAAGAGGCCATGGAGAAGATCATTCGCCTTGAGAAGACGTTTGAAACAAAGCTTGATAACAGATTTAATGAACTTCTTGCGCGTTTTCCAACCACTGCACCTGCCGCACCTCTGCAACAACAACAACTACTACTACCTCCACGTCGCGAAACAGCCCTCCGCCGAGCGAGCCATGTCCTTCTTCAGCCTGGCCAAACTGTTCGTGCTGCTGTTGATACTTTTGGGTTATATGAGTGGTTAGTCATGCCTTTTGGGTTAACTAATGCACCTAGTACTTTCGTGAGATTAATGAACGAAGTTTTATGTGCTTTCATTGGACGATTTGTGGTAGTTTACTTTGATTACATATTGATTTATAGCAGATCTTTGGAGGCACATTTGGAACATTTATGTGCTATTTTTATTGCTCTACGTGATGCATGTTTGTTAGGTAACCTTGGGAAGTGCACCTTTTGTACCGACCGACTGTCTTTTCTTGGCTATGTTGTTACTCCACAGGGAATTGAAGTTGACAAAGCCAAGATTGAAGCTATTGAGAGTTGGTCGCAGCCCAAAACGGTCACACAAGTGAGGAATTTTTTTGGCCTCACTGGATTCTATATGCGTTCTGTGAGAGATTTTAGCACCATTGCTGCACCTCTCAATGAGCTTACAAAGAAGGATGTGCCTTTTGTTTGGGGTACCGCACAGGAAGAAGCCTTCACGATGTTGAAAGATAAGTTGACACATGCTCCTTTACTCCAACTTCCTGATTTTAAGAAGACATTTGAGCTTGAATGTGATGCTAGTGGAATTGGATTAGGAGGTGTGTTATTACAAGATAGCAAACCTGTTGCATACTTTTCTAAAAAATTGAGTGGGCCTAGTCTGAATTATTTTACTTATGATAAACTATATGCTCTTGTTTGGACTTTAGAAAAATGGCAACATTATTTATGGCCCAAATGATTTGTTATACATTCTGATCATGAATCTTTGAAACATATTAAAAGTCAAGCTAAACTTAATCGTAGACATGCTAAATGGGTTGAATTCATTGAGACTTTCCCTTATGTCATTAAACACAAGAAGGGTAAAGAAAATGTTATTGCTGATGCATTGTCTCGTCGCTATACTATGCTTTCACAACTTGACTTCAAAATATTTGGTTTGGAGACCATCAAAGATCAATATGTGCATGATGCTGATTTTAAAGATGTATTGCAGAATTGTAAAGAATGAAGAACATGGAACAAGTTCGTCGTTAATGATGGATTTGTGTTCCGTGCTAACAAGCTATGCATTCCAGCTAGCTCTGTTCGTCTTTTGTTGTTGCAGGAGGCGCATGGAGGAGGACTAATGGGACACATTGGCGTGAAGAAGACAGAGGACGTACTTGCTACACATTTCTTTTGGCCAAAGATGAGACAGGATGTTGAGCGCTTTGTTGCTCACTGCACTACATGTCAAAAAGCTAAGTCACGACTCAATCCTCATGGTTTATATATGCCTTTGCCTGTACCTAGTGTTTCTTGGGAGGATATATCTATGGACTTTGTTTTAGGTTTACCTCGAACAAAGAAGGGGAGGGATAGCATATTTGTTGTCGTGGATAGATTCTCGAAAATGGCACACTTTATACCATGTCATAAAAGCGATGATGCTGTTAATGTTGTTGATTTGTTCTTTCGTAAAATTACTCGCTTGCATGGTGTGACAAATACTATTGTTTCAGATCGTGATACTAAATTTCTTAGCCACTTTTGGAGATGTTTATGGGCTAAGTTGGGGACTAAACTGCTTTTTAGTAGTACTTGTCACCCCCAAACTGATGGTCAAACAAAAGTAGTCAATAGAACATTGTCTACTATGCTTAGCGATGTTTTGAAGAACAATAAGAAAATGTGGGAAGAATGCTTGCCTCATATTGAATTTGCTTATAATCGTTCATTGCATTCTACTACTAAGATGTGCCCTTTTGAAATTGTGTATGGTTTCCTACCTCGTGCACCTATTGTTTTGTTGCCTCTTCCATCTTCAGAGAAAGTTAATTTTGACGCTAAACAACATGCTGAATTGATTTTAAAAATGCATGAGTTAACTAAGGAAAACATTGAGCGTATGAATGCTAAATATAAACTTGCTGGAGATAAGGGTAGAAAACATGTTGTGTTTGCACCTGGAGATCTTGTTTGGTTACATTTGCATAAGGATAGATTTCCTGATTTGTGCAAATCAAAGCTAATGCCTCATGCTGATAGTCCTTTTAAGGTGTTAGAGAAAATAAATGATAATGCATATAAACTTGAGCTGCCTGCAGATTTTGGGGTTAGTCCCACTTTAAACATTGCAGATTTGAAGCTTTATTTGGGTGAGGAAGATGAGATTCCGTCGAGGACGACTTCATTTCAAGAAGGGGAGGATGATGAGGACATCAATACCATTGTTACACCCACAGCCCCTGCTGCTATACATCTTGGACCAATTACTAGAGCTCAAGACGCCAATTAAATTACCAGGTAGTTTCGTTTCTTGGTAATGATTCTAATGTTCATGAGAATATGATGCTGCCTAAATTGGATACATTTGTTTTGCTTACAAATGAAGGGCCTAGCTTGGAGAAGGATGAACATTGGAGCAAGAGCAAGCATGGAGATGATGGCATGCGCAAGGGGAACAAGAACTGAGTTACAAGTGATGATTTCAGGACGTTGAAGCCACCATAATGAGTGCATGAAGCCTTGGACGAAATATACAAGATGCTACTTCATAACTTTCGTCCAAAGTCTATTCTAGGTGCTGCGTCACCATATTATTGGGCCAGGCCCATGTATTTGTGAAATACTTGAGTATAGGCCGTTTTTAGAGTCTGTATGTGTGGGAAAACAAGAGATAGGGTTGGTTTCGGACCCCTTCCCCAAGGGCAACGAAATCCCCCCTCTTCCTCCATATATACAACCCTTAGGGCATCGTTTAGACTTTGGGTTTTGTTTAGGTTAAAGTTTGCCATAGCTGCAACTTCGCGTACTTCGTTTGTGTTCAACGACCAGAGAAAGATGTCTCAGAACCCCACCTTGATCAATAAAGCTTTCATCTTATATTCGCAATATCCAGATTGCAATCTCAGTTTCTTGCTTGTTCTTTGTTTGCTCGCAGGAAACAGACCCTCGTGGTCAGGTTGATCGTGTTCCGGCGTGGTCAATAACCTCTCGGAGTTGGTTTAGCGATTGCTAAGGCGCGACGTCCTCGCACGTTCGTAGTCAGATCGTCAAAGTCGACTTCCCCCGTAGCGATATCCATCATCTCATCAAAAGATGGGACACCTTTGACTCTATCACGCGGACAGAAAGACTTCAGTGATGCCTAACACTCTTTGGCTCTGGGTGTTTTTGGGTTTGTCCTCGCAAGTATCTCTCTCTCTCAAATGCTTCAGAGGTGGGTTGCTCTCAAACGACAAAAGTCATTCACTAACTCTGAGCAGCCACCAATTTATGGTGTAGGGGGTGGGCTATTTATAGCTAGGAGGCAACCCGACATGATATGTCCGAAATGACCCTGGCTCACTAAGGAACTGACGTGTCCAATGGTCAGATTTCAAACACACGCGACAGCTTGGCTTGGACTACAAGCAAAGCTGACTCATCCAGCTCTGGATAAGGTTTGCTCTCATTGTCTTCACTCGAAGACATACGATTTGGTTGAGCATCACATTAGTCACTCTGACTTTGTTCACTTTGATACCACTTGATAGAGGCAAAGGTGTCCCGTCTTTCGATGAGATGATGGATATCGCTTTGGTGGAAGTCGGCTTTGACGACCCGACTACGAACGTGCGAGGACGTCGCGCCTTAGCAATCGCTAAACCAACTCTGAGAGGTTATTGACCACGCCGGAGCACGCTCAACCTGACCACGAAGGTCTGTTTCCTGCAGGCAAACAAACAACAGGCAAGAAAATAAGATTGCAATCTGGATATTGCGAATATAAGAGGAAAGCTTTATTGATCAAGGTGGGGTTACGTGGACGCCTTTGTCCAGTCGTTGAACACAAACGAAACGCTGCGAAGTTGCAGCTATGGCGAACTTTAGTCTAAACAAAACCCAAAGTCTAAACGGTGCCATAAGGGCTGTATATATGGAGGAAGAGGGGGGCATTTCGTGGCCCTTAGTGGAGGGGTCCGAAATCAACCCTATCTGTTGTTTCCCCACACATACGGACTCTAAAAATGGCCTATACTTATGTATTTCGAAATTACATGGGCCTGGCCCAGTAATAAGGTGACGCAGTGATGCGGAGCATCCCACGTTCATCCCCATGTACACTCCGACTACTCTCCATACCCCAAGAGGACTTATGACGAGACCTCAACTAGACGCCATTGGACACAAGGTGAACTCGCTTCTTTCCGAACCTTCACTTTCCACATGTGAGACATGGTTACTACCTCAAATATGTGTGCTATGCATGACCAGGAACAAGGAGGAAGACCATGGACGAGCTGAAATTAGCGGATTTCCGACCCGACCGGACGTCCGGCCACCGGACATCCTTTATTTCCGGACGTCCGCTACCTGTAGATATCAACTTCGGCTAATTTTTGTTTTGCCCATAACTAATTCATCCGAACTCCGATTTTGACATTCTTTAGCTCGTTTTGAAGCTCTTGACATCCCCCTTCCCACAAAAATACTACCAACATCATTTGACTCCATCAAATTTTTGGAACTTTGGCATCTTTGCCTAGGGCTTTCACCACATCATCCGCTACACCACCACCTACTTCCGCAACCTAACCAATTTTGTTCCTCATGGTTGTTTGAGTTGTGATTCGAGTCTCCTAAGATGTTTCGGCTACTTAGGGACGGTTGCTTCCTCATCAACCACCACCACCACTTCCGCATAGGCTTGACCACCATATACTTCCGACAACACAACTTAACCCAATTGTTGTTTGAGCTTTTTCGAGTTGTGGCTTGTGTCTCCTAAGGTGTTTCGGCTACTTAGGGACCGTGTGCTTCCAACTCTTACACCGTGTATAGCCCATCATCCCACTTCCGCATTGCCAAGTGCAAACCACCACCGCTTTCCGCTACCACCATTTTGACATTTGACGTGTGAGATTTTGAGTTCGCGGTTTTTCCGTTTCCTAAGGTGTTTCGGCTACTTAGGGACGAGTCTCCATCATCTTGGTATCTACATCAAGAACGCTGCTACTCATCATCGCCGGACGGTAACCTCCATATCATCTTGGTATCGTGGTATCCCTCCATTGTATATTTCCCTTGCCATTGCATTGTTAACCCCTAGCCCATTTTGCGTTACTTGCCTACCGAGACTAGCCATTTGAGTATTGCCGGCAACGTGACTTGTGCACATTAGTGATCATACTTCCCATTGCATACATACCATATCATATCTTCGTATCATATCTTGTGTCACAAGTTTGTTCCCGCATATACACAATTGCTATCTTGGTTTGTGCATTGTGCAAAAGTGGCCATAGAAAAAAAAGAGAATAAAGCTTTTAAGCAAAAGAAAAATAAAAGAGAGCAAAGAAGCTTGTAAGCAAGTGCCATAGCATCATACCACATTGCACATAATATTGTCATATCCGATCATCTTGGATCATCTTGAGAGAAACACCGGGAACCATACATACATAGCATACTTGGGATAGAAAGTTTATCTATTTTGCATCTTATAGGTTGTGCACAAGTGTCGTATCCGCCTATTGAGCAATCGTGCTAGCGTCTCTCTTGAGTTGTGCAACACGAGCGTTTTTCGTGGATTCCACATTTTGTGCTCATTCCTTGGTTGCACGACCCCATTTATCTATCTGTGTGTGTGTTTCCGTGTGCCATTTTTTGCTATTGGTCAATTTGTTTCACTTGCGAATTTGTGAATCTCTTTCAACATTATTGACTCTTGCTAACATTTTGCATTAAATTTTTGTGCCACTATCCTCACCGAGCTCCACCCAAAGCTTTACTTGTGTAGGTGTGAGAACCGACAAGAATTGGTACCAATAGTGCTATTTCATTGTCCGCATTTGAGTGAACTTGATTCATTGTCAACATCGGTCAAGGTACATTGGTATAAGTTCTTTTCTTTCTCCCACTCATATTTGCTCGAGTCTTGTGATGGATAGGCAAGGCATTTTCTCCCAAAGCGTCTATCTTCGATCTACAACGACAAATGAAAGGCGCACAATCAAGATTGCAAGAGCGCATCGAGAACATCTCCATCGACATTTTCCACTCCGAAGCAAGGAAAAGGGACTACATCGACAAGAAGCTTTCCGCACATAAAGAGGAGCAAGATGCAAGGATGGAGGAGATTAGAGCCATGATCAAGTCTTCTTCCCCTTCGTCATCTTCAAAGCGGCGACATTCAAGACACAAGTCTTTGGAGCGCGGACACAATGCAAGTGCAAATCGTCCTCGTCCACATCTACATGGCGACCACCATCACATTCGTGATCAACATTGTCACGAAGGGCAAGTCACCTCCAAGCATCATGTGCACGACGATGACGAACGACATCTACTACGAGCTCCAGCACGACAACAACATCATCATCATGAAGATGCTCCACAAGCGTAAATGCACAAATCCCAACAATCCCTACTTCACGCCAAGTCCAAGCTTCAAGAGCACAAAAGAAGACCGCGAGACGACCACCACCAAGACGGCGCTACGGCTACAACAACCACTATGGCATCTTCGCCAAGTGCTATCAAGGCATCTTAAGCCTTTGGACGCACGGCATCTTCGCCTACTTCCCACTTAGCACGCCTACATCGACTTGATCAAGTCCAAGGCGACTACCTACGAGCGAGGGTGACACTTCCATCTTCGGAAGCCCCTCAAGGAAGATGGCCGAGCATGGGAAACTCCCTTCGGTCATGGAGACGAGCTACGAGGTGCCACATCATATGGGCCTCCAACAACAAGACGGCGACAAGAAGGTCGAGCAAGGGCCATCCCCTTCGACCACGGCGATAGGAGTTGAGCATGGAGACATTTGCACCTACATCTCTCTGACACCCACATATGCCGAGATGCACCATTTGTCATGTGAGGAGAGCCACCACCCCATGAGTGACATGAGTGACTCCACCATACGTGACATTGAGAGCATTTCCTATGAGAGGATGAGTGTGACCACCACTAGCCCCACACATGAGAGCATGCCACACATCCTATGTGAGGTTGAGTGCCATTTGAGTGACTCCACCAACCATATGAGTGAGAGCATCCTTGAGGGAGTGAGTGAGCCACAACACTTAGAGAGTGAGGTAGTTGACACGGCATGTGAGGCCACTATGATTTCTAACGACTTAACCTCTACTCCTAGTGTGTTTTCTTCTATGGTGCTAGGTCTCCTACATGACGACACGCCTATCCTCGACGAGTCCATCCCTCCAATGGAGAAACCGATGGCCATGGTGGACGATGATGCACCCCCCACATGGTTCCATCAAGATGAAGATGACAACGAAACGATCTTCAACACCTCACCTACAACACATGAGCGATGCTCCAAAGGTAACATAGGTGATGGTGCTTCTCTTGTACCACTAGTGGACTCTTTTGACATCGATTGCTTCCATGATGTTGACCCACCTATTCCCATGCTTCATGCTAGTGAGACTTCTTCATGCCTTGACTTACCTATTTATGATGAATATGATGATGAGCATGTTGAGTTACCTAGTTGTGATGCTATGCTCCATAGGATATCATGTGAAAATTCTATTGGTCACTTCATGTTTGACAATCCTTTGAACTTGTCATATGCTATGAGTGAGATCTCCCATATTGCATCCCTACAATCTCAACATAGTAACTATGCATGCCCCATTAAAATCAATCCCATTTGCACTTATGGCATAGATGACGAGATGATGGTCATTGGCTTTTGTTTTTCATGTGATGATATTGCCATGCTTCCTACACATGATTTGCGCAATTCATCTACTATGACATGCCATGATCACATTGTTTCGAATATGCATTGTTTTGGAAGTTGTCAATGCTCTCCATGTGATGTTTCCATGAATGCTCATGAGGAGACCCCCATAGTTTCCTCATACATATTAGGAGATCTTGATGCATTTCATACTTTGCATGATTCCCATGTTAGTGTACACCATATGCATTCCATGAATAACAATGCTCTAGAAATACCTCATGATGCATTACATCCTTTGAGTCTCCATTATGACATACATCATAACAAACCTCTCATGATGGATGACATGTTTCTATATCACGCATCTCATTTATTTGAGCGTTGGATATTTTGTGCTAACAAACACACGCACGTGCGCATCATGATGGATGATGTGTACATCCACCACGCGCACACAATTTTCTCTTTGTCTTTGTTTTGTGTAGGTACTCACATATACTCGTCAACCTCTCAATCCCAAGAGTTGACGAAATGAGCTCTTGAGAGCAAGAATGCTTTGGGATCCCGTGGACGATCCTTACAACCATTCCCTTCGCGCAAGAACTACGCGCATCTCTTTTACTTGTCTCTTACACGACTATGGACTATCTACCACTTGTCACCTTATGCCCATTCTAGCGTGTTCACTTTGCATGTTATTCTTGCTTCTATGACTTTGCCATGCAATTGTGACCCTTGTTTGCATCTACCCATGATTCACCATTATGATAATCCTATGTGTATTTGCATCCTTGGTGGAGATCCTTGTTGCTATTGCCATGTTTATCATGTGCCCCATGCTATTGATGCTTGTTGTGTTGGGAGAGTAATGATGCCCCATTGCTATTTACATATGGTCTCTCGCCAATACATTGATGACATTTTACTCATATCTTGCTTTCATGCTTGTGCTATGACATGTGAATTATTCATGCCCGCTATTTGCACACATGACATGCTTGCCATGATTCCTCCTAGTATGTTGCATCTTTGCACTACTAGCTTGCTTGACTTGATTGCTATGATTGCTTGCTTGGTTGCATCACCCATGTTCCACTCTTACTCGCTTTCTTGGGTTGATGACATATATGTTCATGCCTCTCACTTGATTTGCCATGATCATTGTCTCTTGTCTCCATTCGTTGCACCTCACATATCACCTTGTATTGAGTGCCAACTTGCTATGCTTATTGATCTTGGAGACTCGGACACTCTTCTTGTGATGCATGCTTGTTTGATTGAGCCTCTTGTATTTGCTTGTTCTCACATCATATGCCGCCATACTATGCAATACTCCCTTGTACTTTCTTATGATGAGCATGATGCATACACTTGTTGGGTATCTTACCACACAAATGATAGGTTTTGCATTTACGCTAACCTCATTTGTTTTTCCGAGTGTTTATCATGTTCTTTCGTTTTGAAGGATTCACAAGGCATTACCGTCGTGAGAAATATTGGGTATGTGAAGGCATACGAGATGCGCAACTCCATCATCCTTGAGAACCTCCTAAAGGTGACCTCCTTCTCTTTGAGCCATACTCAAATACGCATATTGGATGGGTCACTCTTTCATTGTTTCCTTCTTGTTGTCTACATGTTACATCTATTGGATGGAGGAGCAACATTGGAGATTGGCTCTATGGACCTTCACATTGAGGAGCGCTCGCACTTATTGGATGCACCTTCGGAACTCCACTCATGCCTCGATATCGAGCTTTGGTACACCAACACCTCCATATTTGTTGATTATGCTCATACATGTCATGCTCGATGGACATATCATACTCACCACAAGTTTGCACCCCATGCATGGATTGACTCACATTATGCTTGTCTTGTTGCATCTATTTCCATGTCATCCATGATATATGAGCTTGTGCACTTCCTTAGCAAATTTGTTGTGATCTACCTTGATGGAATATTCATACATCATGATCATATTGTCCACCATCAATTGCATGATAACATACACATGTTGAGCATCCATTGCCATATTCATGCTATTGATAAACCGTCTCACTATGACATCATTTTGCACCGTGGTTGCATTAATCATATTTACAACACATTTGTGTGCACAATGATTGCAATTCCTCCCATGAATGCTTTGCATCTCATTCTAGATGATCTTGATAAGCTTCATGCGTTTTGTCACGACCAATCTTGCCGCACGGACTCATTCTTACATGATGGACACTTTGTGTGCGCTAACCATTGTATTTCCGAGTGTTGCTTGTGTTTGCCCTTTTTGCATGACTATCACTCCGGCGACACCTTGGACTACTTGGATTGCGCCATGTCTTCAACTTCGTCCAACTACAAGTCCGTCTATGATAGCCGTTTCATGGTGATGAGGATCACGATCCGAGGTCGGATCTTTCCCAAGGGGGGGGGAGATGATGTGGAGCATCCCACGTTCATCCCCATGTACACTCCGACTACTCTCCAAACCCCAAGAGGACTTATGACGAGACCTCAACTAGACGCCATTGTACACAAGGTGAACTCGCTCCTTTCCGAACCTTCACAAGGTGAGACATGGTTACTACCTCAAATATGTGTGCTATGCATGACGAGGAACAAGGAGGAAGACCATGGACGAGCTAGCGAGGACACCAAATACAAGAACCAAGAAGAAGAGACGCCGAAGAAGTTATAGCCACCGGACGACCGCTGGCGACCGGACGTCCGGCACCTGATGACCAGCCTGGCCAGGACCCAGCAGACGCATGCTACAGCGAGTGGACGACCGGTCCAGACTGGACGTCCGGCGACATCCCAGCGAGCGGACGACCGGCCGCACCGGACATCCGGCACCTGTCAACAGAGCGAATATTAACGGAAGTATGAAACTTCCGGACGTCCGGTGTCCCATTCCAGAGAGCTTCCAGCGGACGTCCGGCGACACCGGACGACCGGTCCATCCTGAGCCACCGGACGACCGGCCCCCAGCGGACGTCCTGTACCTGTCTGCGCATAGTTTCGGGCCGAAGCCCATGTACCCCTTCACTTCACCCCCTTTTGCACTAAGACTATAAATAGGACACCCCCTCCTCCTAGTTAGGGTCAGTATTGGATTAGCTCATATTTGTGTGAGAGCCTTTGCTCATCCACTTGGATACTTCTCCTCGGAGATCACGACCTCTTCGGAGAAGATCCCCCAAGCGGATTCAAGACCCCTTCTAGGGAAGAACATCAAGGCCTCCTCTTGGAGAAGAACGGTTCCTTTGTATCCTTACCTTTGTTGATCTTGAACCATGTGCTACCTTATGTGTGTGATGATCTAGTGCTTGTGTGATCGATTCCTTGTTGGTTGAGTGATTCTCTCTCGTTTTCCCCGTGTTTTCCCTTTGTGCTTCTGCGTGTTCTTCGTGATTCCTGGTAGGATCCACTCCAAATGTGAAAGATCGACGCTATAGGGTTCCACCTAACATCATGCAGCACCTAGAATAGCCTCTGGACAAAATTTATGAAGTGGCATCTTGTATATTTCGTCCAAGGCTTCATGCACTCATTATGGTGGCTTCAAAGTCCTGAAATCATCACTTGTAACTCCGTTCTTGTTCCCCTTGCGCATGTCATCATCTCCATGCTTGTTCTTGCTCCAATGTTCATCCTTCTCCAAGCTAAGCCCTTCATTTGTAAGCAAAACAAATGTATCCAATTTAGGCAGCATCATATTCTCATGAACATTAGAATCATTACCAAGAAACGAAAGTACCTGATAATTTAATTGCCGTGCGCGAGCTCTAGTAATTGGTCCAGTATATGTAGCAGTAGGGGATGTGGGTGTAACAATGGTATTGATGTCCTCATCACACTTGGACCCCACTTAATAGTACGGTGGTTCCTATGGCTCAATAAAGAAGAAAGGAAACTACGAAACAACTATGTCTTCGCACTCGTCTTCAAGTGAATATCTTCATGTGTCATAATCTTCGTCGTGGATGTCTTCATGAACCACCATTGTATTCAATGTCTTCACACATTTTTAGGGGTCATCTCTGGTAGGTAAACAAAACAATGAGGGACACTACCTGTGTTATCCTACAATTCTCACAAACACATTAGTCCCTCAACCACGTTTGACGTCAATACTCCAAATCCAACTAGGGGTGGCACTAGATGCACTTACAAAGATCAAATAGAGAGAAGAATCCATCTACCTACTGACTATGGAGCCGTAGGTCTGCAGTAAAATACCAACGCATCATTAGAAGGGCAGCAAGGATGATGTAGAGCCCCTCCGTGATCGAATCCCCCTCCTGCAAAGTGCAGAGAAGGCCTCCAGATGGGATATGTCGAGAACACGAACTTGCGACGGTGGGAAAAGTATTTTTGTGGACTCCTGTGTTGGCTTCCTGATTTTAGAGAATTTATAGAGGCAGAGTTATGTCAAACGGAGCCACGTGGGCCTCAAAAGCCACCAGGGCACGCCCTACCCCCCGGGCACGCCATGGTGCCTCATGGGCCACTGCTCCATCTTCTCGTCCCCTCCCGAAGCTTCTAGGGCCACTTATTTTCAGAAAATATATCTCCAAAAAGTATTGTGGCATTTGGACTTTGTTTGGTACTATTTTGAACAAACCAAAAACAAGCAAAAAACAACAATTGGCACTGGGCACTAAGTTAATAGGTTAGTCCCAAAAAATGATATATAATTGCTTGAAAGTGTATATAAAACGTACAAGATTGATACTATAATAGCATGGAACAATAAAAAATTATAGATATGTTGGAGACGTATCAAGCATCCCTAAGCTTAATTCATGATCGTCCTCGAGTAGGTAAATGATAAAAGCAGAATTTTTGATGTGGATTGCTACCTAACATATTCATATATACTCTTCTCTTTTGTAGCATGGACATTTGGACTTGAATGATTCGAACCAATAGTCTATAATTTGGCACGAAGACATCAATACTCAAGCATGCTAACAAGCAATCATGTCTTTCAAAATATCAACGCTAAAGAAAGTTATCCCTAGCCCATTATGCTCAATCATTGTCCCATTCATGAAACGCACTCAACATTATCTACATCCAATGCAAAACCATGACAATAGTGCTCTCTACTTGGTACTTTCTAAGAGAAGATGGAGACTCAAAATAAAAAAATTGCATATAAGTAAATAGTTAGGCACTTCGCAGAGGGAAGCAGAGATGTGCAGAGGTGCCAGAGCTCAAGGCTTGAATTAGAGACAAAATTATTTTGAGAGGCATGCTTTTTCTATCAATGAAAACGACCGAGAATTCCCTATATCTTCCATGCTAGACAAATTATAGGCGGTTTCCAAACAGAAAAAAGTTTATTTCCTTTCCACCATTCTTTCACAATCCATGGCTAGCTATATACATGGGGGCCTTCCATACCAACACTTTCCAAGGAATTTATTATTATCATCATATTATTATTATTTCATTTCGGGACTGGGCATCCCTATTACCTGCCACACTGATGCGGAGCATCCCTCGCTCATCCCCATGGACGTATCTACATCTCCCTCAACACCACTTGGACCCATGACAAGAGCTAGAGCAAAGGTTATCGAAGATAAGGTGAACTCGCTCCTTTTCGAACTTCCTCTCTCTACTCACGAGACTTGGCTACTACCTCATATGGACACTTTGTGTGTGATCAGGTACCTGGAGGAGAGCCACGGGATAGCTACACCCAATGGCCAAGGTGGTAAGGACGCCAAGCATGGGCATCAAGAAGAAAGGCAGTTTGTGAAGCTACAGGCACCGGACGACCGGCCGGTCCCGGACGTCCGGGCCGTCGGATATGCTACAGCGAGGGAAGGAAGACAGGACAGAGCTACAGGCACCGGACGACCGGCCCTGCCCGGACGTCCGACGATTCCCAGGGCCACGGACGACCGACGCCCTCCGGACATCCGGCAACTAGACAACTTAGAAGAAATTAACGGAAGACCGAAGCCACCGGACGACCGGTCGACCGGGACCAGAACCGAATTTACGGAAGTCCGACAGCCCCGGACGTCCGGACCGTCCCGAATTTTCGGAAGTCAAGACCTTCCGGACATCCGACGCTTGTGTTGTTATTTCGTGTTGGGCCACAGCCCATGTACCCCTTGGCCCCCCTAGACTATATATACTCTTTCTTCCCCACCTCTCTAGGGTAGCATTGGTTTAGCTCATATTTGTGTGAGAGCCTTGCTCATCCACTTGGATACGTCTCCTCGGAGTTCACGACCTCTTCGGAGAAGATCCCCCAAGCGGATTCAAGACCCCTTTCTAGGGAAGACCACCAAGACCTCCTCACGGAGAAGAACGGTTCCTTTGTATCCTTACATTTGTTGATTGTGGATCATGTGTTACTCTTTGTTTTTCGGTGATCTAGCACTTGTGTGATTGATTCCTTGTCGGTTTAGTGATTCTCTCTCGTTTTCCCAGTGTTTCCCCTTTGTGCTTCCGCGTGTTCTTCGTGATTACCCGTAGGATCCACTCCAAACGTGAAAGATCGTCACCATAGGGTTCTGCCCTACATCACACACTCTCGTGCAATGACAAGTGAATAAACACTCATCGTGAGAATGAAATACCTAGCATGGAAAATATTGGCCACCCCCTGCCACTTCATGAGCCATACGGGCACACAAAACGGAAAATTATTTTGAAAAATTAGAGTTGGCACATGCAAATTTACTTAGAACGGCATGGAAATACTGCATATTGGTACGTATGGTGGATCATTTGGCACAGCTTTGGGTTTAAGGAGCTAGATGCACAAGCAGCATTCCCGCTTAGTACAAATGAAGGCTAGCAAATAGATTGAGAAGCAACCAACCAAAAAGCAAAAACGGTCAAACGTGCATTGAACATAACTAGCACTTAATAATGCACCATAAGTAGGATGTAACTTCGTTGCATAACTATTGACTTTATGTGCATGCATAGAAGATCGCAAACCTTAACACCAATATTCTTACTAAAGCACAATTACTCACCAACATGACTCACATATTATCATCTCCAAATCACAAAACTATTCCAAGGAATCAAGTTTATCATATCCCATGATCTATATGAATGTTTTTATTATATCCCTCTTAGATATTCATCACTTTGGGACTAAATTCTTATTTTGTGCAAATTACCATTGCTATTATCAACTCTCAGAAAGATATAAGTGAAGCATGAGAGTGCAAATACTTCTTCAAAATTTATTATTATCAACTCACAAAATAATATAAGTGAAGCATGAGAGTGTATGGGTTTCTTTAAAATTTAACCACCACCATGCTCAAAAAGATATAAGTGAAGCACTAAAACAACTGCCTAGCTCAAAAGATTTAAGTCAAGCACATAGATTATTCTAAACGTGTGGCTCTCTCGTGTGTCCAGCAAAGATGATTGTGACAAACTAAAAAGCAAACAGAGCAAAGACTTATATAATACACGACACTCCAAGAAAAACTCATGATATGCGACGAATAAAAATATAGCTCCAAGTAAAATTACCGATAGTTGGTAGAAGAAAGAGGGGATGCCTTCCGGGGCATCCCCAAGCTTAGTTGCTCGGGAGCCCTTGTATATTACCTTGGGGTGCCTCGAGCATCCCCAAGATTAGGCTCTTGCCACTCATTATTCTTTCATCCATCGTGATCTCACTCAAAACTTGAAAACTTCAATCACACAAAACTTAACAAAACCTCGTGTGATCCATTAGTATAATAAAGCAAATCACTACTTTAAGTATTGTTGCTAACCCATTCATATTTCCTTTTTGCATTATACCTACTGTATTCTAACTTCTGCGTGGCACCGATACAATCCATAGTTTCATCAAAACAAGCAAAACAATGCATCAAAATCAGAATCTGTCAAAAAGAGAGCTGTATGTAGCAATCTGACTATTTACCATCCTTACGTAACTCCAAATATTCTTCAAATTTAGAAAAACGTAGGAAATTTGTATATCAATCATGTGTAAAAAATTCTGAAATTTATCATGCTCCAACAAATATCAACAATTCTACTACTGGACACAGAAGTTTCTGTTTTTTCACATAATCAAAGCAACTATCATCCAAATCATGCCAAAGGCTTTACTTTACACAAATAGTCACTAAAACACAAAAACACAATCATAACAGTAGCATAATTGTGTGCACACAAGAAAATAGAAAAAAAATATTGGTTTGTCTCCCAATTAGCTCTTTCTTTATAGCTAGTAAGATAGGTTTGAGATTTCAACGATGCTCGCACGAAAGGTAATAATTGAAACACAAAGGAGTATCATGAAACATGTGACAACACATTTAAGTCTAACTCTCTTCCAATGCATAGGCATTTTATAAGCAGACAAAGTATCAAGAGACGAAATATGTAGCATATGCAAACAAGAAGAAAGAAACGATAACAATCTCATCATGAAGTGATGTAATTTAGTAACATGAATATTTTTCAACCATATTCTCCTCTCTCATAATAATTACATGTAGGATCATAATCAAATTCAACAATATAGTTGTCATATAAAATTTTCTCTTCATGATCCACATGCATAAAACTCTAATTATCTTCCAAGATAGTGGGATTAACATCAACTAAAGTCATGACCTCTCCAAACCCACTTTTATCAAAAAAAATCATAAGATTGAACACTCTCCAAATATGTGGGATTATTTTTACCTAAAGTTGACGCTCTTCCAAAGCCACTTTTAATATTATTGCAAATATTATTATCAATATCATATTCATCATGAGGCTTAAATAAATTTTCAAGATCAAAAGGAACATTATCACCCCAATCATGATCGTTGCAATAAGTAGTAGACATAACAAAATCATCATCGTCAAGCTTTTAGCTTTGCATATCATTAGCACAATTGTGAGTATAATTTGTAATAACATCATTGCAACCATGCTTTTCATTCAAGGGGCTATCAAGTGTGGGTGCAATAGCAATAATTTCATCTTTAACATAACTATAGTAAGTTTGTCTCCATAAGCATCATTAATATTGGCATCATGGCCATAAAAATAGCAAGTGTCATGTTCATCAAGGGGGATATTGTCGGATTCCGGGCTCCGCAGCAAGAGAAGGTTCGAACTCTGGGGCGTGTGCGAAGAACCCAACCTCTCTAGCCAATCACTTCATCACCCCCAATGGCCTAGCTCGACGAACAAATAGGAAGATGGACACAGCAGTTTATCCATGTTCAGGCCACCTTGCGGTGTAAGACCCTACTCTTGCTTTGGGGTGGATTAGCCTCACGAGGGGCTGAGGATGAACTAGTACAAGGGAAGAACAACCTCGTGAGGTCTGCTCTAGTGTGGATGTGAGCTGAGGGGATTCGATCATTACGTCCCTGCTATGGTGGTGGCTAGCCTATATTTATAGTGGCCTTGGTCCTCTTCCCCCAGAACGTAGGTGGGAAAGGATCCCATAGTGGCCAATTTGAACGGGGACAAGTAGTACATCTTATCCTCACAAAAGGTGGACTTCTCCTGCAAAGCTCCTGGTTGTGACGCTTTGGTGGGCTCGACGATGACATCCGTCCTACTGTCCTAGCGGTCTTGGTGTTGTTGCACGGGAATGGAAACCTTTGGTTGATTCCTCGGGACCCCGCGCCTGCGCTTGCCTCCTTAGCACCAAAGAGGAAACCTGGTGCTCTGCGTTTGCTGGCGCCCGCCTGGCCTTGGTCTCCATGGCTTGCGTCACCGCAACCTCATGAGGTTGAGCACCTGTGTAGGAATCTCCACTCTTCAGGAGGCAGCCTGGGGGACGTTCCCTCCGGAGGTCTTGATGTTACCCGCCTCGCGAGGCTTGGCCCCTCGCGAGGGTCTTGTCTTGCTGGTTTTGTAGGTGAGTTGTGCCAGGACGTTAATGGAGCCATGTCGCGGGCTGCAGGCAGGCAAGTCTGGGTACCCTGGTTCCCAGAACGCCGATAGTAGCCCCCGGGCGCACTCGGACTTCGCTTCGAGGCGAAGCCAAAAGGCAAGGGCGAAGCGCCGCGGGCCCAATCGCCTGTGGACCGGGTCGACGCATGGCGCTTGATGGGATGTGGGCGTCTCCACTTCCCCACGCTGCCTCGGCAACTGCCCCAGGCTGACAAAAGTCTGGCGCCCGCCTCCGAGCCCTCATTGCGTTCTCCTCACCTTGCTCCAGATCCCCTTTCTCCTTGCTGAGAGTGCCTCCAGATCTGCTGCATTTTGCTCCCAGGTCCTTCCCGGATGGTATCCGGGAAGGCGAAATTGGTCGCGCAGGCCGCAGGCTCCTCCTCTTTTGCTGCGCCGGCCCTCGGTACGTTCTCCATCACCGAGAGGAAGCACTTTGCCACCACGCTCCCGCTGACGGCGAGCAACGACAATGAGGGGAGGGAGACGGTGCTCCTGGCCGGCTCCGACGACCCAAGGACCCTGGCGGGGACGTTCTACATGCCCCGTACACTCCGTCGACGCCCTCGACCACCGGAGCACCGCCGCCGTCGACACCCGACAACCTCGCCGCCATCCGCCGCCACGGTACGTCGCCGGTCGTCCAATCCGATTCCAATGGCTCAGATTAGATGCAAACGAATAGGTAGGTTTTTTATTAGATCGATTTTCTTTCGGTTTATTCACAGTTTAGCCTAGACCAGCTAGATCATTTTTTTAGCCCGTACGTGTTTTAGTTAATGTTCAGACGAGCATCGTTCAGTTCAGATCGCCCACTGCTTAGGCCCGATAGCTGCCCTATGCTTAGCACCTGCCCGTCTGTTTTTTTACGTTTATTTTTGTTTCTGTTTTAAAAAACAGAAATAGTTTCAATTTTAGATTGCTTATATCTTTTATGTTTTAAGTCCAAATTGAGTGTTTTTTTCTATCGTTTCAAAATTTTATAAAGTTTCTGTTGGTGCACTTGGATTTCTAATTTGAGTACTTTAAATTTGAATTTGATGAATTTTGTTCAAATCACTAATTTTGCCGTATCTTGAGTTTTATAAAATATTTTTTATTGATTCTTTTTGCTACTGTTTTGTTATTGTTTTGTATATCCAGTAGCATGTAGTGACTTATTTCTAGTTTATTTTAAATTAGTTTTATTGCAAAAACATCACTGTTTTGCTTATGTTGTTTTAGTCATATGATTAGTGTTTTTAATTATTTTTAGTTAATTCTTTTTGTAAGTTTTTACATGTTGTTATATGTTTCTGTTACAATACAGTCGATAAATTTGTGTAGTTATTTGTTAGAGTTTATCTACTGCTTTTGTATTTGCTTCTTTAATTCAGAGTGGTAGTTGATAAAAATAGTTTTATTAGTTTTAAAAGTAATTATTTTTGCCACTTCAAGTTATGTTGTTATTGATTCTGTTATTTAGCAGTAAATTAGTTTCATAATTATTTTAGTATTGTTTACTATTGTCTTAGTGTTTTTTAGTTGTTATAGTTGTTCTGGTGTTAACTAGTTAATTATAATATTTTTCATACTAGTTTATTTTGCTAGTAAATGCTTTAGTAAATTATTTTCTATTGTTTCATTAGAATTATACTTTCTTTGCTGTAGAAAATTTGTTAGAGTAATTTAGTGTTGTTATGAGAGTATTGACTGTTATTGTGTGAGTTGGTTTGTCCCTTGCTTTCTTGAAGTTTTCTTTGGAATTCTATTTGGTTTTCTTTGATTTCATTATGGATTTATTTCTTTCTTTTTTATTGTTATTTTGATTGTTGGTATTGTTTGCTATGATTATTGCTTATGCGAATACAATGTTTGACTATATAGATTTTCTCGTAGTGACGAATAGTTTATCAAAGGTTCTGAGATTTTTATTATCTTCATCAACTTACGAGGCAAGTTCACTTTGATCATACTTTCATACCTATGTTTTATTGCATTTAGTGTCACCCTTTCACCAACTCCTCCAGTAGTGACATTGAATCTTGTATTTGAGTAGTATGCATGAGGTAGGAACCCATCACCCTGTTACAAGCCCGGGATGTTATAAAGTTTTAATGCTACGCTATAGTACCCAGGCTCAAAGAGACGGAAGAATACTTCATGCCTGAAAGCTTACCTGTGCAACCGCAACTCACTATGGGCTCTGGCTTGGTTGACCTTAGTTGTGACTCTGGCTGGGACAGAGCCAGCAGATGTAGGACTAAGGTAGGATTGGATGGGCACTGGATAGTGGTCTAAGGAACTCTTCAAAAGACCATGTTTCGATTGTCTTGTTCTCAAACATCATGAAGTGCGAGAACGTAAAAAGAGAGATCGAATCTTGCGGGTAAAGTGTACAAACCTCTGCAGAGGGTTATAACCTAATCAATTAGCCGTGTCTCTGGTTACGGACAATTTGAGCCTATGGACTTGGATCTATCCCGGAACTCTCAACACCGGACTGATAACTTAATTGTGGGTAACTTATGATGATTTGGGCTGTGAGTCATCGGTTGGCGGAACCATGTCATAGTAGAGAACTCTGTAGTACAAACTCCTGATATTCATTTAATGTAGAAAAAAAACCCAGCTTTTATGCAAAAACAAAACTCAGACACAGAGCAACAAAGTCATATTGCATATAGTCTAGTTTTATCATCTGTTCTTCTTACAGTGATCTTGCCGGTACATTCAATGTACTATCCTACAAGGCTGCAATGTCTCATGTTGCAGATATTTTTCTTCGACAAGTAAGAGTTACGATATAAGGTTACGGTCTACACTGAACTTGTCGATGGTGTTGATCGGACTCCACACCCGTTTGATTGTTTTCGCTGAGACTTATGAGGTATATATCAGTTTTAGATATCAGTTTTACTTTATTTCAACATGTGGTTTCACTTTGATATATACATTGATGTACTGTGTGTGCTAGCATACTGATCCAGGGATGGCACAGATACACAGACCTTGACTGTTTGAGGTCGGGTCGCTACAGGAACACACAAGTCACCAATGATTGCACCTACACAAACAAACAAATACTTGCACCCAACACGATAAAGGGGTTGTCAATCCCTTCACGGTTACTTGCAACGATGAGATCTGATGGTGATACATATGAAAGATAAGTAAAAGTGCAAAACAAAATAAAATAAAATAAATTGCAGCAAGGTATTTTTGTGTTTTCTATTTTATAGATCTGAAAATAATATGATAAAAATAGACCCTGGGCCATAGTTTTCACTAGAGGCTTCTCTCTTTAAAGAAAGCATACAGTGGGTAAACAAATTATTGTTGAGCAATCGATAGAAAAGTGCATAGTTATAACGATATATAAGGAAATGATCATGAATATATGCATCACGTTTGTGACAAGTAGACCAACTCTTACGTGCATCTACTACTATTACTCCACGCATCGACCGCTATCCAGCATGCATATAGTGTATTAAGTTAACAAGAATGGAGTAACGCCTTAAGCAAGATGACATGATGTAGAGGGATAGATCCAATCAATATGAACAAACCCCATCTTTTTATCCTTAATGGCAACAATACAAATACGTGTCATGTCCCTTTCTTGCACTGGGAATAAGCACCGTAAGATTGAACCCATTACAAAGCACCTCTCCCATGGCAAGAAAAATATCAATAGATTGGAGAGAAATACAAAGCTATATTAATCATGCATAAAAGAGATCTGAGAAGACTCAAATAATATTCATAGATAATCTGATCATAAAACCCACAATTCATCTGATCTCAAGAAACGCACCGCAAAAGAAGGTTACATCGAATATATTTCCAAGAACATCCATAAGAATATTGTATTGAAGATCAAACAGAGAAAAGAAGCCATCTAGCTACTAGCTATGGACCCATACGTTTGTGGTAAATTACTCATACATCATCGGAAGGGTAGCAAGTTGATGTATAAGCCCTCCGTGGTCGAATCCCCCTCTGGCAAAGTGCCAGAAAAGAACTCCAGATTGGATCTCGTGGTTCTGGAACTTGCGACGAAAGACAATATTTTTGGTGTGCCCCCTGTTCTATGGGGAATATTTGTGTATTTATAGAAGAAGAATTAGGGCTAGATGAGCCACAGGGGGGCCTCGTGGCCCTTCTGGCCTCCTCCCGAAGCTTCTAGGTTGTCTTGTGGTCCAAGAAAAATCGTCAAAATGTTTCATTCCGTTTGGACTCCATTTGGTATTGATTTTCTATAAAGGCAAAAACAAGGAAAAAAAACAACTGGCACTTGGCACAATAATAGGTTAGTCCTAAAATGATATAAAAGAGCATAATAATGCATATAATATCCAAGATTGATAATATAATAGCATGGAACAATTAAAAATTATAGATATGTTGGAGATATATCAAGCATCCCCAAGCTTAATTCATGCTCATCCTCGAGTTGGTAAATGATAAAAACAGAATTTTTGATGTGGAATGCTACCTAACATGTTTATCATGTAATCTTTCTTTATGTGGCATCAACATTCAGATCCATAAGATTCAAAAGAACAGTTTAATATTGACATAAAAACAATAATACTTCAAGCATACTAAAAAGCAATCATGTCTTTTCAAAATATAACGGCTAAAGAATGTTATCCCTACAAAATCATATAGTGTTATCATGCTCCATCTTCTTAACACAAAGTACTTATCATGCACAACCCCGATGACAAGCCAAGCCATTGGTTCATACTTTTTAACGTGCTTCATCTTTTTCAACTCTTAGACAATACATGCGCGTGAGCCATGGATATAGCACTATGGATGAATAGAATATGATGTTGGAGGTTGTATGGAGAAGACAAAAAATTAGAAAGTCTCACATTGACCAGGCTAATCAACGGGCTATGGAGATGCCCATCACTTGATGTGAATGCAAGGAGTAGGGATTGCCATGCAATGGATACACTAGAGTTGTAAGTGTATGAAAGCTCAAAAGAAATCTAAGTGGATGTGCGTCCAACTTGCTTGCTCATGAAGACCTCGGGCATTTGAGGAAGCCCATCATTGGAATATAAAAGCCCAGTTCTATAATGAAAAATTCCCACTAGTAATATATGAAAGTGACAAAATAGGAGACACTATCATGAAGAACACGGTGATACCTTGAAGCACAAGTGTGGAAAAGGATAGTAACATTGTCCCTTCTCTCTTTTTCAATCATTTTCAATTTTCTCCTTTTCTCTTTTGGGCTCTTTGGCCACTTTTTTATTTTGAGGTCTTTGGCCTCTTTTTCTTCTTTTTTTGTCCAGAGTCTCATCCCGACTTGTGGGGGAATCATAGTCTCCGTTATCACTTACTCACATGGGACAATGCTCTAATAATGATGATCATCACACTTTTATTTACTTACAACTCAAGAATTACAGCTCGATACAAGAACAAAGATATGACTCTATATGAATGCATCCGGCGGTATACCGGGATGTGCAATGATCTAGCGTGACTTGTATAAAAAATATGAACGGTGGCCAAGCCACAAATGCTATGTCAACTATATGAGCATGCAAAGCAATATGCCAATGATGATATGTGTCATAATAAAATGGTACGGTGGAAGTTGCATGGCAATATATCTCGGAAAGGCTTTGGAAATGCCATAATAGGTAGGTATGGTGGTTGTTTTGAGGAAGATATAAGGTGGCTTGTGTGTGAAAGGGTGTATCATATCACGGGGTTTGGATGCACCAGTGAAGTTTGCACCATACCTCAAGGTGAGAAAGGGCAATGCATGGTACTGAAGAGGCTAGAAAAAAGCGGAAAGGTGAGAGTACGTATAATCCATGGACTCACATTAGTCATAAAGAATTCACATACTTACTGCAAAAGTTTATTAGCCCTCGAAGCAACGTACTACTACGCATGCTCCTAGGGGGTTAGATTAGTAGGAAAAGACCATCGCTCGTCTCCGACCGCCACTCGTAAGGAAGACAATCAATAATAAATCATGCTCCAATTTCATAGCATAATGAGAGACCATACGTGCATGCTTTGGGAATCAAAAATCTTACCACAAATATTCTTACTGAAACACAATTACTCACTAGCATGATGTCACCATCTTTATATCTCAAAACAAATGCAAGGAATCAAACTTCTCATATATTCAATGATCTTCATGGAAGTTTTTTATTATATCCCTCTTGAATACCCATCATATTAGGACTAAATTCATAACCCAAGTAAATTGCCATAATATTTATAAGACTCTCAAAATAATATAAGTGAAGCATGAGAGTTCATCAATTTGTTTAAAATATAACCACCGTCGTGCTCTAAAAAGATATAAGTGAAGCACTAGAGAAACTACCTAGCTCAAAAGACATAAGTGAAGCATATAGAGTATTCTAATAAATTCATGATTAATGTGTGTCCCTCTCAAAAGGTGTGTACAACAAGGATGATTGTGGCAACTAAAAAGAAAATAAAGCAAAGACTCAAATAATACAAGATGCTCCAAGCAAAACACATATCATATGGTGAATAAAAATATAGCCTCAAGTAATTTACCGATGGATTGTAAAAAAAGAGGGGATGACTTCCGGGGCATCCCCAAGCTTGACGCTTGGTTATCCTTGAATATTACATTTGGGTGCCTCGGGCATACCCAAGCTTAGGCTCTTGCCACCTTTTTCCGTAGTCCTTCTGATAGAGGCGAGGTGTCCCGATCTTTCAATGAGATGATAACTATCGATTTGGTGAAGATGACTTTGACGATCCGACTACAAACGTGCACGACGTTGCACCTTAGCAATCGCCAAACCAACTTTGAGAGGTTATTGACCATGCTGGAGCATAATAAACCTGACCACGAAGGTCTATTCCTGTAAGCAATCGAAGAACAAGAAAGAATATGATAAAAGCAATTTGAATATTGCAAGTATATATGAAGTATTTATAAAGGTGGGGATCCGTAAGCGGTCTTGGTCTGGTCGTTGGACACAAACGAAGTACACGAAGTTGCAATGGCTAACTTTTTACTAAACAAATCCAAGCGAAAAGCTACTAGATGGATCTACTTATATAGGAGCAAGGGGTGACGGCCAAGGAGGTGGGAGAACGTCCCAAGGCAGCCTAAAACCAACCCTAGGTCGTACAAGGCTCATGGGCCCAAGTGGAGGTGATGCAACACCTTTGGACTTGTTGTTTGACTTGGATTTTGATGCAGCGTCTGATTGTTTCATTGATATCTCAACTCTCTGAAAGTATTTTAAGGTGAATCCAATTGGGCTGGAAAGAGCACGAAATCTAATTTCCAACAAAAAAAGAATCACCCAATTCGAAGTCCGTATGAAAAAGTTATTGGTGTTTTGATTCAGGTATGTCTGTGCAGTCCGTATCTGAATCCAGAACGTGAGAGACTTGGACTCTATCTTCTCTTGGCCCAAAAGTGACGTGAGAGGACATTTTGAATAGAACCTAAACTTCTCCTTTTCCCTTATCTTCATATGTGGATTGTACAAATGTCCCATACACCTGCAATTAGACAAAACACAAAAGTGTGTGAAGTATTTTTGTTCTGGATAACATAAATAGATTATTGAATAGTTTGCACTAGAAATCACCTGACAAATATGCATGTATGCAATATTTTTGGTTATATCCAAGGTAGTCATTTCCTCATCACCTTCGAATCTTCACCCAAAACTTGAAAACTTCACAACACAAAACTCAACAGAAAAACCGTGAGATCTGTTAGTGAAACAAAGCAAATCACCACTTTTAGGTACTGTTGTAAACTCATTCCAATTTTATATTTTCATTATATCTACTGTATCCTAACTTCACCATGGTTCATACCCCCCGATACAACCCATAGATTCATCAAAATAAGTAAACAACACAATGAAAACAGAATCTGTCAAAAACAGAACAATCTGTAGTATTATGGACTTTAGCCAAACTTCTGTAACTCCAACAATTCTGAAAGATTAACATAACTTGGGAACATTGTGTATCACTAAAGTTTAAAAAAATAAGAATTTTTCATCGCTCCAGTGATTTTTAACAATTCTGCTACTCGACGTAAAAGTTTCTGTTTTTTCATAGAATCAAATCAACAATCTTCCAGATCCATCCAAAGGTCCTACTTGGCACAAACACTAATTAAAACACTAAAACATAGCCATAATAGAACTCCAATGGTATATACACATAAAAATAGAAAATAAAAATATTGGGTTGTCTCCCAACAGGTGCTTTTCTTTAAAGCCTTTCAACTAGGCATTGATAATTTTAATGATGCTCACATGAAAGATAATAGTTGAAACACAAAGGGAACATCATAAAACATGTGACAGACATATTTAAGTCTAACATACTTCCTATGCATAGGCATTTTATAAGCAAACAAACTATCAAGTCTAGCAAAACTAGCATATGCAAAGAACAATAAAGAAACAATAGCAATCTCAACAAAACGAGAGGTAATTTAGTAATATGAAAATTTCTACAACCATATTTCCCTCTCTCATAATAATTACATCTGGGATCATATTAAAATTCAACTATATAGCTATGATTTAAAATTTTCTCTTCATGATCCACATGCATAAAAGTTTTATAATCTTCCAAGATAGTGGGATTAACATCAACTAAAGTCATGACCTCTTCGAACCCACTTTTATAAAAAAAATCATAAGACTGAAGACTCTCCAAAAATGTGGGTTTATTTTTAGATAACGTTGACACTCTTCCAAACCCACTTTCAATATTATCGCAAACATATTCATCATGAGGCTTAAATAAATTTTCAAGATCATAGGAAGAATCACCCCAATCATGATCATTGCAATAACTAGTGGACATATCAAAATTAACACCCCCAAGCTTGAGGTTTTGCATATATTAGCATAATTTTCATTAGTATAATTTGTGATAACGTCATTGCAATCATACTTTCATTCAAGGAGCTATCAAGTGTGGGTGCAATACTAATAATTTCATGCTTAACATAAGGAACTATAGCAAGTTCATCTCCATAAGTATAATTAATATTGGCATCATGCCCATAAGAATAGCAAGCATAATTTTCAACAAGGAGGGATATTTCAATCAAACCAACGGAATCATAATTATCTATAGATTCATGCATATCGTTATTTTCTCCCAAAGCAGCAGACATTCTCTCAATATATTCTTTAACATAGGCATTAGAAGCATAGTTTTCATAGCAATATTTAAGTATGTCAAAATTTCCAGATTTGTAGAGAGTAATATCATACTTTTCAATCAAAGAAGCAACTTCATAAGCACCCTTAAAAGCAAAAAAAAATTCAATTTGTTTCATAGTAACTATAAACAACTTTGGCGTAAGAAGATAGGATTTCATTATCATTAAACTCACACATAGGTAGGGAAGGTTTTTTAGGGTTCTCCGAGCAACAAGTAAAATCATAAATTTCATATAGTTCCCAAGCATAACATAGCAAACAATTTATTTGATTGCATAAGAGTTCCCCATTTTGAGACAAACGGTGACACACAAAATGGGCATGCTCATCTAATGATTTTCCCTCAACTAAACTATAACGCCCTCGATGCGGCTATATCTCCCACGTGTCGAAGCACGACTTAGAGGCATAACCGCATTGAAAGCAATGTCGCAAGTGAGGTAATCTTCACACAACCCATGTAATACATAGGGGAAAGAGATACATAGTTGGCTTACAGTCGCCACTTCACACAATACATAAATAAAGATCCATCATCCAGATTACACTCAAGGTCCGACTACGGAACCAAAATAAAAGAAGACTACCCCAAATGCTACACAGATCCCCCGATCGTCCCAACTGGGCTCCACTACGGATCGTCTGGAAACGAAACATAGTAACGACCACGGTCCTCGTCAAACTCCCACTTGAGCTCAATTGCGCCACTTGCGCTGGTATCATCGGTACCTGCATCTGTTTTGGTAGAATCTGTGAGCCATGGGGACTCAGCAATCTCACACTCGCGAGATCAAGACTATTTAAGCTTAAGGGAAGGGTGGTGTAATGAGGTGGAGCTGTAGCAAGCGACTAGCATATATGGTGGTTAACATACGCAAGAGAGAGCGAGAAGAGAAGCAAGGCACGGTCGTGAATCTAGAAGCGATCAAGAAGTGATCCTAGAGCAACCTACGTCAAACATAACTCCAACACCGTGTTCACTTCCCGGACTCCGCCGAGAAGCGACCATCACGGTTACACACGCGGTTGATGCATTTTAATGAAGGCAAGTGTCAAGTTATCTACAACCGGACATTAACAAATTCCCATCTGCCTCATAACCGCGGGCACGACTTTCGAAAGATAATACCCTGTAGGGGTGTCCTAACTTAGCCCATCATAAGCTCTCACGGTCAACGAAGGATAAACCTTCTCCCGGGAAGACCCGATCAGTCTCGGAATCCCGGTTCGCATGACATTTCGACAATTGTAAAACAAGACCAGCAAAGCCGCCCAATGTGCCAACAAATCCCGATAGGAGCTGCACATATCTCGTTCTCAGGGCATCATCGGATGAGACATCCTACGAGTAAAACCAGACCTCCAATTTCCCCGAGGGGGCCCCGCAGTCTACTTAGTTCGGACCAACACTCGAAGGAGCACTGGCCCGGGGGGGGGGGGGGCTAAAATAAAGATGACCCTCGGGCTCGCAAAAACCCAAGGGAAAAAGGGTATAGGTGGCAAATGGTAAAACCAAGGTTGGGCCTTGCTGGAGGAGTTTTATTCCAAGCGAACTGTCAAGGGGGTCCCATAAATCACCCAACCGCGTAAGGAACGAAAAATCAAGGAACATAACACCGATATGACGGAAACTAGGGTGGCAAGAGTGGAACAAAACACCAGGCATAAGGACGAGCCTTCCACCCTTCACCAAGTATATAGGTGCATTAATTAAACCAATAGATATTGTGATATCCCAAAATATCCATGTTCCAACAAAGAACAAACTTCATCTTCACCTGCAACTAGCAACGCTATAAGAGGGGCTGAGCAAAAGCGGTGACATAGCCAACCAACGGTTTGCATAGGACAGGATAGTTAGAGGCTTGACATGGCAATATGGGTGGCATAATATAGCATGTCGTAGGTAACGTAGCATAGGCATAGCAAAAGAGCAAGCATCTAGCAAGCAAAGTTAGAAGTGATTTCGAGGGTATGGTCATCTTGCCTGCAAAGTTCTCAGGGTTGTCGAAGGCTTGATCCTCGTAGGCATTCTCAACAGGTTCCTCGTTCAGGTACTCGTCTCCCGGCTCTACCCAAAGCAAGAACACAACCAATGGAACCACAATCAAACATGGAGCAATGCACAAGCAATATGATGCAATACATGACATGATATGCGAGATGTGATATGCAATGCATATGCGGGCTTCGGAAATGAAAATGATGAACAAGGCATCAACTTGGCAACCCAAGTATGCCGCTGGAAAGATGAGATGATTTCGGTTGAAATCAATATAAAGATCACCGGAATCGGATGCATGGTTTGCAAATGGCAAGCAAAACAATAATGGCACAAATCTGCGATTAACAGCACGATGCTACTTAGCATGCAACAAGAAACTATGCTACAGCACCCCAACATACAAACAAAGCATATGGCAGTGATCTACAGGAGATGCTTAACAAAAGAGGAACACTGAGCTACGGCTAAATCACATCATAACAGGTTCAAACAAGCATGGTGAAAGTGCAAAAAAATATCAGGTTCACAGACTTGGTGAAAATACTAGTATGCCAGAAATTAACATCAGGAAGGCATGTTTAGAGCAAGCAAACAACCTGCTATAGGAACTTATAATAGCAAAACAAGGCATGACATGATTCTACTCAAAGCATAGATCAAAAGTCCATTACTGACCATAAGCCAAAAAGGACCATAAGAAATGATGGCATCCATGTAAGCATAGCAAGTTTCATTACAGATCTTAGACTTAGCAGAAAAACTGGACATGGCAAAAACAGATAACAAGTAGGCATGTTCGTGAGCTCGATGCACTCACTACAGAGCATTCCATGATAAACTAAGCATACATCCATCAAGATGACATGGCATAGAAGCTATACATGGCAAGAACAACATCATAGCATACAAGGATCAACTACAACAACCTTGTAAAAATTGAATATCATGTAAACAATCTGCCAGGAAACATTTTGTAGCAAAAGTAGAGCACGAAAATGACATGCTAGACTACTCGATAATTGCCAACAAAGGCATGGATGGATAGAGCACATCCATATGTTCAAAACACCCTTACTGATCATGTTCAAAATGGGCATAGATCTCTCCGTAACAACATGAACACATGGCATAAAAATAACAGCATGACATGACTTAGTGAAAATACTAAGTCCCTGAAATCAGCAACATTATGATCCCTAGTTTGCATGCTTGTGCTAGTCACCACAGAGATCACAAAAATACATGGCATACACCCCTGTAAAGCTGGCATGGCATAGTACAAAACACATGTAGGGCTCAAGTTCAAAAGATGCACAAATCAATCATGGTAAAAATGACAAAAGTGCATGTTCTGTTAAGAAACAGAAACTAACATAACATAGCCCTCTTGCAACAGCATTTCGGGCATCAAGATGAGCTCAAATGAAAATGGTGCAATGAGATGAAATGATGTACTCATTGAGGCGAACAATTTGGTATGCTACATGCCCAAAATGGAGCCACGGGCGCAGAGTTATGATGCGATGAATATGCAACAAAATATCTGCAGAACGAAAAAAATACTTGAGAGGAAAACGGGTCAACCTAGGGTTCGTCGGCACGCGAACCGAGGCGGCGGCACGGCTCGCCGGAGAGGCGCCGGAGAGGAGGAAGGAGGGCCGGGGAGGAGAGTCCCGACCGGATCCGGGCGGCGCCGGCCCGGATCTGATGCGGGCAGCGACGGGCGGCGGTGAAGGCGGAGGCGCTTGGCGGACGCGGCGGCGAGGTCGGCGGCGGAGCGGAGGCGGATGACGGCGCGCGCTGGCGAGGCGGCGGGCGGCGACGCGTCAGCCCCTGGTTGGCCGGGCGCGGCGGCGCAGACGTTGTCTGGCGCCGGTGGATGGTGTCCGGCGCGCGGAGAGGAGCAGGGCTAGGGTTAGGGTAGGAAATGATCCGGGATTTCGGGGAGACTCGCATATTTATAGGTAGAGGGAGCTAGAAGGCTCCAAATGGGGTGTAGTTTTCGCTCACACGATCGTGACCGACGACGGAGAGCATGGAAGTGACTTAGATGGGTTATTGGGCTGTTTTGGGGGGGTGTTGGGCTGCAACCCAAATGAGGCCTATGCGGTTACCCGGTTAACCGTTGGAGTATCAAACGAGCTCCAAATGACTCGAAACTTGACAGGTGGTCTACCGGTGGTGTACCAAGGCCACTTGGCAAGCCTCGTCCCATTCCGAGAACGTTTAACACCCTCTCACGACAAAGAGACAAGAGGGGTGTGCCAGTGCATGTGGGAGCGTCGGAATGCAAAACGGACAACGGGGAAAATGCTCGGATGCATGAGGCGAACATGTATGCAAATGAGATGCACATGATGACATGATATGAGATGCATGACATGAACAAAATGCCAAACCAAAAACAAAACCCGACCACGGAGGGAATACCATAGCACATAGCCGAAAATGGCAAGAGTTGGAGTTACAAATATGGAAAGTTACATCCGGGGCGTTACATAAACTAGTTGGGGGTTCAGCATGAGCACATATGGATCGAAGATGATCGAAGTAGAAAACTTTAAGTGGATCCATATCAACAAATTTTTAGCAAGCAAATAGAAGGCACATGGCAACATAAGCAAAGATAGCAAATGAGCAAAAAGGCATATAAAAAAAGCAAATAAAAAGGCAAATGTTTTTGTATTTTCCTAAAAATGTTTTAGAAGAGGGGGAGAGGAAAATGAGAGGCAAGTGGTAAATAATGTAAATGCAAGAGATGAGAGTTTATGATGGGTACTTGGTAGGCTTGATGTTGATCCTCCCCGGCAACGGAGCCAGAAATTCTTCCTGGTACTTTTTGAGCTTGCATTGGTTTTTCCCTTGAAGAGAAAAGGGTGTTGCAGCAAAGTAGAGATAAGTATTTCCGTCAATTGAGAATCAAGGTATCAATCCAGTAGGAGGAACACACAAGTCTCTAATGATTGCACCTACACAAACAAAAAAATACTTGCACCCAACGCGATAAAGGGGTTGTCAATCCCTTCATGGTTACTTGCAAGGATGAGATATGATAGTGATAGATATAAAAGGTAAGTAAAAGTGAAAAACAAAATAAAAGTAAATAAATTGCAGCAAGGTATTTTTGATTTTTAGATTTTCTAGATCTGAAAAGAATATGATAAAAATAGACTCGGGGCCATAGTTTTCACTAGAGGCTTCTCTCTTGAAAGAAAGCATACTGTGGGTAAATAAATTATTGTTGTGAAATTGATAGAAAACCGTATAGTTATGATGATATCTAAGGAAATGGTCATGAATTTAGGCATCACATCCATGACAAGTAGACTGACTCCTGCCTGCATCTACTACTATTACTCCACACATCGATCGCTATCCAACATGCATCTAGTGTATTAAGTTAACAAGAACAGAGTAACGCCTTAAGCAAGATGACATGATGTAGATGGATAGATCAAATAAATATGAACAAACCCCATCTTTTTATCCTTAATGGCAACAATACAAATACGTGTCATGTCCCTCTCTGTCACTGGGAATAAGCACCGCAAGGTTGAACCCATTACAAAGGACCTCTCCCATGGCAATAAAAGTCAATCTAGTTGGCCAAACCAAATCAATCGATTGGAGAGAAATACAAAGCTATCTTAATCATGCATAAAACAGTTTAGAGAAGACTCAAATAATAACCATAGATAATCTGATCATAAACCCACAATTCATCGGATCTCAACAAATGTACCGCAAAAGAAAATTACATCAAATAGATCTCCAAGAACATCGAGGAGAACATTGTATTGAAGATCGAAGAGAGAGAAGAAGCCCTATAGCTACTAGCTATGGACCCATAGGTCTGTGGTAAACTACTCACACATCATCGGAAGGGCGGCAAGGTTGATGTAGAAGCCCTCCATGGTCGTATCCCCCTGCAGCAGAGTAGCGGAAAAGGCCTCTAGATGGGATCTCGTGGTTCTGGAACTTGCGGCGGTGGAAAAGTAGTTTTGTGTGCCCCCAGGTCTACAAGGAATATTTGGGTGTTTTATAGAAGAAGAATTAGAGCTAGATGAGCCACACGGGGCCCACAAGCTTGAGGGGCGCACCCTCCGAGCTTGTCGTCGCCTCGTTGACCTTCTAACCTCCCCCCGAAGCTTCTAGGGTGTCTTGTGCTCCAATAAAAATCATTAAAAGGTTTTTTCTGTTTGGACTCCATTTGGTATTGATTTTCTATAAAGGCAAAAACATGGAAAAAAACAGCAACTGACACTTGGCACAAGGTTAATAGGTTGGTCCCAAAAATGATATAAAATAGCATAATAATGCATATAAACATCCAAGACTGATAATATAATACCATGGAACAATAAAAAATTATAGATACGTTGGAGACATATCACGGAGGCAGGCAAAAGTCATCGCCGGCGACCATCGAAACAAAGAACTAAATAGAGACACGCGTGGTCGTCAATTGTCGTGGTCTAGCCGCCACCCTGTTGCCTTTTCCATATCTCCGTAGTCTCCTCGACTCCTCCTCTAGTCTCTTCGTAAGTAGTGACTCATGGGCAACTGACCATATTCCCTTGAGGCTAGATGTGAAAGAAACGTGGGGAGGAGGTGGGATGTGGCATGTGGACCAGGATGAGCACTAAGCATTTTGCAACTAGTAAAACTAAAAATTACTGATGTGAAAATAATGAGCGAAATGAGCTACTCGTGATACTCATGACCTAGCTCGTTAAGCTCGTTAATATTAACGAGCCAAAATTGTTTTTCAACTCAGCTCATTAACAAATGAGCATGAGCCTTAATGAGTAGAGCTTCCTAGTGCTCGTTAAACTCGCGAGTAATGAGCTTTTTGTCCAGCCTTAGTTGTCCACAAAAGCTTAATTAAAAAGATAGTGCAATATCGCTTTTACCGCGGATAGGCGTGAGTCAGCCTGCATCCGTTGCATCCATCTAAAGCCAACTCCAACACGTGACCCGAAACAGACGTCCATTTTGTCTGATTTTTGTTTGTTTCGGTCGTGCATAGGGTTGTATTCAGGCAGCGAAAAAGCAAATCTAGCCACAGCTCCCAACGGACGGTCGCATTTCGTCCGGGCACCATGCAAGATAAAAATAGAAAATAAAATAGACCGCAGCCATAGTCTTGCTAGCGGCCAAAGTTCATGTTGGTCAGAGCGTCGGCGACCGGCACACATGCCAGCCTACAAAATGATAACCCCCATGGTTCACGCCTGCACACTAGACAGCCACTGGCACACTTGCCAACGCACAAAACAAGCCATAGTTCATGTCTCTCGGCCTCTAGTTCATGCCAGCATACAAGCCGGCATACAAAATGATGTCGCTCTTGGTTGCAGCTCAATATTCTAGATCGACCATCATCTTTTGCTACTTCTCCAACCAAACTCTCCTTTTGGGGGACATCACGCTCCAGTCCACCGTCATGATCACCATCTCCTTTGCCATGAAAGTTAGCACCACGACCCTCGTAGATGATGTGATGCGGAGCATCCCACGATCATCCCCATGGATGTATCTACATCTCCTATGACACCACTTGGACCAACGACAAGAGCTCGAGCAAAGGCTATCGAAGATATGGTGAACTCACTCCTTTCCGAACTCCCACTTCCTACTTAAGAGACATGGCTACAACCTCATGTGGAGACCCTATGTGTGATCAGGTATTTGGAAGAAAGCCACGGATCAGCCACACCCGATGGACAAGACGGCGAGGACACCAAGTTCAATGGACAAGAAGAAGGACCGCTCGAAACTCCTAGTCATTGGACGACCAACGCCGACTGGATGTCCGACGCCTGGAGCCTGCAAAGGACCAGCCAAGTCCTAGCCTTCACACACTACAGCGGCCGGACGACTGACGCCGACCAGACGTCCGACACCTCCCAGCGCCCGGATGACCAAGCCTCTCTGGATGACCGGCACCACCACACCCGAGCCAAAATATCGGAAGAACGGAGACTTCCGGAGGACCGGGCGACCGGATGACTGACCCTGACCGGACGACCGACAATTCCTGACGAGAGTCGAAACATCGGACGCCCGGCCGGCACCGGACGTCCGGACCCTCGCGAGCCTTCGGACGACCGTTGATCGTTGGACGTCCGACGCCTGTGTGTTCGCCCGTGTGTTGGGCCGAAGCCACTTACCCCTTTCGTCCACTTAGACAATGAATAGACCTTCTCCTCCCTCTTCCTAGGGCTAGCATTGTGATAGCTCATTAGAGACAGAGCTTTGCTCATCCATCCGGATCTACTCCACCACGAGGGACCGACACCTCTTCAAAGAAGATCCACTTGGATTCAAGATCTCCTCTTGGAGAAGACCATCCTCAAGACCTCCTCTCGGAGAAGAACCGGTTACCCTTTGTACCGTCCCTTGTTGGATTCGGATCGTGTATCTCATTGTGTTTCGAGAATCTAGCACATGTGTGATTGATCTTGTTGGTTGAGTGTTTTCTCTTGTGTTTTCCTTTGCTTTCCCCTCGTTTCCACTCGTGTTCTTCGTGTTCTCGGTAGTATTCCCTCCAACGTGAAAGATCGGACATCTAGGGTTCTACCCTACATCATCTTGGTATCATGAGCCACGTTGATCACGTTTTTTGAGCCTCTACCCTTTGTTTTCTAGCTTGATTTGTTGTTTTTCGTCCTAATCTGAAAGTCCCCACCAAAAATAGCCCCAATTTTTTTGTGATTTTTTGGTGTGATGAAGTTTTGTTAGATTTGATCCATGGATTTGCTTTGCCATGTGTGGATCTAGTTTTCCCCCATCTTCTCCTCCTTTTTTTCCATCCTCAAAATCGCTCAGATTTGACCTCTCCACCTCCATCCTCCATGAAACTGAGCTGTTCATCCCATGACCGAAATCGCCCAGGCATCGAATGTCCGACCGTCACCGGACGTCCCATGACTTCCTGTCGTCCGACCACCATCGGTCGTCCGACCATCCCTGACGAAACTGATATTTTCAGTTCGGTTTCCCCACCATTGCACCACCACTTCCGCATACGCACTTGCATACCACCACCGCTTTCCGCAACCACCATCGCTCACCAGTTTTGCACTCCGATTAGTTTTGAAACGTTTTGGTCTTTGAGTTTTGAGTTGCGGTTTCCGTTTCCTAACGTGTTTCGGCTACTTAGGGACGGTTCGACAACGACAACACCGCACTCATATTCATCATCGGCATCGACCGCTACACAATTTTGACACCTCGACCGTAAGCAAGAATGGTAACCTCCATATCATCTTGGTATCGTGATATCCTTTCATGGTACATTCCATGCCATTTGCATTGATAACCACATAGCCTTACTTTTGCGTTGCTTACCCATCGAGACTAGCCTTTGAGTATTGCCGGCAACGTGACTTGTGCACATTAGTGATCATCCTCTCCACAGCATACATACCATATCATAGTGGCGCATATCTTGGTACCATCTTTTGTGTCACAAAGTTGTCATCGCATACACAATTGCTATCTTGGTTCGTGAAGTTTTGCATGAGAAAAGAGCTCAAAAGAGAAAGAGACAAACAAGCTTTTAAATAAGAAGGAAAGATAAGCAAAGAGATTATAAGCAAGAACCATAGCATCATACTACATTAAGATTGTCATATTCGATCATCTTGGTTCATACCATCGGAATACCATACATATAGCATACTTGGGATAGTAGTCGTTGCATTTTCGCCTAGTAGGTTGTGCACGAGTTCCGTATCCGCCTATTGTGCAATCGTGCTAGCATCTCTCTAGTGTTTTGCAACAAGAGCATTTTCGTGGTCTACACATTTTGGCTCATTTGCACGACCCCACTTATCTATTTGCGTGTGTGTTTCCATGTACCATATCTTGCTATTGGTCTACTTGTTACATTTGCAAATTTGTAAATCTTTTCCAACTTTATTGAAGCTCACTAACAATTGCATCAAATTTTGTGCGACCATCCTAACCGAGCTCCACCATAAGATTTTACTTGTGTAGGTGTGAGAACCGATAAGAGTTGGTACCAATTGTGCTATTTCCTTGTCCACATTTGGGTGATCATTGATCCATCTTCAACATCGGTCAAGGTACATTTGGTATAAGTTCTTCTCTTTCTCCCACTCACATATTTGTTAGGAATGATGGATAGGCCAAGTTCTTCTACCAACCCACTCTTCATCGAGCAAGACGACGACATGTCATCCTACGTCACATATAGCCGCCTCTTTGGTGCACAAAGAGCTTTGCACCAAGAACAACAAGCAATGAGCGGCTGCATCGACAATTTCGCCACTGACTTGCGACTCTCCGAGCAACGAACAAGAGACTACTTGATGCGGAGCATCCCTCGACTACTCGCACCGACACTCCATCACCACCGCAAGCACCAAGAGGACCAATGACAAGAGCACGTGCACGCGCCATCGAGAATGAGGTTGATTCTCTCCTCTTCGAGTTTCGCTCGGTTTCACTTGAGAATGGGACTCTACCTCAAAGACTTACACTATGTTTTCTTAGGTACATTGGAGATCATCGTGAGGAAGCAATGATGCGGAGCATCCTTCCATCATCCCCATGGACTCTACACCGACACATCTAACCCCACGAGGACACATGACAAGAGCAAGAGCACGTGCTTTGGAAACCGAGGTGAACTCCTTCCTACTAGACTTGCATATGGACACGAACGGAACATGTTTACTACCTCACGAAAATATGCTATGCCTCCTTAGGTATGAAGAGGAACATCACCAAGAAGCTCAGGAGCATCACCAAGGAGAAGGAGAACCACCCCAAGGCTGTGAGGACCAAGAACAAGGAGAACAACAGCTGCACAGGAGGCTCTAGGCGACCCCGTGCCCACGGACTACACAGGAATCTGACGCTGGAGCACCCCGTGCGCATGGGCCTGCACCGTGCCCATGGGACCCCCATGCGCACGGGCCCAACTTACCCCGTGCGCACGGGCCCAACTTACCCCATGCGCACGGGCGTCCCAGGATGGCCGGCTGAGATTGCATCTTTGGCTCCACTTCTTCTCCTTCGACCCTAAGGCTATATATTCTGTACCTAGGACCATGTTTAGGGTTAGCAAGTATTAGATGAGATATTTGTGAGCTTTGCTCCCTCACCTTCTTCCTTGGAGGATCAAGACCCCCCTAGGGAAGAATTCTTGAGGATTTAAAGACCTCCATAAGGAGAAGACTATCTTCAAGACCCCATCTCCTTTGGATTTTGGGATGAACTTTGCCATTGTATCTTTCCTTTGATTGTGTTTGTGACTTGTGGATCTTGTGTTGTTACCCTAGTGGATGTGTAATTGGGAATTTGTTAGAGTGATTGCCTCTTGTGTTCATCTTTGTGTTCTTGTTGTTCTTGTGGTTTCTATCCTTTTTCCCCTCCAAGTGTGAAAAGGTCCCTCCTAGGGTTCTACCCTACATCATGTTGGTATCATGAGCCACGTTGATTCACATCTTGGAGTCCATACCTTCCACTTTCTAGCTTGATTTTGTTGTTTTTCGTCCTAATCCGAAAATCCCCACTAAAAATAGCCCCAAAAATTTTTCTTGCAATTTGTTGATCTTGTGAGATTTGGTTGATTTGATCCATGAATTTGATGTTTGGCAAGTGGATCTACCCCTCCACCTTCATCACCACCCTTCCACCCGTCGAATTTGGCCAAAAACTAGCAAATCACCACGGGATCTGTCGGATTTCGGGTTCCGGCATACCCTTGAGGTTCGAACACTGGGGTGCGCGCGGAGATCCAACCCTCTACCGGCTCACTCCTCGCCGAATCGCTAGGACCTAAACTACCAAACTGAACAGCACAAGAGACACAAGATTTATACTGGTTCAGGCCACCGTTGTGGTGTAATACCCTACTCCAGTGTGTGATGTGGTGGATTGCCTCTTGGGCTGATGATGAACAATACAAGGAAGAACAGCCTCGCGAGGGTCTGTTGTTGGCTGGTGCGATGAACTGCCAGGAGGGGTTCAGTCGCTCTATCTACTGGTTTCTTGATGAGGATCCAGATGCCGCTACCCTGGGGGTGGCTAGTCCTATTTATAGGCAAAGGCCCTGTGCCTCTTCCCAAATATTGAGCGGGAAGGGCGCCAACAACTGGCCATTTTGAAGGGGAACACTGGGTACACTTATCCTGACTAAAGTTGGTCCTCGCCTGGCAAAGACTCTGGTGATGACGCCTGCTTGGGCTCCACAATGACTTCCTACCCGCCGTTGGGCTGGTCTTGGTGTTGTTGCACCGAAATGGATGCCTTTGCTTGATACTCTCGCCTGTGCTTGCTCCCTTTGCACCAAAGAGGAAAGGAGGACACTGCGCGGGCTAGCACCCGACTGGCGCCCTCGGTCCTCACGGCTTGCGTCATGGGCACCTCGCGAGGTACCCTGCCTTGAACTCTCCGCCTCCTCATGAGACAGCCTGACGAGGCCGTGCCTGAGGAAGCTCCTTGTCGTCCGCCCCACGAGGCTTGGCCCCTCGCGAGGGTCTTGAGCTTGCGTTGATGAAGATGGGCTATGTTGGGCCTCCTTTGAGCCACGCCGCAGCGCAGCGAGCAAGTCTGGGACCCCGTTCCCGTAACGCCGACAATAGCCCTGGGCCTGGCGTGCTCGAACTTGGCCGGCAGAGAGGCGAAGGGCAAGTCTTGGCGTCATGGGCCCTAACAGCCTGCGGCCTTGGGCGCCGCGTGGCGGTCGATTGGTCGGGGGCGACTCCGCTTCCCCATGACGCCTTGGTAATCGCACGGATTCGACAAGTCCCTGCATGCAAAGCGGGTCATGATTACCTATGATCGTGGAGGCCGATGGTTGGCCTTCGCCGGCTATAAGTACGGAACGGCGCGCGCCCTTCCAGCCTATCCCCTCTTGCTTCTCCTTCTTCTCCATGGCTCCACCAAGGAAGTTTTCGGCCACAGAGAAAGGGAAGGCCTGCCAGGTCGAGTCTTCCTCTCCCCCGCCCAAGCGCGGTCGAGGTCGCCCTCGCAAGCATCCTGTGGCCTCCACGGCGGTCCCCCGTGGTCGCGGAGGTGGCTCTCAGCGCAGCGACGAGCGGCTGGCTATGGTGGGCTGGCGTGCCCCGGCCGGGCGACCCCCGAGGCTGCGCCTCCACGCTGTGGAGGCGCTGCCGGAGTTCGTAGTGTGGGCGGTAGAGCCGTCCGGCGCCCGGCTTCAGCTCCCTCGCTTCCTCCTGGGTGAGCTCCCAGATGGCGCCTTGGGTGGCCTCTGGCTCCAGGCGGACGGCTGCTGCAGCCGGGCTTCATGGGCTTCTCTGGAAGTCTCTGCTACAGGGAACCTGTTCCTGACCCGCGGCTGGCAGACGTTTGCTCGCGCGCGTGGTCTTCGCCGCCGGTGCTCCCTGCACTTCAAGTACGACGGCGACGCCACCCTCTACGTGAGGGTGTTAGGGGAATATGGTTGCTGCATGGGTGCTGCCGAAGGCGACGATCATGCGGGGACTCAGCCCAGCGTGGATGGAGAGGAGGCGTGGCGGTCGGGCGGCGCCTGCGTGACTCCTCAAGCTTCACTAGCTCTTCTTGGTGGTGACTCTTCCGGCAGCGGCGCTGCCAGCACTGCCACGCCCAGCGCCGCTTGGAGGGTGGCAGCGGTCTGCTCACCGCCGCGCCCGGTGAAGCGAGAGGAGTCCGCTGAGCTCGGAGGCGGCTCGAGTCTTCAAGAGGGCTGGCACGGGACGTGCTTCGCCCGCTTTTGTTCTTTTCCTTTCTTTTCTCCTGTGCAAAAAAGACAGCAATGTGTGGCCCCGTGGGGGCGCGTTTGGGTTAACGTCGTTAATCATTGTACTGCTTTTGTTATCTTGATACTGTTCTTTTCTGTTGTACGCCCATTCGCAAATAAACCCCGGCCTTGGCCGTGGGGGGCGACCGACCCAGGCCCCGTGTTCGCGTCGTGCTGCCCGTGAGGCATGGTCCGGAGGGGTGCTCCGGCTGTGGACCAGGTCGTGAAAACTTGAGCGATAGGGGTAGGAACGCTCGCGAGGGCTCCCGGGGCTTCTGCCTCGCGAGCCCCCGTGCAAGAGAAATCGAGGCAGGAGAGCGAAAAAGGTCGAAGAACCACGGACCAAAAGATGGCGATAGTTTCGATAAAAACTCCAAATGGGAATAACTAGTCAACTGCAGAAAGCAAATGAAAAAGCCGCGTCCGGCACCTAGTCTAGTCTTCGACGTCTTCTCACCAGCGTGGAGCTAAGTGCTGCCACTGGGCGTGGGAGGGAGCCCCAGGGCCTGAGGCCGGCACCCCTGAGACTCCGGGGCGTGTACAGTCCCAACTCATTATTACGTGAGAGTGTCACGGGCGGCGAGCTTCACAGGCGTTGGCCTTCTTTACAGGCTCCGGGCCTTTCTTCAGGGAAGTAAGCTTCACGGGCGTTGGCCCTCTTCACAGGCCCCGAGCCCTTTCCAAAACGCGACAGCTTCACAGGCATTCGCCTTCTTCACAGGCTCTGGGCCTTTTCCAAAAAGATAAGCTTCACAGGCATTCGCCTTCTTCACAGGCTCTGGGCCTTTTCCAAAAAGATAAGCTTCACAGGCATTCGCCTTCTTCACAGGCTCTGGGCCTTTTCCAAAAAGATAAGCTTCACAGGCTCTGGGCCTTTTCCAAAAAGATAAGCTTCACAGGCATTCTCCTTCTTCACAGGCTCTGGGCCTTTTCCAAAAAGATAAGCTTCACAGGCATTCGCCTTGTTCACAGGCTCTGGGCCTTTTCCAAAAAGATAAGCTTCACAGGCATTCGCCTTCTTCACAGGCTCTGGGCCTTTTTAGGGGTAAAACCTCTAGAGGTGCTGGATGTTCCACGCGTTCTGTATAGGTACTCCCTCCTGAGTCTCCAAGTGCACGGAGCCGGGCTTGGAAACATGAACAACCTTGAACGGGCCCTCCCACATGGGAGAGAGCTTATGCAGTCCCTCCCTGGAGAGGACCCGCCGGAGCACGAGGTCCCCTACCTCGAGAGTTCTGGGGCGGATGTTGCGGCAGTGGTGTCACCGGAGTGCCTGCTGGTACCTTGCCGCTCGTAGCGCAGCTTCTCGACGACGCTCCTACCCCAGCACGAGGTCCGTCCCCCGCATGGCGTCCTGCAGCGTCTCATCGAACGCCAGGACCCACGCGGATCGACGCCTGACCTCGTGAGGGAGGACCGCTTCGGCTCCGTAGACCAGGAAGAAGGGGGTCTCTCCAGTCGGCTTGGTCGTGGTCGTGCGGATGGACCACAACACGGACTGAAGCTCGTCATACCAGCCTCTACTGCAGGCCTCCAGTTTCTTCTTGAATGTCCTGGTCTTGAGGCCCCTCAGGACCTCTGCGTTGTCCCGCTCGGCCTAGATGTTGCTTCGGGGGTGCGCCACCGAAGCGTAGCATATATAAGTCCCAAGGTTAGCACAATATGTTTTGAAAAGGTTACTGGTGATCTGCGAACCGTTGTCGGTGATGATGCGGTTCGGCACTCCGAACCGGCTCACGATGCCCTTGATGAACTTGACCGCAGAACCAGAAGGGATGGTGCGGACGGCCTCGACTTCGGCCCACTTGGTGAATTTGTCCACGGCAACGTAGAGGTAGCGATAGCCCCCTGGCGCCCAAGGAGAAGGGCCCAAGATGTCCAGCCCCCAGACCGCGAATGGCCAAGTGAGGGGGATGGTTTGTAGACCTCCTGCCGGCTGCTGGATTTGCTTGGCATGGAATTGGCAGGCCTCGCAAACCTTGAAAAGTTCAACAGCGTCATTGAGCGGAGTGGGCCAATAGAAACCGCTGCGGAACGCCTTGCCGACGAGGGTCCGTGACGATGAATGATGCCCACAGTCTCCACCGTGTATATCTGCCAGCAGCTCCTTCCCCTGTTCCCTGGTGATGCAGCGCAGGGACACATCATTCGGCCGTTTCCGGTAGAGCTCTCCATCCATGGTGTTGTACGCTGTGGCTTGCCGCGCCACACGCTCTGCCTCCTCCTCCTTCTCCGGCAAGGTCCCTTGCGTTAAGTAACTCTGGAGCTCTGTGATCCAGCACCCCTCTCGAGATTCCATCGTCAGGAGCAGGCGTGCTCGAGGCGGGCCTGTGTGGGGCTCCGAGGCAGGTGGCTGAGGGAGCTCCACCCGAGGTTGTGCTGTGCTTGACAATGGTGGCAGGGCTGAAGGCTTGAAGAGCGATTGCTCAAAGACGCCCGGCTCCCAGGGCAGTGGCGGCCTTCAAGCCCGCTATCAGTCCCTCTTACTCTGCTATATTGTCGGAGACCTTCGCGCCTTGCTGGAAACAGAGCTGCACGGCGTAGTAGAGCTTGTCCTGAGCGGGAGATATGAGCACCGCCCCAGCTCCAGCGCCCTGCCTGGAGAACGCTCCGTCGAAGTACATGACCCAGCCTTCTGGCGCTTTGCTTCCTGGGGAGAGGGATCGATCCTCGCCGGCCCTGAGGCCCGGTGCCTCTGTCCATTCGGCCACGAAATCTGCCAGCGCGGCCCCCTTGATGACCCTTGTCGTGCTGAACTCGAGCTGGAATGCTTGCAGTTCAATGTTCCACTCGGCGACCCTTCCGGCTGAGTTGGGGCTCCTGAGCACCCTCTCCAAGGGGTATGCCGAGACAACCTTGATTGGATGACCCTAGAAGTAGTGCCGCAGCTTGCGCGAAGCCACCAGTAGCGCGAGGAGGAGCTTCTGCGGCATGGGGTACCATGCCCTTGCATCCCGTAACACCGTGCTGACGAAGTACACCGGGTGCTCGACGAGGCTAGGGGCATCGGTGCTGGTGGCGTCCTCCGGAAGCCGTGCTACCTCCTGAGGTGGCGGGGCCTCTAGAAGCTGGGTTCCTGGAAGGAGGGCCTCTCCCGCCCCTGGTGCGCTCTGCTCCGATGGCTGATCTTCTTCAGTCGCGGTGGTGGCTTCTGCGAGTTCCTTTTGATTCAGCCTTGCCTTGGCTCGGGTGGCTGCCGTGGTCTTCGCCCGACGCTCCTCTCTAACTGCCACCAGGGCTGCGCTAGCGGAGTAGGGAGTGGCGGCGAGGTAGAGTACCAAGGGCTCCTGAGGGCGCGAGGCCACCATCACTGGAGGGCTGGTTAGGTACCTCTTGAGATCTTGGAACGCCTTGTTGGCCTCTTCAGTCCATTCGAAGGGCCCCTTTTTCTTCATCAGCTGGAAGAAAGGCAGTGCCTGTTCCCCCAATCGGGAGATGAAACGCCCCAGCGCCGTCACGCGCCCCGTGAGCTTCTGCATTTCCCTGAGGGTCTTTCGTGGGCTCATGTCCTCAACTGCCTTGACCTTTTCTGGGTTGGCCTCGATGCCTTGGTGGGATACGAGGAAACCTAGGAGCTTGCCCGAGGGAACTCCGAACACACACTTGTCTGGGTTGAGTCACAGGCTCACTGCGTTGAGGCTCGCGAAGGTTTCCTACAGGTCTTGTATCAGGGTCTTGGCCTCGCGAGACTTCACTACGATGTCGTCGACATAAGCCTCCACATTCTTCCCAAGCTGCGGGCCCAAGGTGATGTGCATGAGCCGCTGGAAGGTTGCCCCCGCGTTGCGCAGTTCGAATGGCATGCATGTATAGCAGTACACCCCACACGGGGTTAGGAAGGCCGTCTTCTCCACGTCTTCCACCGCCATTTTGATTTGGTGATACCTGGAGAAGGCATCCAAGAAGCATAACAGGTCACACTCGGCGGTGGAATCGACGATCTGGTCGATCTTGAGGGAGCGGAGCGGATCTTCGGGCATGCTTTGTTGAGGTTGGTGAAGTCGACGCACATGCGTTCCTTTCCTCCCTTCTTTGGCACAACCACGGGGTTGGCCAGCCAATCAGGGTATCGGACCTCGCGAATAACCCCTGCGGCTTCTAGCTTGCGGGTCTCTTGGACGATGAAGGCCTACTTTTCAGTGGACTGCCTCCTGTATACGCTTCACGGGGCCTTGCGTTGGGACACACGTTGAGGTGGTGCTCTGTTACGCCCCGTGGGATCCCTGCCAGCTGATCGGGCTCCCAGGCGAACACCTTTTTGTTTGCGCACAGGAACTTGACCAGGGCTTCCTCTTGCTCGGGCTCGAGGTTGGCGCTATGGTGAAAGTGGCGTTCGTGGACCCGTCCTCGTCCACAGGTATCTGCTTGGTCTCCGCCTTGTCTTGGGTGAACAACTGCTTCTTCTTGGACGGCGCAGCCCCCTTGGGCTTGGGGGTTTCCGCATTGGCGGGCCGCGCCGCCGCCGTCTTGAGGGCGAGCTTGAGCACTCGCAGCGCACCTTCGGTGTCCCCGGGCATGGTGAGGACGCCGTTGCTCCCGGGCATCTTCATGAGGTTGTACCCTGGGTGAGTCGCGGACATGAATTTGGCCAATGCTGGATAGCCAAGGATGGCATTGTAGGGGAGGCCGATGGGGGCGATGTCGAAGTCGACCAGCTCCGTGCAGAAGTTGTCGTAGGTGTCGAAGGTCACGGGAAGCCGGATTTGTCCGAAGGAGCTGGACGACCCGCCTCCTACGCCCGAGAAAGGCCGGCTGGGCTTCAACCGCTCCCGGGTATGCAGAGGAGGTTGAAGGCCTCAACTGAGAGTATGTTGAGGCCCGCGCCACCGTCGATGAGGGTCCTGGTGACGGCCACCTGGCAGATGGTGGGTGTGCAGAGCATGGGGAGCGCACCCGAGCCGGCAGAGTTGGTGGGGTGGTCCCCAGAGTTGAAGGTCAGCCCGGCCGACGGCTCCGTCCAGCCCGAGGGAGCCCCCTGCCGCGTGGAGGCTGCGCCGACCCGGCGGACGAATGTCTTGACGTGGCGGCTGGAGGGTTGCGCCTGTGAGCCGCCCAGGAGGGCCGCGACGACCGAAGGAGCCGGCGAGACGGGGTGGGTGATGAAGAAGCTGCGCGGCTCCTCCCCAAAGGTCGCTGGGGAGCGCAGGGGCGATGCTTGTTGCCCGTTCCCCGCCGGGCCGGTGGCGGCCTTAACGGCAGATGACGGGGAACGATGGGCGCGCCCGCCGACGGGAGCCGTCTGGGCGACATGGGAGGCGAGGGCGGCTCGGCGCTCAGCGCGTGCCCGACGAGCGTCAGACATGGTTGCGGTGGTCAGGGAAGAACGAGACGACGTGATGTAGGGTGGAACCCTATAGCGTCGATCTTTCACGTTTGGAGTGGATCCTACGGGGAATCACGAAGAACACACGGAAGCACAAGGGGAAAACACGGGGAAAACGAGAGAGAATCACTCAACCAACAAGGAATCGATCACACAAGTGCTAGATCACCACACACATAAGAGATCCACGAGATCCAAAGTCAACAAAGGTAAGGATACAAAGGAACCATTCTTCTCCGAGAGGAGGCCTTGATGTTCTTCCCTAGAAGGGGTCTTGAATCCGCTTGGGGGATCTTCTCCGAAGAGGTCGTGATCTTCGAGGAGAAGTATCCAAGTGGATGAGCAAAGGCTCTCACACAAATATGAGCTAATCCAATGCTAACCCTCAAAATGGGGAGGAGGAGGTCTATTTATAGTGCTAAGCCACGAAGGGGTAAGTGAGGGGCGAAGGGGTACATGGGCCTCGGCCCAAGTCATGCACGCAGGCAAGGTCCGATGATCCGGATGGGGGTCCGGATGATTCGACCGTCCTCCGGATGATCCGGGAGGTGGCCCGGATGATCCGGCTTCAGGAGAAACCTTCGGGTATCCTCAGCGCGGTTATCCGGATGATCTGGAGGGGGACCCGGATGATCCGGCTGGGTCCGGATGATCCGGATGGCGTTCCGGATGTCCGGGCTAGCTTCAGCCGCTGCTTCGTCTTCTTCTCCTTTCTTCCGTCTTCTCTTCCATGCTTGGCCTTGATCCCTGGATTCTCCATGATCATCTCGATTGTACCTGAATATATGCAAGGTCCATGCATGAGGTAGTAGCCATGTCTCACACGTGGAAAGTGACGGTTCAAAGAGGAGTGATTTCACCTTGTGTCCAATGGCGCATAGTCGAGGTCTCATCTTATGTATCCTTAGGGCTTGGGGAGTAGTCGGAGTGTACATGGGGATGAACGTGGGATGCTCCGCATCATCTCCCCCCCCTTGTGAAAGATCCGACCTCGGATCGTGATCCTCATCACCATGGAAACGGGTGTCGTGGACGGACTTGTAGTGGGACGTAGGTGAAGGCCTTGCGCAATCCAAGTACTCCAAGGTGTCTCCGGTATGTGGTACATGCGAAATGAGCAAACACAAAGTACACTTGGAAATAAAATGGTTAGTGCACACAAAGTGTCCATCAAATAACCGTGTGAATGGATAGTGCATGACAAAGCGCATGAAGCTTATCAAGATGATACAGAATGATATGCAAAGCATTCATGGGATAATTAGCATGGTGCACAAAGCGACATATTCTACCATTGTGCAAAATGATGTCATATAGAGACGGTTCATCAATAGCATGAATATGGCAATGGATGCTCAATATGTGCATGGTATCATGCAATTGATGGTGGGCAATATGATCATGATGTATGAATATGCCATCAAGGAAGATCACAACAAATTTGCTAAGGAAATGCACAAGATCATATATCATGGATGACATGGTAATACAAGATGCAACAAGGCAATCATAAAGGGAGTCAATCCATGCATACGGTGCAAACATGTGGTGAGTATGAAATGTCCATCGAGCATGACATGTATGAGCACAATCAACAAATATGGAGGTGTTGGTGTACCAAAGCTCGATGTCGAGGCATGAGTGGAATTCCGAAGATGCATCCAATAAGTGCGAGCGCTCCTCAATGTGAAGGTCCATGTAGCCAATCTCCAATGTCGCTCCTCCGTTCACGAGATGTATCATGTAGGCAACAAGAAGGAAACAACAACGAAAGAGTGACCCATCCAATATGCGTACTTGAGGACGGCTCAAAGGGAAGGAGGTAACCTTTAGGATTTTCTCAAGGATGATGGAGTCGCGCATCTTGTATGCCTTCACATAACCAATATGTCTCGTGGTGGTACTGCCTTGTAAATCCTTCAAAATGAAAGAACATGACAAACACTTGGAAAAACGAATGAGGTTAGCGAAATGGCAAAACAAATCATTCATGTGGTAAGATACCCAACAAATGTATGTATCATGCTCATCATAAGAAATGACAAGGGAGTATTGCATAGTATGGAGGCATATGATACGAGAACAACCAAATGCAATATGCTCAATCAAACAAGCATGCATCACAAGTAAGGTGTCAAAGTCTCCAAGATCAATAATCATAGGATGGTTGCACTCAATACAAGTGGATATGAAAGAGGCAACTAATGGACACAAGAGACAATGATCAAGACATATCATGTGAGAGGCATGAGCATATATGTCATCACCCCAAGAAAGCAAATAATAGTGGAACATGGGTGATGCAACATAGCAAGCAATCATAGCAATCAAGTCAAGCAAGCTAGTAGTGCGAAGATGCAACATACTAGGAGGAATCACGGCAAGTATGTCATTGGTGCAAATAGTGGGCATGGATAATGCACATGACATAGCACAAACATGAAAGCAAGATATGAGTAGAATGGCATGAATGTATTGGTGAGAGGCCATATGTAAATAGAAATAGGGCATCATGACTCTCCCAACACAACAAGCATCAATAGTATGGGGCACATGATAAACATGGCAATAGCAACAAGGATCTCCACCAAGCATGCAAATACACATAGGGATATCATAATGGTTCATCATGGGTAAATGCAAGCAAGGGTCACAATTGCATGGTAAAGGCATAGAAGCAAGCATAACATGCAAAGTGAACACAATAGTATGGGCATAAGGTGACAAGTGGTACATGGCCCATAGCCGGGTGATAGGCAAGTAGAAGAGATGCCTGTAGTCCTTGCGCGAAGGGAACGGTGGTAAGGATAGTCCACGGGATCCCAAAGCATCGTTGCTCTCAAGAGCTCGTTTTGTCAACTCTTGGGATTGAGAGGTTGACGAGTATACGTGAGTACCTACAAAAAACAAAGACAAAGGGAAAATTGTGTGTGCGTGGTAGATGTACACATCATCCTTCACGATGCGCACGTGCGTGTGTTTGTTAGCACAAAATATCCAACGCTCAAATAAATGAGATGCGTGATATAGAAACATGTCATCCATCATGAGAGTTTTGTTATGATGTGTCTCATAATGGAGACTCAAAGGATGTAATGCATCATGAGGTATTTCTAGAGCATTTTGTTATTCATGGAATGCATATGGTGTACACTATCATGGGAATCATGCAAAGTATGAAATGCATCAAGATCTCCTAATATGTATGAGGAAACTATGGGGGTCTCCTCATGAGCATGAGTAGCAACATCACGTGGAGAATATTGACAACATCCAAAACAATGCATATTTGGAACAATGTGATCATGGCATGACATATTGGATGAATTGCACAAATCATGTAAAGGAAGCATGGCAATATCATCACATCAAAAACAAAAGCCAATGACCATCATCTTGTCATCTATGCCAAAAGTGCAAATGGGATTGATTTTAATGGGGCATGCATAGTTACTATGTTGAGATTGAAATGATGCAATATGGGAGATCTCACTCATAGCATATGACAAGTTCAATGGGTTGTCAAACATGATGTGACCAATAGAATTTTCACATGATATACTATGGAGCATAGCATCATAACTAGTCAACTCAACATGGTCATCATCATATTCACCATAAATTGGTAAGTCATGACATGAAGAAGTCTCACTAGCATGAAGCATGGGAATAGGTGGGTCAACATCATGGGAGCAATCATCGTCAAGAGAGTCCACTAGTGGGACAAGAGAAGCACCATCACCTATGTTACCATTGGAGCGTCGCTCATGTGTTGTAGGTGATGTGTTGAAGATCCACTCATTGTCATCTTCATCTTGATGGAACCATGTGGGGGGTGTATCATCGTCCACCATGGCCATCATCGTCTCCATTGGAGGGATGGACTCATTGAGGATAGGCATGTCGTCATGTAGGAGACCTAGCACCAAAGAAGAAAACACACTAGGAGTAGAGGTTAAGTCGTTAGAAATCATAGTGGCCTCACATGTCGTGTCAACTACCTCACTCTCTAAGTGTTGTGGCTCAATCACTCCCTCAAGGATGCTCTCACTCATATGGCTGGTGGAGTCACTCAAATGGCGCTCAACCTCACATAGGATGTGTGGCATGCTCTCATGTGTTGGCCTAGTGGTTGTCACACTCATCCTCTCATAGGAAATGCTCTCAATGTCACGTATGGTGGAGTCACTCATGTCACTCATGGGGTGGTGGCTCTCCTCACATGGCACTTGGGGCATCTCGACATATGTGGTTGTCGGAGAGATGTTGGTGCAAATGTCTCCATGCTCAACTCCTATCGCCGTGGTCGAAGGGGATGGCCCTTGCTCGACCTTCTTGTCGCCGTCTTGGTGTTGGAGGTCCATATGATGTGGCACGTCGTAGCTCGTCTCCATGACCGAAGGGAGTTTCCCATGCTCGGCCATCTTCCTTGGGGGGATTCCGAAGATGGAAGTGTCACCCTCACTCGTAGGTAGTCGCCTTGGACTTGATGAAGTCGATGTAGGCGTACTCGTGGGAAGTAGGCGAAGATGCCGTACGTCCAAAGGCGAAGATGCCTTGAGAGCACTTGGCGAAGATGCCAAAGTGGTTGTTGTAGATGTAGCGCCGTCTTGGTGGTGGTCGTCTCGCGGTCTTCTTTTGTGCTCTTGAAGCTTGGACTTGGCGTGTTGGGACTTGTGCATTTGTGCCTGTGGAGCATCTTCATGATGATGATGTCGGTGTCGTGCTTGAGCTCGTAGAAGATGTCGTTCGTCAACGTCGTGCACATGATGCTTGGAGGTGACTTTCCCTTCATGATGATGTTGATCACGAGCGTGATGGTGGTCGCCATGTAGATGTGGACTTGGACGATTTGCACTTGCATCTTTTTCGCGCTCCGAAGACTTGTGGCTTGACCGTCGTCGTCTTGAGGATGATGAAGTGGAAGAAGACTTGATCAAGGCCCGAATCTCTTCCATCCTCGCATCTTGCTCCTCCTTTTGTGCGGCAAGCTTGTTGTCGATGTAGTCCCTTTTCCTTGCTTCGGAGTGGAAAATGTCGATGGAGATGTTCTCAATGCGCTCTTGCAATCTTGATTGTGCGCCTTGCATTTGTCGTTGTAGTCCGAAGATCGACCTTTTGGTGATGTAATTGTTCACGCCGTCGTTGTTGTCATAGACCGGAGAGGAAATGCCTTGCCTATCCATCACAAGACTCGAGCAAATATGAGTTGGAGAAAGAGAAGAACTTATGATGCGGAGCATCCTTCCATCATCCCCATGGACTCTACATCAACACCTACAACACCACAAGGACCGATGACTCGAGGACGTGCAAGAGCCCTTGAAACCGAGGTGACATCACTCCTCTCACAACTCTCCTTCGATTCACATGAGACATGGTTACTACCTAAAATGGAAACTCTATGCATACTCAGGCACCGAGGAGTCGACCATGAAGAGGCTAGGAAGCAAGGAGAATCGGAAGCGGAAGACATACGCGAAGACGGAGAGGAGAAAGCAACCAGGACCAGAGAGGCCGGACGATCCGGACGGAGGCCCGGACGATCCGGACAGAGCCCGGATGATCCGGACCCCGGTCCGGACGATCCGGCTAAATCGACCGAAGTCAACATAACCTCCATGCTAAAGCCGGATCATCCGGACCCCGGCCCGGATCATCCGGATCCCGCCCGGACATCGGGACCACCAGCCGGACGTCCGGACCCGCCCGGATCATCCGGACCCGCCCGGATCATTCGAACCCGCCCAGCAGAGCACCCGGACCATCCGGGCCCCCACCCGGATCATCCGGACCCGCCCGGATCATTCGGACCGTCACCCGGATCATCCGGCCAGTGCCTGCGCGCGTGTTGGGCTGAGCCCATGTACCCTTTCGCCCCGGACTCTATATATAGGACCCCCTCTCCTCACTTTGAGACTTAGCATTGGATTAGCTCATATTTGTGTGTGAGAGCCTTTGCTCATCCACCGGTACTTCTCCACGGAGATCAGGACCTCCGTCTAGGAGAAGATCCATCGGATTCAAGACCCCTATACGGGAAGATCCCCTCGTGGATTCAAGACCTCCTCTCGGAGAAGGACGGCTACCTTGTATCTTTCCTTTGTTGATTTTGGACCATGTATCACTCGTGCTTCGATGATCTAGACCTTGTGTGATCGATTCCTTGTTGGTTGAGTGTTCCTGCCTCGTTTTCCTCGTGTTTCCGCTCGTGCTTCCGCGTGTTCTTCGTGTTTCCTCTGTAGGATCCCCTCCAAACGTGAAAGATCGACGAATTAGGGTTCCACCCTACATCATATGGTATCATGAGCCACGTTGATCACATTCTTGGAGCCCCTACCTCGTGATTTCTAGCTTGATTTTGTTGTTTTCGTCCTAAAAACCCAAAAATCCCCACAAAAATACCCCCAATTTTTTTTGTGATTTGTTAGTTTTGATGATGTTTTGTTGTTTTTGATCCGTGGATTTGCTGTGTAACTCATGGATCTTGTGTTTCCCCACCTTCCCCCCTCGAAATCCACCTAAAATCCCCGAAATCATCAAATTCCACCCCATTTTCGTGTTCTTCCCGAGCAGTTCCCGTGCGTGGTTGACCTGCCCGGATCATCTGGACCAAGTCCCGGATCATCCGGACTCGCCCGGATCATCCGGCTCCTGGCCCGGATCATCCGGCTTCCTCTGCCGACACTGCAATTCTGCAGTTCTCCTCCACCACCACTACCACCCACACATACATACACCCTCCCCACCCCATCCACCACCACTTCCATTTGCAAAACCCCAAGACACAACCTCCGTACTTCCATTCGAAGTTGAGTTCAACAATTTGAGTGAGATTTCCGTGTCCTTTTGTGTTTCGGCTATCTAGGCGCGGTGTGGCATCTACGACAAACGCTCACTTCGGTCGGATACTCATCTTCGATACGGACGGTAACATCGACGACATCTTTGTCATACCTTGCAATTGCATTGATAACCATCATATACCATCTTTTGCGTTGCTTACCCACCAAGACTAGCCATTGAGCATTGCCGGCAACGTGACTTGTGCACATTAGTTGCATACACCATATCATACATACCTTTGAGGTGCATATCTCGGAATCAACTTGTGTGTCACAAAGTTGTCATCGCATACACAATTGCTATCTTAGTTCGTCAAGTTTGCATAAGAAAAGAGCTCAAAAGAGAAAGAGCCACTCAAGCTTTTAAGCAAAGAGGAAAGATAAGCAAAGAGCTTATAAGCAACAAGCATAGCATCATACAACATTAAGATTGTCACATAAGATCATCTTGGATCATTGCACCGATATACCATACATATAGCATACTTGGGATAGAGATCGTTGCATTTTTGCCTAGTAGGTTGTGCACAAGCTCCGTATCCGCCTATTGTGCAATCGTGCTAGCGTCTCTCTAGTATTGTGCAACAAGAGCATTTTCGTGGATTCCACATTTTGGCTCATTTTTGGTTTGCACAATCCCATTTATCTATTTGCGTGTGTGTTTCCGTGTACCACCACTTGCTTGGTCTACTTGTTGCATATACGAATTTTCGAATCTTCTTCAACATTTTTGAGTCAAGCTAACGATTGCAATCAATTTTGTGCCACCATCCTAACCAAGCTCCACCAAAAGCTTTTACTTGTGTAGGTGTGAGAATCGACAAGGATCGGTACCAATAGTGCTATTTCATTGTCCGCATTTGAGTGAACTTGATTCATCATCAACTTCGTCAAAGGTACATTGGTATTGATTCTTCTCCTTCTACCACTCACAATTTGCTTGAAATGATGGATAGGCCAAGTTCTTCTACAAATCCACTCTTCATCGAGCAAGACGACGACATGTCATCATCGTCACCAAGAGCCACCTCTTTGGCGCAACGAGCTCTCCATCAAGAGCAACAAGCAATGAGCGAGCGATCGACAACCTCTCCACCGACTTGCGACTCTCGAGAAAGCGTGCGAGATTACTTCGACAGCAAACTCGACGCCAAGACAAGAAAGAGAATGATGCAAGAATGGACGAGATCCGCGCCTTGTTGGTGAACCGGCGTACTTCTACCTCTTCACACTCATGACGGAGCCACTCAAGTCGCCACTCCGACGACTCCTTCTCCGACACAAGTACACCGTCATCGAACATTCTTCATCGAGCCGCGCGTCAAGATCGGCATGCATCTCGCAACCCGCTACACGACAAGAATCTCCAAGAGCAAGTTGATGAGGAAGCTCCTCGTCCTCAATCAAGCCAAATGGCGTTTGCTCAAGCTCAAGAACGACAACGTCTTCGCCACCAACAAGAACAAGAACGAGCGCGCCTAAACCAAGAGCAACAAGACGCCGAGGCTCAACGTCTTCAACAACAACAACGAGAAGCACAAGCTCTTGAGGCGGAACGCGCCCTTCAAGCATCAAGTCGAGCTCTCGCCAACCGCAATCGCGAAAGGCGCAATCAAGAGGAAGCCCTTCGAGAAGAAATACAAGAGAGGAACTACCATCCACATGCGCAACGTCAAGCCCAACAAGCTCCTCAAGCTCAACCTCAACCTCAAGGTCAATGAGAGCAAGTTGATCATGGACTTCCTCCTCGCCAAGAACAACATGAGGATGATTACCCTCCACGTCAAGAACGTCATCATCAACATCGACCTCAACACAATGATGAACAACGCTATGTCAAGCTCAAGTTCACAATGCCCAAGTTCAATGGAACCAATGATCCAGAAGAATACCTCTCATGGGCATTGAAGGTCGACAAAATCTTTCGCTTACACAACTATGATGAAGAAAAGAAGATCGCTATGGCATCACTTGAGTTCCAAGACTATGTACTCATATGGTGGGAACAAATCCTTGAGCGCCGACAAGCAAGAGGTGAACCTCCAATCACCACTTGGGCTCAAATGAAGGATGTCATGCGAGCACGCTTTGTGCCCACCTACTACAACCGTGATCTCTTCAAGAAGCTACAACTCCTCAAGCAAGGAACAAAGAGTGTTGAAGAATACTACAAAGAAATGGAGATTGCCATGATTTGAGCCAATGTCAAGGAAGATGATGAGCAAACAATGGCACGATTCTTGAATGGACTCAACCATCCCATCAAGAAGATCGCCGACTTCCAACCCTACTCCAACCTCATTGAGCTCATACACCAAGCTACAAAGGCGGAACGACAAGTGCAAGATGACTTCAAGTACGCCAAGTACTCATCCAAGACATACGGCCTCTCCAACAACCAAACTTCAACAACTACTCCAACTTCGACATCAACCAAGCCTTTTCCAAGCAACGACGACAAGTCAAGTTACAAGAAAACTTCTACAAGTTCAAGTCGTCCTCCTCCTAGTACAAGCAACTCCAAGCCGCGTGCTTCATCATCTACTCCAACCGATGAGACCGTCAAGACAAGCTCCTTCAAGTGTTTTACTTGCGGCGGCCGAGGCCACAAGTCATATGAATGCACCAACAAGCATACCATGATACTCAACGACGATGGCACCTACGACTCAATGAGTGAAGATGAAATGGACAATATTGAGCAAGTGGCCATGCACCGGCGCATCAACGAGGATGAAGATGATCAAGTCTTTTGTGATGAAGATACAAGCCCCGCTCTTGTTGTCTCCGAAGTCTTGACACTTCAACATCACCAAGAAGAAGACCAACGATGCCACATCTTCCACACAGAGGCCGGCATCAATGGGAGATCCGTCAAGGTCATTATCGATGGAGGTAGTTGCCACAACTTGGCAAGCGAAGAACTATGCTCCAAGCTCCAATTGGTCAAGAAGAAGCATCCGCAACCTTACAAGGTTCAATGGCTAAGTGACTCCGGCACTATACGAGTTGAGCATACGGTCCAAGTATCATTCAAAATAGGTGCATATGAAGACACTTTGGAGTGTGATGTGGTCCCAATGACCGTTTGCCACCTCCTACTTGGTCGGCCATGGCAATTTGACCGTGGTGTCTACCACAATGGGCGTACAAACCACTATAGCTTCAAGATGAAAGGCAAAGAATATGTCCTACGACCAATGTCTCCTAGTCAAGTGATAGCCGACAAACAAGCCACCAACCAAAGAGAGAAGAGTGAGAAAGTGAGCCATCAAAAAGTGAGTGAGAGCCACAAGCCAAATTTGAGCACCTCTTCTCCTAGAGAGAAAAACCTCATACTATTCGCCACCAAACATGAGATGAGAGAAGTGTGTCAGAACCCATCAAGTGTGATGCACTTTGTCCTTGTGTGCAAGGATGGCGAACCAAAAACTAACACCACTCATGAGCTACCTTTGGTGTTTCAATCTCTTTTGTAGGAATTTCAAGATGTTTTCCCCGATGAGCTACCTCCGGGTCTACCTCCTCTTCGAGGCATTGAGCATCGAATCGACCTCATACCCGGAGCGCCACTTCCAAACAAAGCTCCCTACCGTGTCAATCCCGAAGAAACCAAGGAGATTCAACGGCAAGTACAACAACTAATCGACAACGGTCATGTACGTGAAAGCTTAAGCCCTTGTGCCGTTCCCGTTATTCTAGTGCCTAAGCCCGATGGAACTTTCCGCTTGTGCTCCGATTGTAGACCTATAAATGCTATCACCGTGCGCTATAGGCATCCCATTCCTCGCTTAGATGATATGCTTGATGAACTTAGTGGAGCCAACTTTTTCTCAAAAATTGATCTTAAAAGTGGCTATTATCAAATCCGCATTCATGAGGGTGATGAATGGAAAACTGCTTTCAAAACAAAATTTGGCTTATATGAATGGTTGGTTATGCCTATGGGTTTGTCAGAAGCTCCCGGAACTTTTGTGCGTCTCATGCATCTTGTACTTCGTCCATACATTGGAATCTTTGTTGTGGTTTACTTCGATGACATTCTTGTGTTTAGCAAAACCATGAAAGAGCATCTTGATCACGTTAAGCTTGTTTTGCAAACACTTTGAAAGGAAAGTCTTTATGCCAACTTGAAAAAATGCACTTTTGGAGTTGACAAAGTGGTTTTCTTGGGTTTCGTTGTCTCTTCCAAGGGTGTCCATGTTGATGAAACTAAGGTCAAAGCAATTAAAACTTAGCCCCAACCCACCAATTTGCAACAAGTGCGAAGTTTCCTTGGTCTTGCAGGTTTTTATCGCCGCTTTGTGAAAAACTTTAGCACTATCGCAGCTCCTTTGCATGCTTTGAGTAAGAAGAATACTCGTTTTGTTTGGGGACCTTTGCAATCCAACGCTTTTGATGAGCTCAAGTCTTTACTTACTCATGCTCCGATTCTTGCTTTGCCCAATTTTGACAAAACTTTTGAGGTCCATTGTGATGCAAGTGGTACCGGAATTGGCGAAGTTTTAATGCAAGAAAAACAAGTCATTGCTTATTTTATTGAAAAACTCTCCGGTGCTCAACTTAACTATCCCGTGTATGACAAAGAATTGTATGCTTTAGTGCGTGTCCTCCATGTTTGGGAACATTATCTTAGACCTCATGAGTTTGTCATCCATACCGATCATGAAACGCTTAAGTACTTAAAAGGTCAAACTAAATTGAACAAGCGCCATGCCAAATGGAGTGAATTTATTGAATCTTTCCCATATGTGATCAAGTACATTAAGGGCAAGGAAAATGTAGTTGCCGATGCACTTTCACGCATATGCACGCTCGTCACCCAACTTGAGTTGAATGTTATAGGCTTTGAGCACATAAAAGAGTTGTATGCTAGTTATCCATCTTTTGCACCTCATTATGCTAAATGTTTGACGCATACATCTTGGGAACAATATTACCTTAAGGACGGTTATCTTATGAGAGCTAACAAACTTTGCATACCCGAGTCTTCTCTTCGTTTGCTACTTTTGCAAGAGGCTCATGGAGGTGGACTCATGGGACATTTTGGACGCGACAAGACCTTCGCCACGCTCTCCAATAACTACTTTTGGCCCAAGATGTTTTGAGACGTCTCACGCTTCACCACAAGATGCTCAACATGCTGCAAAGCCAAGTCAAAAGCTCAATCTCATGGTCTTTACATGCCTCTTCCTATTCCTTATCAACCTTGGGAAGACATTAGCATGGACTTTGTACTTGGTTTGCCTAGAACTCAAAATGGAAAGGACTCCGTATTTGTTGTTGTGGACAGATTTTCCAAAATGGCACATTTCATTCCTTGCAACAAAGTAGACGATGCTTCACATATTGCAAATCTATTTTGTAGGGAAATCTTGCGCCTCCATGGAGTACCAAAGTCAATCGTCTCCGATCCATGACGCCAAGTTCTTGAGTTACATTTGAAAACTCTTTGCGCCAAGCTCGAATCATGCTCTTGTTCTCCTTCGCATACCATCCTCAAACCGACGGCCAAACGGAGGTGACAAACCGGATGCTCTCCACTCTACTTGCGTGTTGATCAAGAAGAACATCAAGGAGTGGAGGCGTGTCTACCCATCGCCGAGTACGCCTACAACCGCATAAGACATTCGACGACCGGCAAGTCCCCTTCGAGGTCGCTCACGGCTTCAACCCATTTCGCCCATTGGACATCTTACCTCTACCTCTACAAGAGCGCACAAACATCGGCGCAAGTGCTCGTGCAAGCTACATCAAGAAGATGCATGAAGATACAAGAAACACTATCGAGCGCCAAGTACAACGACTAGCGACCAAGCTCAACATCAACAAGCAACCCATGATCTTCAACATAGGCGATCTCGTGTGGCTACACCTTCGCAAGGAACGCTTCCCCAACGAACGCAAGTCCAAACTTCTACCTCAAGCCGATGGACCCTTCAAGGTGTTAGCACGCTACAACAACAACGCCTACAAGCTCGACCTACCAAGCGACAAGTACAACGTGAGCGACACCTTCAACGTCAAAGACCTCTTGCCTTTCCATGGTGATGAAGATCTAGATCCGAGGTCGGATCCTTTCGAAGGGAGGCGATATGATGCGGAGCATCCTTCCATCATCCCCATGGACTCTACATCAACACCTACAACACCACAAGGACCGATGACTCGAGCACGTGCAAGAGCCCTTGAAACCGAGGTGACATCACTCCTCTCACAACTCTCCTTCGATTCACATGAGACATGGTTACTACCTCAAACGGAAACTCTATGCATACTCAGGCACCGAGGAGTCGACCGTGAAGAGGCTAGGAAGCAAGGAGAATCGGAAGCGGAAGACATACGCGAAGACGGAGAGGAGAAAGCAACCAGGACCAGAGAGGCCGGACGATCCGGACGGAGGCCCGGACGATCCGGACAGAGCCCGGATGATCCGGACCCCGGTCCGGACGATCCGGCTAAATCGACCGAAGGCAACAGAACCTCCACGCTGAAGCCGGATCATCCGGACCCCGGCCCGGATCATCCGGATCCCGCCCGGACATCCGGACCACCAGCCCGACGTCCGGCCCTGCGCCGTCACCAGCAGAGCACCCGGACCATCCGGGCCCCCACCTGGATCATCCAAGCCCGCCCGGATCATCCGGACCGTCACCCGGATCATCCGGCCAGCGCCTGCGCGCGCGTGTTGGGCTGAGCCCATGTACCCTTTCGCCCCGGACTCTATATATAGGACCCCCTCTCCTCACTTTGAGACTTAGCATTGTATTAGCTCATATTTGTGTGTGAGAGCCTTTGCTCATCCACCGGTACTTCTCCACGGAGATCAGGACCTCCGTCTAGGAGAAGATCCATCGATTCAAGACCCCTATCGGGAAGATCCTCGTGGATTCAAGACCTCCTCTCGGAGAAGAACGGCTACCTTGTATCTTTCCTTTGTTGATTTTGGACCATGTATCACTCGTGCTTCGATGATCTAGACCTTGTGTGATCGATTCCTTGTTGGTTGAGTGTTCCTCCCTCGTTTTCCTCGTGTTTCCCCTCGTGCTTCCGCGTGTTCTTCGTGTTTCCTCCGTAGGATCCCCTCCAAACGTGAAAGATCGACGAATTAGGGTTCCACCCAACATCAACTTATACCAATGTACCTTGACCGATGTTGACAATGAATCAAGTTCACTCAAATGCGGACAATGAAATAGCACTATTGGTACCAATTCTTGTTGGTTCTCACACCTACACAAGTAAAGCTTATAGTGGAGCTCGGTGAGGATAGTGGCACAAAAGTTTAATGCAAAATGTTAGCAAGAGTCAATAATGTTGAAAGAGATTCACAAATTCGCAAGTGAAACAAATGGACCAATAGCAAAGAATGGCACACGGAAACACACACACGGATGGATAAATGGGGTCGTGCAACCAAGGAATGAGCACACAATGTGGAATCCACGGGAAACGCTCGTGTTGCACAACTCAAGAGATACGCTAGCACGATTGCTCAATAGGCGGATACGACACTTGTGCACAACCTATAAGATGCAAAAAGGATATTCTTCTATCCCAAGTATGCTATGTATGTATGGTTCCCGGTGTTTCTCTCAAGATGATCCAAGATGATCGGATATGACAATCTTATATGCAATGTGGTATGATTCTATGGCACTTGCTTACAAGCTTCTTTGCTCTCTCTCTTTTGCTTAAAAGCTTTTTTTGTATGGCCACTTTTGCACAATGCACAAACCAAGATAGCAATTGTGTATATGCGGGAACAAACTTGTGACACAAGATATGATACCAATATGATATGGTATGTATGCAATGGATGGTGTAGATCACTACTGTGCACAAGTAACGTGGCCCGGCAATACTCAAATGGCTAGTCTCGATAGGCAAGTGACGCAAAATGGGCTAGAGGTTATCAATGCAATTTGCAAGGGGAATATACAATGATGTCGTCGAGGTTACCGTCCTTTGTGATGACGAGTGGCGGTGTTCTTGATGTAGATACCAAGGTGATGGAGACTCGTCCCTAAGTAGACGAAACACCTTAGGAAACGGAAAAACCGCGAACTCAAAATCTCAAATGATAAATGTCAAATGGTGATAGCGGAAAGCGGTGGTGGTTTGCACTTGGCAATGCGGAAGTGGAATGATGGGCTATACACGTGTCAGAGTTGAAGTTCCCCTCCCTAAGTAGACGAAACACCTTAGGAGGCACAAGCCACAACTCAAACAAAATTGGGTTAAGTTGGGGTGGAAATGTATGGTGGGCAAGGTTATGCGGAAGTAGTGGTGGTGGTTGATGAAGAAGCAATTGTCCCTAAGTAGCCGAAACACCTTAGGAGACTCTAATCACAATTCAAACAACCACATATGCAATGGGGAACAAAATGGGTTAGGTTGCGGAAGTCGGTGGTGGTAATGCGGATGATATGGTGGAGGGCCTAGGCAAACTTGCCAAATTTCAGAAAATATGATGGAGTCAAATGATGTTGGTGGTATTTTTGTGGGATAGGGGATGTCAATAGCTTCAAAACGAGCTAAAGAACGTCAAAAACGGAGTTCGGATGAATTAGTTATGACCAAAACACAATTTCAGCCGAAGCAGTGTCAGGGTTAACCGGACATCCGGGAGGAGGTCCAGCTCATCCGGGCTATGTCCGGATGATCCGGGAGTACATCCGGATGATCCGGGTTCGTCAGCTCCGGTTCGGGAATTCGGGCGCGTGGGTTATCCGGACGTCCGGGAGAGGGTCCAGCTGATCCGGGAGGTGTCCGGATGATCCGGGAGAAGGTCCGGATGATCTGGGCAGGTCAAACTGCTCGGGATTTCCTCTCGGGGACGAATTTTTTGGGCGGAAATGGATGATTTTCGGGGCAAAATTTGATGGATTTCATGGATGGAAGGTGGGTAAACTTGGGGAGATGCTAGATCCACTTGAAACCAAGCAAATCCACGGATCAAAATCAACAAAACATCATCAAACCAACAAATCACAAAAAAAATTGGGGGCTATTTTTTGGTGGGGATTTTCGGATTTAGGACGAAAACAACAAAAACACGGGGGTAGGGGCTCCAAAAACGTGATCAACGTGGCTCATGATACCATATGATGTAGGGTGGAACCCTATAGCGTCGATCTTTCACGTTTGGAGTGGATCCTACGGGGAATCACGAAGAACACGCGGAAGCACAAGGGGAAAACATGGGGAAAACGAGAGAGAATCACTCAACCAACAAGGAATCGATCACACAAGTGCTAGATCACCACACACATAAGAGATCCACAAGATCCAAAGTCAACAAAGGTAAGGATACAAAGGAACCGTTCTTCTCCGAGAGGAGGCCTTGATGTTCTTCCCTAGAAGGGGTCTTGAGTCCGCTTGGGGGATCTTCTCCGAACAGGTCGTGATCTCCGAGGAGAATTATCCAAGTGGATGAGCAAAGGCTCTCACACAAATATGAGCTAATCCAATGCTAACCCTCAAAATGGGGAGGAGGAGGTCTATTTATAGTGCTAAGCCACGAAGGGGTAAGTGAGGGGCGAAGGGGTACACGGGCCTCGGCCCAAGTCATGCGCGCAGGCAAGGTCCGGATGATCCGGATGGGGGTCCAGATGATCCGGCCGTCGTCCGGATGATCCGGGAGGTGGCCCGGATGATCCGGCTTCAGGAGAAACCTTCGCGTATCCTCAGAGCGGTTATCCGGATGATCCGGAGGGGGACCCGGATGATCCGGCTGGGTCCGGATGATCCGGATGGCGGTCCAGATGTCCGGGCTAGCTTTAGCCGCTGCTTCGTCTTCTTCTCCTTTCTTCCGTCTTCTCTTCCATGCTTGGCCTTGATCCCTGGATTCTCCATGATCATCTTGATTGTACCTGAATATATGCAAGGTCCATGCATGAGGTAGTAGCCATGTCTCACACGTGGAAAGTGACGGTTCGAAGAGGAGTGAATTCACCTTGTGTCCAATGGCGCATAGTCGAGGTCTCATCTTATGTATCCGTAGGGTTTGGGGAGTAGTCGGAGTGTACATGGGGATGAACGTGGGATGCTCCGCATCACGACGGAAGGCAGATTCCGGCGCACCCCTACCTAGCGCGCCAAATGTCGGATTCGGGTTCCGGCAGACCCTTGAGGTTCGAATACTGGGGTGCGCGCAGAGATCCAACCCTCTACCGGCTCACTCCTCGCCGAATCGCTAGGACCTAAACTACCAAACTGAACAGCACAAGAGACACAAGATTTATACTGGTTCAGGCCACCGTTGTGGTGTAATACCCTACTCCAGTGTGTGATGTGGTGGATTGCCTCTTGGGCTGATGATGAACAATACAAGGAAGAACAGCCTCGCGAGGGTCTGTTCTTGGTTGGTGCGATGAACTGCCAGGAGGGGTTTAGTCGCTCCATCTACTGGTTTCTTGATGAGGATCCAGATGCCGCTACCCTGGGGGTGGCTAGTCCTATTTATAGGCAAAGGCCCTGTGCCTCTTCCCAAATATTGAGCGGGAAGGGTGCCAACAATTGGCCATTTTGAAGGGGAACATTGGGTACACTTATCCTGACTAAAGTTGGTCCTCGCCTGGCAAAGACTCTGGTGATGACGCCTGCTTGGGCTCCATAATGACTTCCTTCCTGCCGTTGGGCTGGTCTTGGTCTTGTTGCACCGAAATGGATGCCTTTGCTTGATACTCTCGCCTGCGCTTGCTCCCTTTGCACCAAAGAGGAAAGGAGGACACTGCGCGGGCTGGCGCCCTTGGTCGTCACGGCTTGCGTCATGGGCACCTCGCGAGGTACCCTGCCTTGAACTCTCCGCCTCCTCATGAGCCAGCCTGATGAGGCGGTGCCTGAGGAAGCTCCTTGTCGTCCGCCCCGCGAGGCTTGGCCCCTCGTGAGGGTCTTGAGCTTGCGTTGATGAAGATGGGCTATGTTGGGCCTCCTTTGAGCCACGCCGCAGGCCGCAGGCAGGCAAGTCTGGGGACCCCCGTTCCCAGAACGCCGACAGGATCCGAGCAGTTCATCCGCTCTCAGGGGACCCCGTGCCACGGGCCATCGGGACCCCCTGCACACGGGCCTCACTCCCCGTGCGCACGGGCTATCCAACAAGTTTCGGCCATTTTTCTGTTTTTCTCATTTTGTTCCACCACCACCTCTCGTGTTCTTCCGCACCATTCCACGTGTTTGTTTGAGTGTTCGGTTGCGATTTCTCTTGTGTCCTAAGGTGTTTCGGCTAATTAGGCGCGAGTGGTCATCATCGCCACCAATCTTCGACTTGGACAACACATCGGCTTCGACAAGATCATCTTCAACCGTAAGCAAGGACGGTAACCTCGACGACACCTTGTACTCCCTTGCCATTAACTTGATAGCTTCGAGCCATTTTGCGCAGCTTACCCATCGAGACTAGCTTGTTGAGTATTGCCGGGCCACGCCTTAGTGCACCATTTAGTGTTCCGTCCATCCTGTGCATTTACTACTTGTTACCTCGTTGTGTGGCTCGTATATCAAGCATTGTGGCATAGTTGGAAAAAAAGAGAGAAAAAGCTTTTAAGCAAAAGAGAAGAGAAGCAAAGAGCTTATAAGCAATAGCATCGAGCCTCTTAGCATACGTGAATCATCGTGGTCACCACATACATAAGCATACTTGGGATAGTGAGACGAGTGATTTCTCTATTAGGTGGGTGCACTAGCGTATCTAGCCCATTAGTGCAATCGAGCTAGCGTCTCTCTAGTATCCGTACGACAAGAGCTTTTCCCGTGATTAGACATCTTCGAGCTCACCCCTTGGTTGTGCGGATCCCATTTATCTTCCGTTTGTGTGTTCCTCGTGTTATCTTGGGAGGTTGATCTATTTGCCTTATTTGCCATTTGTGAATCTTCTCAACTTTATCAATATCTTGACTAACATTTGCTTGAATTATTTGTGCCTTTCCTAAACAACCTCCTCCATAGACCATTTACTTGTAGGTGTGAGAAACAATTCCCGGTACCGATTCCCCTATTGTAACATCACGTGGGATCGTACTTGTTACATCCACAATCTTCGGAAAAGGTAACTTTGGTTTTGTTCTCTCATTTTCCTACTCACCACCACTTTCTTATGATGGATAGGCCAAGTTCCTCTACCAACCCACTCTTCATCGAGCAAGACGACGACATGTCATCATTTGTCACCAAGAGCCACCTCTTTGGTGCACAATGAGCACTACATCAAGAGCAACAAGCAATGAACGACCGCATCGACAACCTCGCCACTGACTTGCGACTCTCCAAGCAACGTACACGAGACTACTTCGACAACAAGCTCGACACGCACAAGCAAGAGAACGATGCAAGAATGGACGAGATCCGAGCTTTGTTGGTCAACCGGGCCCCTTCTACTTCTTCCTACTCAAGACGGAGCCACTCAAGTCGACACTCCGACGACACCTTCTCCGTCTCAAGTACACCATCATCGACCATTCCTCGACGAGCCGCATGTCAAGACCGTCATGCATCTCGCAACCCGCTACACGTCAAGAATTCACAAGAGCAAGTCGATGAGCAAGTTCCTCGTCCTCAATCAAACCAAGTCGCTTTTGCTCAAGCTCAAGAACGACAATGTCTTCGTCATCAATAAGAAGAAGAACGAGCGCGTCTACACCAAGAGGAACAAGACGCCGAGGCTCACCGTCTTCAACAACAACAACGAGAAGCACAAGCTCTTGAGGTGGAACGTGCCCTTCAAGAATCAAGTCGAGCCATCGCCAACTGCAATCGCGAACGGCGCAATCAAGAGGAAGCCCTTCGAGAAGAAATACAAGAAAGGAACTACCAACCACGTGTGCACCGTCAAGCTCCTGAAGCTCCTCCACAAGCTCGTCAAGCTCCACCTCAACCTCAAGTTCAACAAGAGCAAGTTGGTCATGGACTTCCTCCACGCCAAGAGCAATATGACGACGAGTACCCTCCACGTCAAGGGCGTCATCATCACCATCGCCAACAACACAATGAAGAGCAACGCTATGGAAAGCTCAAATTCACAATGCCCAAGTTCAATGGAAGCAATGATCCAGAAGAATACCTCTCATGGGCATTGAAGGTCGACAAAATCATTCGTTTGCACAACTATGAGGAAGAGAAGAAGATCGCAATGGCATCACTTGAGTTCCAAGAGTATGTGCTCATATGGTGGGAACAAGTCCTTGAGCGCCGAGAAGCAAGAGGTGACCCTCCAATCACCACTTGGGCTCAAATGAAGGATGTCATGCGAGCACGGTTTGTGCCGACCAACTACAACCGCGATCTCTTCAAGAAGCTACATCTCCTCAAGCAAGGTGCAAAGAGTGTTGAAGAATACTACAAGGAAATGGAGATAGCCATGATTTGAGCCAATGTCAAGGAAGATGATGAGCAAACAATGGCAAGATTCTTGAACGGACTCAATCATCCCATCAAGAAGATCGCCGACTTTCAACCCTACTCCAACCTCATCGAGCTCGTGCATCAAGCGACCAAGGCAGAACGTCAAGTGCAAGATGACTTCAAGTACGCCAAGTACTCATCCAAGACATACGGCTTCTCCAACAATCAAGCTTCAACAACAACTTCAACATCTACATCAACCAAGCCTTCTCCAAGCAACAACGACAAGCCAAGCTACAAGAAACCTTCGTCAAGTTCAAGTCATCTTCCTCCTACTACAAGCCGCGTGCTTCTTCATCTACTCCGACCGATGAGACCGTCAAGACAAGCTCCTTCAAGTGTTTCACTTGCGGCGGCCGAGGCCACAAGTCCTATGAATGCACAAACAAGCGCACCATGATCCTCAACGACGATGGCACCTACGACTCAATGAGTGAAGATGAAATGGAAATTATTGAGCAAGTGGCCATGCACCGGCGCGTGAATGAGGATGAAGATGATAGAGTCTTTTGTGATGAGGATTCGAGCCCCGCCCTTGTTGTCTCCAAGGTCATGACACTTCAACATCAACAAGAAGAAGACCATTGATGCCATATCTTCGACACCAAGGCCGGCATCAATGGCAGGTCAGTCAAGGTGATCATCGATGGAGGTAGTTGTCACAACTAGGCAAGTGAAGAATTATGCTCCAAGCTCCAATTGGTCAAGAGGAAGCACCCGCACCCCTACAAGGTTCAATGGCTAAGCGACTCCGACACTATACGAGTTGAGCATACGGTCCAAGTCTCCTTCAGAATTGGTGCATATGAGGACACTTTGGAGTGTGATGTGGTACAAATGACCGTTTGCCAGCTCCTTCTTGGTCGACCATGGCAATTCGAGCGTGGTGTTATCCACAATGGGCGTACCAATCACTATAGCTTCAAGATGAAAGGGAAGGAGTATGTGCGATGACCTATGTCTCCTAGTCAAGCGATAGCCGACAAGCAAGCCACCCACCATAGAGAGAAGAGTAAGAAAGTGAGCCACCCACACATGAGTGAGAGCAACAAGCCAAACTTGAGGCCTCTTCGCCTAGAGAGAAAAACCTCATACTCTTTGACACAAAAAGTGAGATGAGAGAAGTGTGTGAGAACCCATCGAGTGTGATGCACTTTGTCCTTGTGTGCAAGGATGGAGAACCCAAAACTAACACCGCTCATGAGCTACCTTTGGTGTTTCAATCTCTTTTGCAGGAATTTCAAGATGTTTTCCCCGATGAGCTACCTCCGGGTCTACCTCCTCTATGAGGCATTGAGCATCGAATCGACCTCATGCCCGGAGCGCCACTTCCAAACAAAGCCCCATACTGTGTCAATCCCAAAGAAACCGAAGAGATTAAACGGCAAGTACAACAACTAATCGACAACGGTCATGTACGTGAAAGCTTAAGCCCTTGTGCCGTTCCCGTTATACTTGTGCCTAAATCCGATGGAAGTTTCCGCTTGTGTTCCGATTGTAGACCTATAAATGCTATCACCATTCGCTATCGGCATCCCACTCCTCGCCTAGATGATATGTAGAGGCAAAGGTGTCCTGTCTTTCGATGAGATGGTGGCTATCGTTTTGGAGGAAGTCGACTTTGACGATCCGACTACAAACGTGCGAGGACGTCGTGCCTTAGCAATCGCTAAACCAACTCCAAGAGGTTATTGACCACGCCGGAGCACGATCAACCTAACCACGAAGGTATGTTTCCTGCAGGCAAACGAAGAACAAGCAAGAAACTAAGATTGCAATCTAGATATTGCGAATATAAGAGGAAAGCTTTATTGATCAAGGTGGGGTTCTGTGACGCCTTTGTCTGGTCGTTGAACACAAACGAAGTACGCGAAGTTGCTGCTATGGCGAACTTTAATCTAAACAAAACCCAAAGTCTAAACGGTGCCCTGAGGGCTGTATATATGGAGGAAGAGGGGGTAAATTTCGTGGCCCTTGGTGGAGGGGTCCGAAACTAACCCTATCTCTTGTTTCCCCACACATACGGACTCTAAAAATAGCCTATACTTATGTATTTCGAAATTGCAATAATAAGGTGATGCATCACCGAGAATAGCCTCTGGACGAAATTTATGAAGTGGCATCTTGTATATTTTGTCCAAGGCTTCATGCACTCATTATGGTGGCTTCAAAGTCCTGAAATCATCACTTGTAACTCCGTTCTTGTTCCCCTTGCGCATGCCATCATCTCCATGCTTGTTCTTGCTCCAATGTTCATCCTTCTCCAAGCTAGGCCCTTCATTCGTAAGCAAAACAAATGTATCCAATTTAGGCAGCATCATATTCTCATGAACATTAGAATCATTACCAAGAAACGAAAGTACCTGGTAATTTAGTTGGCGTGCACGAGCTCTAGTAATTGGTCCGGTATGTATAGCAGCAGGGGCTGTGGGTGTAACAATGGTATTGATGTCCTCATCATCCTCCCCTTCTTGAAATGAAGTCGTCCTCGACGGAAGTTCATCTTCCTTACCCATATAAGGCTTCAAATCTGCAATATTAAAAGTGGGACTAACCCCAAAATCTACAGGCAGCTCAAGTTTATATGCATTATCATTTATTTTCTCCAACACCTTAAAGGGACCATCAGCACGTGGCATTAGCTTTGATTTGCGCAAATCAGAAATCTATCCTTACGCAAATGTAACCAAACAAGATCTCGGTGCAAACACAACATGTTTTCTACCCTTATCTCCAGCAAGTTTATATTTAGCATTAATCGCTCAATGTTTTCCTTAGTTAACTCATGCATTTTTAAAATCAATTCAGCACGTTGTTTAGCATCAAAATTAACCTTCTCCGAAGATGGAAGAGGCAACAAATCAATAGGTGCATGAGGTAGGAAACCATACACAACTTCAAAAGGGCACATCTTAGTAGTAGAATGCAATGAACGATTATAAGCAAATTCAATATGAGGCAAGCATTCCTCCCACATTTTCTTATTATTCTTCAAAACAGCCCTAAGCATAGTAGACAATGTTCTATTGACTACTTCAGTTTGTCCATCAGTTTGGGGGTGACAAGTAGTACTAAAAAGCAGTTTAGTCCCCAACTTAGCCCATAAACATCTCCAAAATTGGCTAAGAAATTTAGTATCACGATCTGAAACAATAGTATTTGGCACACCATGCTAGCGAATAATTTCACGAAAGAACAAATCAGCAACATTAACAACATCATCGCTTTTATGACATGGTATAAAGTGTGCCATTTTTGAGAATCTATCCACGACAACAAATATGCTATCCCTCCCCTTCTTTGTTCTAGGTAAACCTAAAACAAAGTCCATAGATATATCCTCCCAAGGAACACTAGGTACAGGCAAAGGCATATATAAACCATGAGGATTGAGTTGTGACTTAGCTTTTTGACATGTAGTGCAGCGAGCAATAAAACGCTCAACATCCCGTCTCATCTTTGGCCAAAAGAAATGTGTAGCAAGTACGTACTCCGTCTTTTTCACGCCAAAGTGTCCCATTAGTCCTCCTCCATGCGCCTCCTGCAACAACAAAAGACGAACGGAGCTAGCTGGAATGCATAGCTTGTTAGCACGGAACACAAATCTATCATTAACGACGAACTTGTTACATGTTCTTCCTTCTTTACAATTCTGCAATACATCTTTAAAATTAGCATCATGCACATATTGATCTTTGATGGTCTCCAAACCAAATATTTTGAAGTCAAGTTGTGAAAGCATGGTATAGCGACGAGACAATGCATCAGCAATAACATTCCCTTCTTGTGTTTAATGACATAAGGGAAAGTCTCAATGAATTCAACCCATTTAGCATGTCTACGATTCAGTTTAGCTTGACTTTTAATATGTTTCAAAGATTCATGATCAGAATGTATAACAAATTTTTTGGGCCATAAATAATGTTGCCATGTTTCTAAAGTCCGAACAAGAGCATATAATTCTTTATCATAAGTAGAATAATTCAGACTAGGCCCACTCAATTTTTCAGAAAAGTATGCAACAGGTTTGCCATCTTGTAATAACACACCTCCTAATCCAATTCCACTAGCATCACATTCAAGCTCAAAAGTCTTATTAAAATCAGGAAGTTGGAGTAAAGGAGCATGTGTCAACTTATCTTTCAATACCGTGAAGGCTTCTTCCTGTGCGGTACCCCAAACAAAAGGCACATCTTTCTTTGTAAGCTCATTGAGAGGTGCAGCAATGGTGCTGAAATCTCTCACGAAACGCCTATAGAATCCAGCGAGCCCAAGAAAACTCCTCACTTGTGTGACCGTTTTGGGCTGCGGCCAACTCTCAATAGCTTCAATCTTGGCTTTTTCAACTTCAATTCCCCGTGGAGTAACAACATAGCCAAGAAAAGACACTCGGTTGGTGCAAAAGGTGCACTTCCCAAGGTTACCAAACAAACGTGCATCACGTAGTGCAATAAAAAGCACGTAAATGTTCCAAATGTTCCTCCAAAGATCTGCTATAAATCAATATGTCATCAAAGTAAACTACCACAAACCGTCCAATGAAAGCACGTAAAACTTCGTTCATTAATCTCATGAAAGTACTAGGTGCATTAGTTAACCCAAAAGGCATGACTAACCACTCATATAATCCAATCTTAGTTTTAAATGTTGTTTTCCATTCATGTCCCAATTTCATACGAATTTGTTGGTATCCACTGTGCAAATCAACTTTGGAGAATATTGTAGAGCCACTCAATTCATCAAGCATATCATCTAGCCTAGGAATAGGATGACGATAACGAATAGTAATATTATTAATACCTCTACAATCAACACACATACGTGATGTACCATCCCTTTTCGGTACTAGAATAATAGGAACAGCACAAGGACTAAGAGATTCGCGTATATAACCTTTGTCGAGCAGCTCACATGACTTGACGATAATCTCCTTCGTCTCCTCCGGATTGGTGCGGTATGGTGCACGGTTGGGTAATGATGCACCGGGAATTAAGTCAATCTGATGCTCAATCCCTCGAATGGGAGGTAATCCCGGTGGCACGTCTTGTGAAAAGATGTCAGCGAACTCCTGCAAAATGTTAGTGACAGCAAGAGGCAAAGAGGAAGGCACGTCCTCAAATGAAAATAATGCCTGTTTGCACACAAAAGCATAGCAAATAGATTTACAAAAATCTAGCTCATCAATATCAGATTTAGTGGCAAGTAAACATGCAATTTTCAATTTAATTTCAGAAGCAAAACTAGATGGTTTACTATTAGGCTTCATTTGTTGCTCAAATTCTTTTGCCACAATCTGATTTTCACTCTTATTTTTCTCCTGTTTTGCTTTATTAGCTCTATTAATATCATCTTTCAAAATGGACTCAGGAGTCATAGGAAGCAAAGTAATATTTTTATCCTTATGAACAAGAGTATACTGATTGTTTCTACCATGGTGTACAGAATTTTTATCAAATTGCCATGGTCGACCAAGTAATAAGGAACATGCTTGCATAGGTACCACATCACAATCAACATAATCAGCACATGTAGAGATACTAAAATGCACACGAACAGTATGTGTTACCTTAACCTTGCCGCTGTTGTTGAACCATTGTATGTAGTAAGGATGTGGATGTGGTCTTGTGGTGAGAGATAGCATCTCCACCATCTCCATGCTAGCCAAGTTGTTGCAGCTCCCTCCATCTATGATGACACGCACAGAACGTTCCTTCACAACTCCCTTTGTTTGGAACAAATGATGCCTCTGATTTTTCTCAGCTTGTGTAACCTGCACACTCAAAACACGTTGAGCAACTAAATATTCATACATGTCAGCATCTTCAGGAGCCATCTATTGCGTCTCATGATCAGAATCATCTCCACCATGTTCTTCACTTGTAATAAGGGCTAAAGTGTCCTCATCATAGTCACTAGCAGACTCATACCCACCATCCTCAGTGCAATCATCACACGCTGAGATTTGCATTCTCACGCATAATGTCCTCTTCCCTTACAACGACAACAAATAATATCACTTGTGTGCCCTGTTGATGCCATGGACGAAGAAGAGCTCTGTGCAGGCCCGGCAGGTGCGCTCTTGGCAGATAGTGGTGGTTGTGCCTACTTTCTTGTATCACGGCGGGAGGTAGCAGCTGATGGAGGTGCTGGTGCAGTGGAGGTAGAGGATGCACGCGGTGTCCATGATGAAAGTCGACCTGCAGAAAAGTTAGTTTGCGGCAATGCTTGTCGATCCTGCACTTCACGTTCAACTTTACAAGCAAGATGGAATAAACGAGTGATATTAGTATACTCCTTATACTCTAGAATGGTCTGAATCTCTCTATTTAATCCACCCATAAAACGTGCAAGCATAGCTTCATTCTCCTCAACAATACCACATCTAATCATGCCAGTTTGTAATTCCTGATAATATTCTTCTACAGAATTTTTTCCTTGTCTTAAACGCTGCAATTTTTGAAGCAATTCACGTTGATAATATGGTGGAACCCAATGAGTATGCATAGCAGTTTTCAAGGCATCCCAAGTAGTTGGAATAGGATATAATCTACAATGTTCAGACCACCATACACATGCAAAACTAGTGAAAGCACAAACAGCAGCAGCAACCCGTCTCTCCTCGGGATATTGTAAACATGTAAAACGTTGTTCAGTTTCTAACTCCCAAGTAAGATATATATCAGGAACATATCTACCCTCAATTGGTGGAATATTCAATTTCAGTTTCAGAATATGGTCATTATCTCGTACCTGAGGTGGTGGTGCAGGCCTACCGTTGCGAACATATACCTGAGGTCGACTTGCTGGTGGTGGTGCTGGTGGCTGCACGTAGTTCTGATTTTGATCAACCTCATCCTCGTAATATTCCTCCACCTCTGAAGTAACAGCAGGAGCTAAAGAAGCACCAACAGCAGTAGCAGCGGCACCAGAATTTTGTCCTGGTTCAATAGGCACACGCTGTGCTCGCCCTACTGTATCGCGGCGTAGAACTGGTTGTGGAAGACTTTTCAGTAATTCATCAAACTTGGCGTCCAACTTGGTGTCAATTGTCTTCTCAATGTCATGAAGATCCTTGTTAGTCATGTTCTCCCAGTCAATCTCATTGGCTTGTGATCCTGGCATGGTTAGCAGCAATAGAAACACAAAATAATATGATTCTGTAGACTAGAAGGAAGCGGTGGTGGTGGTGGTGTGTCACAAATCCTTCAAGCGAATCTCAAATTCTTACCAGTTCTTACCCAGCAGCAGGTGGTGATCGGCAACCGTTGTAGTCAAAACTCTCAAAGCTTGGATAGAGCGATTACCAGGGAGAATCAAACGCACGACGTAGACGTATATGGAGCTGGGAAGGCTTATAATATGGTAGTAAAAAGGGTCAGCAATAATCAATTCAGAGATGCAAAGTTGTATAAACGCTCAACGACGGTACTGTGCTGGTCCTAGGCTAGACCATGCTAGAGACGCGAGCCTGAACACTAACAAAATCACGGCTCTGCACGTAAACAAGGGAGGAGCACACTCTGAATTTTTTTTCTCTTTTTTCACTTTTTTTGCACTTCTTTTTCCTCTCTTTTTTTGAAACTGGAGCTATTTTTCTACTGCGGGTAACCCGAAAGTTCGGAAGTCCTTCTCTATCACGACTCGGAGTATGGCGTGATTTGGAAATCGAAAACAAAGCAACAAATACTGGACTCGGACTAGGACTGGTGGCGGAGATGAATCTGGTGGAACTCGGACTGGTGGCGGAGATGAATCGGATGGAACTCGGACTGGTTGCAGGTGGACTCGGATTGGCGTGATGGAGGTGGATATGTGGTATATGGCTGCAGCGATGTCGATGATGGTAGATGGCAGCGGTGATGACGATGGTGGTATATGGCAGCGGTGATGACAATGGTGGTATATGGGAGCGGTGATGATGATGATGCGGCGGCGGCGTGACAACTTGTGAACAGAACTCGAAACTCTAAAGGACTAGACACTAAGACCAGCAACTAGACATGACAATGCAACCGCAAATTCAACAACGCAAATACAGAAAAGATTATGCAATGGCTCAGACTGGTTCGGATATGACGAACTAACCCTATTTTTTTGTGGCTTTTTTGTGGACTATAGGTTTGAAGAACATACTCGATCTAAACTACGAAAAACTGTAAAATCTCACCGAGCAACCTGGAAATCTGATACCACTTGATAGAGGCAAAGGTGTCCCGTCTTTCGATGAGATGGTGGCTATCGTTTTGGAGGAAGTCGACTTTGATGATCCGACTACGAACGTGCGAGGATGTCACACCTTAGCAATCTCTAAACCAACTCCAAGAGGTTATTGACCACACCGGAGCACAATCAACCTGACCACGAAGGTCTGTTTCCTGCAGGCAAATGAAGAACAAGCAAGAAACTAAGATTTCAATCTAGATATTGCGAATATAAGAGGAAAGCTTTATTGATAAAGCTGGGGTTCTGTGACGCCTTTGTCTGGTCGTTGAACACAAACGAAGTACGCGAAGTTGCAGCTATGGAGAACTTTAATCTAAACAAAACCCAAAGTCTAAACGGTGCCCTAAGGGCTGTATATATGGAGGAAGAGGGGGTAAATTTCGTGGCCCTTGGTGGAGGGGTCCGAAACTAACCCTATCCCTTGTTTCCCCACACATACAGACTCTAAAAATAGCCTATACTTATGTATTTCGAAATTACATGGGCCTGGCCCAATAATAAGGTGACACAGCACCTAGAATAGCCTCTGGACGAAATTTATGAAGTGGCATCTTGTATATTTCGTCCAAGGCTTCATGCACTCATTATGGTGGCTTCAAAGTCGTGAAATCATCACTTGTAACTCCGTTCTTGTTCCCCTTGCGCAGGCCATGATCTCCATGCTTGTTCTTGCTCCAATGTTCATCATTCTCCAAGCTAGGCCCTTCATTTTTAAGCAAAACAAATGTATCCAATTTAGGCAGCATCATATTTTCATGAACATTGGAATCATTACCAAGAAACGAAAGTACCAGGTAATTTAGTTGGCGTGCGCGAGCTCTTGTAATTGGTCCAGTATGTATAGCAGCAGGGGCTGTGGGTGTAACAATGGTATTGATGTCCTCATCATGATATGCTTCATGAACTTAGTGGAGCCAACTTTTTCTCAAAAATTGATCTTAAAAGTGGCTATTATCAAATACGGATACAGGAGGGTGATGAATGGAAAACTGCTTTCAAAACCAAATTTGGCTTATATGAATGGTTAGTTATGACTATGGGTTTATCGGAGGCTCCCGGTACTTTTCTGCGTCTCATGCATCATGTACTTCGACCTTATATTGGAGTCTTGTTGTGGTTTACTTCGATGATATTCTTGTGTTTAGCAAAACCATGAAAGAGCATCTTGATCATGTTAGGGTTGTTTTGCAAACACTTCGCAAGGAAAGTCTTTACGCAAACATGAAAAAGTGCACATTTGGTGTTGACAAAGTGGTTTTCTTGGGTTTTGTTGTATCTTCGAAGGGTGTCCATGTTGATGAAACTAAAATTGAAGCAATTAAAACTTGGCCCCAACCCACCAATTTGCAACAAGTGCGTAGTTTTCTTGGTCTAGCAGGTTTTTATCGCCGCTTTGGAAAGATTTTAGCACTATCACCGCTCCTTTGCATGCTTTGAGTAAGAAGAATGCTCCTTTTGTTTGGGGATCTTTGCAATCCACCGCTTTTGATGAGCTCAAGTCTTTGCTTACTCATGCTCCGGTTCTTGCTTTGCCCAACTTTGACAAAACATTTGAGGTTCATTGTGATGCGAGTGGTACAGGAATTGGAGGAGTTTTGATGCAAGAAAAACAAGTAATTGCATATTTTAGTGAAAAACTCTCTGGTGCTCAACTTAACTATCCCATCTATGACAAAGAATTGTATGCTTTAGTGCGTGTACTACATGTTTGGGAACATTATCTTAGACCTCATGAGTTTGTCATTCATAGCGATCACGAAATGCTTAAGTACTTAAAAGGTCAAACTAAGTTGAACAAGCGTCATGCCAAATGGAGTGAATTTATTGAATCTTTCCCATATGTGATCAAGTACATTAAGGGTAAGGAAAATGTAGTTGCGGATGCACTTTCACGCATATGCATGCTTGTCACTAAACTCGAGTTGAATGTTATTGGCTTTGAGCACATAAAAGACTTGTATGCTAATGATCCATCTTTTGCGCCTCATTATGCTAAATGTTTGACGCATACATCTTGGGAACAATATTACATCAAGGATGGTTATCTTATGCGAGCTAACAAACTATGCATTCCCGAGTCTTCTCTTCGTTTGCTCCTTTTGCAAGAGGCTCATGGAGGCGGACTCATGGGACACTTTGGACGCGACAAGACTTTCACCATGCTCTCCAAGAACTACTTTTGGCCCAAGATGTTCCGCAACGTCTCACGCTTCACCACCCGATGTTCAACATGTCTCAAAGCTAAGTCTAAAGCTCAATCTCATGGTCTTTACATGCCTCTCCCTATTCCTTATCAACCTTGGGAAGACATTAGTATGGATTTTGTACTTGGTTTGCCTAGAACTAAAAATGGAAAGGATTCCGTATTTGTTGTTGTGGACCGATTTTCTAAGATGGCACATTTCATTCCATGCAACAAGATAGACGATGCTTCACATGTTGCGAATCTGTTTTGTAGGGAAATCTTGCGCCCCCATGGAGTGCCAAAGACAATCGTCTCCTACCGCGACGTCAAGTTCTTGAGTTACTTTTGGAAGACTCTGTGCGCCAAGCTCGGAATCAAGCTCTTGTTCTCATCCGGATACCATCCTCAAACAGACGGCCAAACGGAGGTGACAAACCGGACACTATCCAGTCTACTTCGCGTGTTGATCAAGAAGAACATCAAGGAGTGGGAGGCGTGTCTACCCATCGCTGAGTACGCCTACAACCGTGCAAGACATTCGACTACCGGCAAGTCCCCCTTCGAGCTCGTCTACGGCTTCAACCCGTTGTCCCCATTGGACATTCTACCTCTTCCTCTACAAGAGCGCACCAACATGGATGCGAGTGCCCGAGCAAGCTACATCAAGAAGATGCATGAAGATACAAGGAACATCATTGAGCGCCAAGTACAACGACTAGCAACCAAGCTCAACGTCAACAAGCAACCCATGATCTTCAACATAGGTGATCTCGTGTGGCTACACCTTCGCAAGGACCGCTTCCCGAACGAACGCAAGTCCAAACTTCTCCCTCGAGCCGATGGACCATTCAAGGTGCTAGCACGCTACAACGACAACGCATACAAGATTGAACTCCCACGAGACAAGTACAACGTGAGCGACATGTTCAACGTCAAAGACCTCTCGCCTTTCCATGGTGATGAAGATTTTGATCTGAGGTCGGATCTTTCCCAAGGGAGGGAGATGATGAGGAGCATCCTTCCATCATCCCCATGGACTCTACACCGACACATCCAACCCCACGAGGACCCATGACAAGAGCAAGAGCACGTGCTTTGGAAACCGAGGTGAACTCCTTCCTACTAAACTTGCATATGGACACGAACGGAACATGTTTACTACCTCACCAAAATATGCTATGCCTCCTTAGGTATGAAGAGGAACATCACCAAGAAGCTCAGGAGCATCACCAAGGAGAAGGAGAACCACCCCAAGGCCGTGAGGACCAAGAACAAGCGAGCAGCAGCAGTCAGACAGAGGCTCAGCGACCCGTGCGCGGCAGCACTGACACCGTGCCCACAGGACCCCGTCGCACGTGGGCCCAACTTACACTGTGCGCACGGGCCTCCCAGGATGGCCGGCTAAGATTGCATCGTCGGCTCCACTTCTTCTCCTTCGACCCCAAGGCTATATATTCCGTACCTAGGACCATGTTTAGGGTTAGCAAAGTATTAGATGAGATATTTGTGAGCTTTGCTCCATCACCTTCTTCCTTGGAGGACCAAGACCCCCCTAGGGAAGAATCCTTGAGGATTTCAAGTCCTCCATAAAGTGAAGACTATCTTCAAGACCCCATCTCATTTGGATTTTGGGATGAACTTTGCCATTGTATCTTTCCTTTGATTGTTTTTGTGACTTGTAGATCTTGTGTTGTTACCCTAGTGGATGTGTAATCGGGAATTGTTGGAGTGATTGCCTCTTGTGTTCATCTTTGTGTTCTTGTTGTTCTTGTGGTTTCTCTCCTTTTTCCCCTCCAAGTGTGAAAAGGTCCCTCCTAGGGTTCTACCCTACGTCAAGCAAGCATGAAGGCCCAAGCACCCATGGAGCAAGAGGAGGAAGGAGAGGACAAGAAGAACAAAGAAGAAAGCACGGAGGAGGAACCTCTGGACACCCCGGGTGCCCGGCCTCCCGAACCCCGGGTGCGCGGCCTCACCACCTGGGAGTTGCCCCGACTCACCCCGGGTGCCCGGCCTCCTAAACCCCGGGTGCGCGGCCTCACCACCTGGGAGCTGCCCCAACTCACCCCGGGTGCCCAGCCCCTTGGCCTCCGAGTGCCCGGGCCCTCTGCTCCCAACCACTGGCCGCCCCACCGGGTGCCCGGGCCTGGGACCCCCGGGTGCCCGGCCCTCCCACCGCCCACTGGCGCCACCAGTGCCGGGCATGGGGCCCCGGGTGCCCGATCCACCCTCCAGCCGAGCCCCTGCACGGGCCAGGTGCCCGGACCCTTCGCCCCCGGGTGCCCGGCCGAACCTGAAGATGGTCCTGACCGGTCCGGGTGCCCGGCCCCCATGACCCCGGGTGCCCAGACGACACCGAGAGCCTGCGTGCCTCCTCGGGGCTTTCCCCTTGTATCCCCCCTCCTCTCTCATTTGGTCTCCAAACTATATAAGGGCATCTCCTAGTTCATTTGTAGGGGTAGCAAAGATATTAGAACACAAAAGAGGGCTTTGCTCATCTTCCTCCTTTAGGAGATCTAGACCTCCACTTGGAGAAGCTCCTCTTGGAGATCAAGCCCTCCTCTTGGAGAAGATACTCTTTGGATGCAAGACCTCACCTAGTGAGAAGAACCTTACCCTAGTGCTATTACCCTTGGATTGATCTTGTAATCTCGTGGATCTCATGTATGCTACTCTAGTGGATGTGATATTTGGGTTTGTTTGAGAGTTTTGTACTTGTGTTCTTGAGTGTTTTCCTCCTTTTCCCCCTCCAAGTGTAAAAAGATCCCACCTAGGGTTTGACCCTACAACATCTTGGTATCATGAGCAAGGTTTATTGACATCTTGGAGTCTCATCCCCCATTTGCTAGCTTTATTTTGTTGTTTTTCGTCCAAATTCGAAAATCCCCACAAAAATAGCCCCAAAATTTTTTCTTGCAATTTGTTGGAACTTGTGAGATTTGGTTGTTTTGGTCCATGGATTTGATGTTTGGCAAGTGGATCTAGCCCATCTCCAACAATCCCCACCCTTCCCACCACGAAATTCGCGGAATTTTGCATTTCCCCCAAATTTTCCGCCCATCCCGAAGACCACGGGTGCCTCAGACTCGAACCCCGGCACTGCACCTCGCCCAGCCACCCCGGCACCCAGACTCACACCCGGGTGCCGCACTTCAAATGAGCCCACTACCAACACCATTTTGGCCATAATTCCCAAGTCCGTTTTTCGTGTTCTTTAGCTCGTTTAGAAGCTCTTGACATCCCCCATCCACTCATCCCACTACCACCACCATTAGCCCCCATCCAAAAAATCATCACAAAACACCCACCTTCCGCATTTGATCGATTTTGTGTTGCCACTTCCGTTTCCTAAGGTGTTTCGGCTACTTAGGAGCGTGTGACATCGTCATCACCATCATCGACGCGGAGCCATCTTCACCGCTAACCGTGAGGAAGGACGGTAACCTTGATGACACTTACTATTTACCTTGCTTTTGCATTGATAGCCAGAGCCACTTTGCGTCGCTTACCCATCGAGACTAGCAAGTTTAGAATTGTCAGGCCACACTATTGTGCATCGTCGTGATCGTGTTCTCATCTTTGTGCCATAAGTCTCTCCCGTGAATATCATACATACTTGTCAAATATCATACTCGGCTCGAGCATCAAGCATAGAAGAAAAAAAGAGAAGAAGAGCTTTTAAGCAAAAGAAGAGCAACAAAGAGCTTGTAAGCAATAGGGTTGAGCCATTTGCATAGTTTTATCATCTTGGTCATCGCATATATACCATAGTTGGGATTGAAGACAGCACGGTTCTCTCATAGGTAGGTGCACAAGCGTATCTTGCCCATTTGAGCAATCGAGCTAGTGTCTCTCGAGCATTCGCACAACAAGAGCATTTTCCGTGGTCGCACATTTTGAGCTCACTCCTTGGTTGTGCGGATCCCATCTATCTTCCGTGCGTGTGTACCTAGTGATGCCTTTGGGTTTGATCTATTTGCTTTACTTGCATTTTCGTGAACCTTCTCAACCTTATCGATATCTTGACTAACATTTGCTTGAAATTTTTGCAAATGCCTGTCGATCCTGCACTTCACGCTCAGCTTTACAAGCAAGATGGAATAAACGAGTGATATTATTATAATCCTTATACTCTACAATGGTCTGAATCTCTCTATTTAATCCATCCATAAAACATGCAAGCATAGCTTCATTCTCCTCAACAATACCACATCTAATCACGCCAGTTTATAATTCCTGATAATATTCTTCTGCGGAATTTTTTCCTTGTCTTAAGCGCTGTAATTTTTGAAGTAATTCACGTTGATAATATGGTGGAACCCAACGAGTTTGCATAGCTGTTTTCAAAGCAGCCCAAGTAGCTGGAACAGGATATAATCTACAATGTTCAGACCACCAAACACATGCAAAGCTAGTGAAAGCACAAACAGCAGTAGGAACACGTCTCTCCTTAGGATATTGTAAACATGTAAAAATCATTGTTCAGTTTCTAACTCCCAAGTAAGATATATATCAGGAACATATCTACCCTCAAATGGTGGAATATTCAATTTCAGTTTAGGGAGATGGTCATGATCTCGTACCTGAGGGGGAGCCCTAACATTGCCATTATTTGCATGTGGATGACCTGGTGGTTGCGGTGCTAGTGGTTGCATGTAGTTCTGATTTTGATCAACCTCATCCGCGTAATCTCCCGCATAATATTCCTCCTCCCCATCAGCAGCAGGAGCCACAGAATTATCAACAACAGCACCAACAGTTTGGCCAGGCCGAAGAGGAACACGGCTTGCTCAGCGGAGGCCTGTTTCGCGATGTGGAGGTAGTCGTTGTTGTTGCTGTTGCAGAGGTGCGGCAGGTGCAGCCGATGGTGGAAGATGCGCAAGCAGTTCATTAAATCGGTTATCGAGCTTTATTTCGAACGTCTTCTCAAGGCCAGTGATCTTCTCCATGGCCTCTTCAAAATTGTTCAGCACATCTTGCACCTGTTCAGTCCTCATTTGCTGAAACTTATCATGAAGCTCCTTGTTCGTTAAGTTCTCCCAGCCAATCTCGTTGGCTTGTGATCCTGGCATGGTTAACAGCAATAGAAACACACAAGAATATGATCCTACAGACTACTAACAAGTGGTGGTGGTGGTGGGTGTCACAAACCCGTCAAGCAAATCTCAAATTCTTACCAGTTCTTACCCAGCAGCAGGTGGTGATCGGCAACCGTTGTAGTCAAAACTCTCAAAGTTTGGATATAGCGATTACCAGGGAGAATCAAATGCACGACGTAGATGTATGTGGAGCTGGGAAGGCTTATAATATGGTAGCAAAAAGGTCAGAATAATCAATTCAGAGATGCAAAGTTGAATAAACGCCAACGACGGATCTTGCTGGTCCTAGGCTAGACCGTGCTAGAGACGCGAGCCTAGAACACTAACAAAATCACGGCGCTGCACGTAAACAAGGGAAAAGCACACTGGATTTTTTTTTCTCCTCTTTTTTGCGCTGCTTTTTTTTGCTTACTTTTTTTGCGAAAAATCACTATAATGGCGAGTGTCTCAAAACTCTTCCTGTGTCAAATCGACAGATGGGCACGAAATTGTTTGACCAATTTTTTTTCTTTTTTCGATCGCTCGACCCAAAACTCGAAACGGGTCAAAAACTTTCTATAACGGCGATGCCTCAATACGCTTAGAAACACCTAAAAACAGGATAGCCAGAAATTTTTTTGTCAAGTGCTTTTTCGGAAAATTTTGGGCCTAAACGGAGGGTGGTTTCCGGACTCTTTTTTTTTTGTAAACCAACCTCTTCTACGGACCGCAAAAGATTGCTGGAATCCGAAACCTACTCAGACAAGGAAACACAAATCGGAAATTAGATGGATCCCGAAAACAAACCTAATATGCAAGGAACTCGGATTGGTGGTGGATATATGGTGGTAGGATATGGCAGCGGTGGTGGTATATGATAGCGGCGGTGGTATATGGATACGGATTCGAAGCGGTGGCGGATAAGCAGTGGTGGTAGATGGCAGGCCCGATGATGATGGTGCGGCGGCGGCGTGACAACTTATGACCAGAACTCGAAACTCTAAAAGACTAGACTCTAAGACCAGCAACTAGACACGACGATGCAACCGCAAATTCAACAATGCAAATACGTAAAAGATTATCCAAATGCTCGATTGGTTCGGATATGATGAACTAACCCTAATTTTTTTGCGGCTTTTTCGTGGACTGTAGGTATGAAGAACAGACTCGATCTAAACTACTTAAAATCGTAAAATCTCACCGAGCAACACGGAAATCTGATACCACTTGATAGAGGCAAAGGTGTCCCGCCTTTCGATGAGATGGTGGATTTCGCTTTGGTGGAAGTCGACTTTGACGATCCGACTACGAACGTGCGAGGACGCCGCGCCTTAGCAATCGCTAAACCAACTCCGAGAGGTTATTGACCACGCAGAGCACGATCAACGACCACGAGGGTCTTTCTCGCGAGCAAACAAAGAACAAGCAAGAAACTGAGATTGCAATCTGGATATTGCGAATATAAGATGAAAGCTTTATTGATAAAGGTGGGGTTCTGTGACGCCTTTGTCTAGTCGTTGAACACAAACGAAGTACGCGAAGTTGCAGCTATGGCGAACTTTTAATCTAAACAAAACCCAAAGTCTAAACGGTGCCCTAAGGGCTGTATATATGGAGGAAGAGGGGTGAATTTCGTGGCCCTTGGTGGAGGGGTCCAAACTAACCCTATCTCTTGTTTCCCCACATCTGAGACTCTAAAAATAGCCTATACTTATGTATTTCGAAATTACATGGGCCTGGCCCAATAATAAGGTGACACAGCACCTAGAATAGCCTCTGGATGAAATTTATGAAGTGGCATCTTGTATATTTCGTCCAAGGCTTCATGCACTCATTATGGTGGCTTCAAAGTCCTGAAATCATCACTTGTAACTCCATTCTTGTCCCCCTTGCGCATGTCATCATCTCCATGTTTGTTCTTGCTCCAATGTTCATCCTCCTCCAAGCTAGGACCTTCATTTTTAAGCAAAACAAATGTATCCAATTTAGGCAGCATCATATTCTCATCAACATTACAATCATTACCAAGAAACGAAAGTACCTGGTAATTTAGTTGGCGTGCGCGAGCTCTAGTAATTGGTCCAGTATGTATAGCAGCAGGGGCTGTGGGTGTAACGATGGTATTGATGTCCTCATCAGTACCTGGTAATTTAATTGACGTGAGTGAGCTCTAGTAATTGTCCAGTATATGTAACAGTAGGGGCTGTGGGTGTAACAATGGTATTGATGTCCTCATCACCTCCACTCGTTTATATACGGGGGAGGGGGGCACCCCATAAACACACAAGTTGATCATGATCTCTTAGCCGTGTGCGGTGCCCCCTCCACCATGTTTCACCTCGGTCATATCATTGCAGCGCTTAGGTGAAGCCCTGTCCCGGTAGCTTCATCATCACCGTCATCACGCCGTCGTGCTGACGAAACTCTCCCTCGACAGTCTGCTAGATCGTGAGTTCGTGGGATGTCACTGAGCCGAACGTGTACCAGAGGTGCCGTGCTTTCGGTACTAAGATCGGTCGGATCGTGAAGATGTACGACTACATCAACCGCATTGTCATAACGCTTCCGCTTACGGTCTACGAGGGTATGTGGACGACACTCTCCTGCTCGTTGCTATGCATCACCATGATATTGCATATGCGTAGGAATTTTTTTAAATTACCGCGTTCCCCAACAGTGGCATCCGAGCCAGGTTTATGCGTAGATGTTATATGCACGAGTAGAACACAAGTGAGTTGTGGACGATAATAGTCATATTGCTTACCAGCATGTCATACTTTGATTCGGCGGTATTGTTGGATCAAGCGGCCCAGACCGACATTACGCGTACACTTACGCGAGACTGGTTCTACCGACGTGCTTCGCACACAGGTGGCTGGTGGGTGTCAATTTCTCCAATTTTAGTTGAATCGAGTGTGGCTACACCTGGTCCTTGTTGAAGGTTAAAACAACACATACCTGACAAAAAATCGTTGTGGTTTTGATGTGTAGGTAAGAACAGTTCTTGCTCAGCCCGTAGCAGCCACGTAAAACTTCCAACAACAAAGTAGAGGACGTCTAACTTGTTTTTGCAGGGAATGTTGTGATGTGATATGGTCAAGACATGATGCTAAATTTTATTGTATGAGATGATCATGTTTTGTAACAGAGGTATCGGCAACTGGCAGGAGCCATATGGTTGTCGCTTTATTGTATGCAATGCAATCTCCCTGTAATTGTTTTTTACTTTATCGCTAAGCGGTAGCGATAGTCGTAGAAACAATAGTTGGTGAGACGACAACGATGCTACGATGGAGATCAAGGTGTCGCGCTGGTGATGATGGTGATCATGACGGTGCTTTGGAGATGGAGACCAAAGGCACAAGATGATGATGGCCATATCATATCACTTATATTGATTGCATGTGACGTTTATCTTTTATGCATCTTATTTTTCTTAGTTCGAAAGTAGCATTATGAGATGATCTCTCACTAAATTTCAAGGTACAAGTGTTCTCCCTGAGTATGCACCGTTGCGAAAGTTCGTCGTGCCGAGACACCACGTGATGATCGAGTGTGATAAGCTCTATGTTCACATACAACGGGTGCAAGCCAGTTTGTCACATCCCTATCTTCGGTATGCTCAAGGCTAGCTAGTCATTTGTGCATCATGTTTAAATTCCATTTAAATATGAATTGGGGATTTGTGAAACCCTCAGAATCATTTCTGGAAATGATCCAAATAAAAATTGCTCCAAAAGGGTCCAAGAAAATGCTCATGTTTCTCACTGAAAATATTGGACAGAGATAAAAATCAAACCAATATTATTAGGAGCTCATAAGTATTTATTTTGGGCATTTGGAATTAATGCATAATTATTTGCGTTGGATATATATATGTTATATATATTATATATGTCCAAAAATTATGCCATTTGTTGAGGAGCTCTGGAATAATACCACTAGTTCCTACAAAAAATGGCATAAGAAAATAAATTCGTTTAGTATTATTATTAAATCAAAACATATGTCAGAAAATTAGAAAAGAAACAAAAGGGGGAGAAACTTACCTGGCACCTACCTTCAGCCCACAGGCCCAGCACTGTGCAGCCCAGGAGCTGGCCCAGCCCACCACCGCTGCCACTCGCCCTCCTCCTTGCGCTGAAGGGACGGCGTGTCACTGCAGCAGCACTCATGCCACCTCATGCTTCCACCTCCTCCTGCCTCCCTGCTCGCTTCGTCGACCCCTGGAGACGCCACGCGGCCCCTCGACGCTCTCCTCTCTCTCCCATGCCTCTCCCCTCCTCTGGCTCCCTTTCCCTCTCTTTCCTGAGCGCACTGGAGAGCGCAGCTGCTCGCCGCCGTAGCTACCGGCTACCCCTCGCCCTTCCACTGAGCCTAGAAGCTCGGCCGCGACTGCCTTGCCCCCTCCACGGAGCTACGCGACGCCCGGAGGCCCTGCTTCATTGCCACTATCGTTGTCTTCGCCTCGGCCGCCGTGGATCGCCGCCGTCGATTTGCGACAACCCACGCTTCCCCGACCCTGCCGTCTGCACCATCCACCTCCCCGTGAGCCCCTGCTTCATCTCCCCTCTCTCCCCTGGTCACGCTCGCCATCTAGCTATCGTCTCCACCATGGCTGAACCTTCGCCGCCGCCCAAGCTCGCCGTCGACGCAGCTCCAGTGACCATTTGGTCACCCCGGCGAGTCCAACAAGCTCGTAGGGCCACGTAGAGCATCCCTAGCGCTTTGCTTCTCTCGTCTTCGAGCTCCAAACGCGCTCTCGTGCACGACCGAACTCCTGCGGCTGCAACCGAGCTCGCCGCCGTCGACTCCGGCCATCCCAGGCCCAGCCACGGCCACCGCCTGATGCGCCATTGAGCTCACTCTCCAATGCGCCTAGCCGCGCGTCATTTGGAGCACCACAGAGGAAACCCGGGGCACAAGTACGCCGCGGATCTCGCCGGCGACTAACCGCCGGCGGGTTTGACTTGTTTGACCTGGGGTTTGACCCCCCCCCCCCAGGGTCACTGACGCGTGGGCCATGCCCCTGTTTAGTTTAGGTGCTAGTTTAGTTAGCGCTAATTAACTCAGTTAATTAGTTATCTCACTGACATGTGGGCCCAGGCCCTAATTAACCTAGGTTAGTGCTAACCTAACACTAACTAACTCTGTTAGTTAGATGTTACACTGACTTGTGGTCGCAGCCGTCAGGTTTGACCTGGGCTGGCGCCTTTGACCTGCTGACATCATGCTGACGTCAGGCTGATGCCATTATTTATTTTCTGGAATTAGTTTAATTCTTTTAAATCAGGAAATTCCAAAAAATAGCAAAACTTCGAAAAATCATAGAAATTCAACCGTAACTCAGATTGAAATAATTTATATATGAAAAATTATCAGAAAAATGCAATCTATCCATTTGTACCAGTTTCATGCATGAAAAACCAACTTATACCTGCTGTATTGATGAAAACACATAAATGGCATTTATAAAGACTTAGCTTGGAGTTGCATTTGAATTCTTGATTCAAATGGACTTCAAGCAAATGAATGCTAGCTGCATTAGCTCAAACAACATCACATATTCATGCCATGTTCATGCATCATATTGTTGCATATGATTGTTTATTGATTGCCAACACCGTTCCTTCTCGATAGGTCCTGCTCCGGAGAGTGTTCTAGAGTACCTATCTGAGGAGCAGTGCCACCCTGTTGATCTGCCAGGCAAGCAAACCTCCTTGTTCATTCCGATACAATCCTACTCTCTCGCTCCTGCTCTCAGTTAGTGCATTAGGACAACAACGATTCATTTGCTACTTTGTGCTGCGGTAGTTGAACTCATTCCTCTGCATGACCTGTCATTGCCACAGTAAATAGTTGAAACCCACTAGCATGTGTAGGAGTTGATTGAGCCATGTTGTGTTCCTACCATGCTATGCCTGCTATTGCTTAGAGTTGTGTCGGGTCTGATTCATTGGGAATGAATTGGAGCGTTATGAGTTGTTCTGGTGTTGAGAGTTAAGTGTGTGAACACGATTTGGTAAAGGTAGCGGTGAGAGGCCATGTAGGAGTACATGGTGGGTTGTCTCACTCGAACCGTCCTTAAGCATCGAAGTTCGTGTATGTTGTCCAATGACTAGCTACTACCACACATTGGAATGCTTAAGTGCCCTCTCGGACTTATTAACCTACTTGATCTCTGTCCAGGAGTCGCAACTAGTTTTTGGTGTTTGTAGGTAGTGTTAGTAGTCTACCAAGTGGCACCCGGCCAGGTGGGCTTGGGACAGACTAGGCACAAGTGGCACGGTGTACCAAGCGTAGATCCATCCGGCGAGGTGGCCTTGGGAACCCTACACACATCATTTGGGGCCGTGAGCAACACCCCGGCCTGATCTCCTTGCGGATGGAACCCGAATAGGCGATAAACCTGGACTAGAGTCTTGTGTGGTTAGTCAGGTCGTGGCCGACACCCTCGCCAGGCTTCCGCTTGAAGGTTGCCGAGATACATGACGCGTACATGGTGGTAAGTGGCGAGAGCGTGTGTGAAGAAGTACACCCCTGCAGGATTAACATGATCTATTCAAATATCCGGGTCCGCGGTTATGGACTTCTTGGATACTTACCTGGTACATAGATAACTTGAAGTGGATACTATAAAATGCTCAAGACAAGTGTGAGTGCTATGGATGGCCTTCTCGTAGGGAGACGGGGATGAATCCATAGTAGTGTATTGTGTGGTGATTAGTGGACCTGCAGCGCCATATCACCTCAAAGAAGTTCTGGTAGTCGTAGAACAGGATAGCCACAGAGTCAAAGCTGGCTTGCTGCAACTAAACCCCACATTAGCCTCTTGATACAAATGCATGTATGATAGGATTTGATGTAAGTCTTGCTGAGTACCTTTGTACTCATGTTGCTTTATTTATGTTTTTGCAGCGGAGACTTCGGTCTTACTAGTGTTCTCGTGGACTTCGACAAGTAGCTTGTACCTCAGCTACGCTCTTGATCGGATATTGTAGTTAGTCAGGCTCTTCAGCCTTTTTCATTTGTAGATGTCTTTATCCAGACATGTAATGCTTCCGCTTGTTGCTTGTATGCTCGTATGATGGGTCCTGTGACCCTGCTTGCAATAATGCTATGATGGCTCTTCCGAGCCTTTATCTATATGAGTTGTTGAGTTATCTGTGATGCCATGTTGTACAGCACATACTTGCATGTTATGCGCGACGTGTAATGTGTATTGCTATGTGTGGGATCGACTATCTAGTTTTTTATCCTTAGTAGCCTCTCTTACGGAAATGTCTCCTAGTGCTTCCATCGAGCCCCGGTAGCTTGCTACCGCTCCGAACACTTAGGTTGGCGGCATGTGTCCTTCTTCGTTCCTGTGTCTGTCCCTTCGGGGAAATGTCACGCGGTGTCTATCGGAGCCTGTTAGCCTGCTACAGCCCGGTTTATCGGAGTCCTGCTAGCCCAGTTGCTACAGCCCAGATTCACTCACTGATGACCGACATGTTCGTTGCTGGATCATGTATGCATGTCCCTGTAAGTCAGTGCCGCTTTGGGTTCACGACTAGCCATGTCAGCCCGGGTTCTTTGTCATATGGATGCTAGCGACACTATCATATACGTGTGCCAAAAGGTGCAAACGGTCCCGGGCATGGTAAGGCGACACCCGTGGGAATACTATGCATGAGGCCGCAAAGTGATATGAGGTGTTACATGCTAGATTGGTGTGGCATAGAATCGGGGTCCTGACAGCTTTGGTATCAGAGCCTGACTGCCAGTAGGATTACCAAGCCAAACTGGTCAAAGTTGAGTCTAGAAATTCTTTAGTTATGTAAGGGAATTGATTGTGGGAAGGAACGTAAGGCTCTTTTTACTCCTTATACCTCATGGCCTTCTGATCCGAGTCATCCTATCTTTCCTACGGGGTTAAGGAACTAGGCTTTCTCTTCGTCTATCAGGATCACGTGTTACTACTCCGTAGTCCCATAGGATTGGTTGAACAGAGTCATACCCCAGTTTCGAGTACTTCCGGTGTTGCCTGTTTAGTATGATCTCAGAACCTTAAGTGGTGATGTTGAGTGTGTTACTACCCCATTCTAGCAGGATGTCTCATTCTGAGCATTTTACTGCCGTTATGCTGCCGGAATTGCCCTAGGAGTTCGAGAGTTACTAATTTCCTTGTCCTACATTCTATAGCCTATAGTTGATGCTAATTCCGTCCTTGGTTTCGTTTCTCAGGATGTCATCAGCTAAGCGAAGTTCTTTTGCTCATAGCCAAAACCACGGAGATGGTAGGGATGAGGATCCTCCCGACCAGCCTTCATTGATAGAGTTCATGTTAGAGATGGAGAGGAACAAGCGTGAGTCTAACCGCTTGTTGGCATGTATCAAGGAGAACACCGGACATCAGTTCAAAGGGTCTGTAACCATTCATGACTTCATTCGCTTGCACCCACCTACCTTTCATCATTCCATCGAGCCACTCGATGCAGATGACTGGCTCCGTAGCATCACTTATAAGCTGCGTTCGGCGAACGTAGCTGAAGACACGGTCACCTATGCCACATACCACCTGGAAGGTCTTGCTAGTCTTTGGTGGCAGAACTATGAGGCTATGCTTCCAGCTGGCCAGATTCCTACCTGAAGAGATTTCACCGAGGCTTTTCGCGAGCATCACATTCCCCAGGCCCTCATTGATCGCAAGAGAGAAGAGTTCTGTAGTTTCACCCAGAGTAAGATGGCTGTTGATGCTTATAGCAGAGAGTTTGAGAACCTCACCCGCTATGCCATAGAAGAGGTGTCCACGGACGCCAAGAAGCAAGCTAGGTTCCGAAAGGGTCTCAACCCCAAGTTGCGTCGTGATCTCCATCTGCATCATTGTGATACATTCCAAGCTCTGGTGAACAAGGCTATTAATGCAGAGACAGCTCAGCTCACTTACGAGGAGTCTCGTAAGCACACCCGTGATTTGGGATCTTCCTCCGGTTCTAGTTCTCAGAAGCGCCGGATTTGGGTTCCGAACTCCGCTCTTCCACCCAGATATGTACCGAGGCCATCTTATGTGGCACCTCATCCAGTTCAGCAGTATGCTCCACCCAGGCCTATTGGTGGACCGCCTGCCAATGCGGGTCCACATCCTATGCCCAAGATTTGTTACAAGTGCGGAGAGCCAGGCCACATCGCCCGTATTTGCACTCAGACCAGAGTTGCTCCACCCCAGCCCGAGAAGTCTGTTGGCCGTGGTAAGCCATCACGCAAGATGATCAGTGCCAAGTCAGCTCACCCTAAACATGGACGTGTGCATCACGTCTTAGTTAAAGACGCTCATGATGATCCAGATGTTGTTCTTGGTACACTCCTTGTCAATCGTCATCCAAAGATCGGTTGCTCGACATCGAGCCTCTCATTCCTTCATTTCTGAAAGCTATGCCTGCTTGCACGACGTGTCATTTTGTGATATGCCCTCCCCGCTACTTATTCAAACTCCTAGATCCAAATGGCAAACCTCTAGGATAAGCTATGGCAATGAAATCCATGTTGACAGACTTGTATTCCTTGCTTCCTTGATATCTCTCAAGTCTTCGGATATTAACATCATCTTGGGTATGGACTGGATGACAGCTCATCATGCCAAGATTGATTGTTTCACCAGGTTTGTTCAGCTTACACATCCATCTGGCAAGATAGTCACTGTCTCCACTAGAGTTGCAAAGCGCCAACTCTATTCTCTTAATGCCAGCCCTCTTCCAGACCTTGAAGATATCCCGGTAGTCCGTGACTTTCTGGATGTCTTTCTAGAGGAACTGCCAGGTGTTCCACCTGACAGAGATGTAGAGTTCATCATAGATCTTATCCCAGGAACCGCTCCAATCTCTAGGAGACCTTACAAGATGGCACCCTTAGAACTAGCCGAGCTTAAGAAACAACTTGATGAGTCCTTGCAAAAGTGTCTCATCCGTCCTAGTTCTTCTCCTTGGGCTTGCCCCGTCCTCTTCGTCAAGAAGAAGGATGGTACGGACCGGATGGTTGTAGATTATCGTCCCGTTAATTTGGTCACGATAAAGAACAAATATCCGCTCCCCAGGATCAACGACCTGTATGATCAGCTCGCTGGATCCTCAGTCTTCTCCAAGATGGATTTGAGGTTAGGCTACCACCAATTCAAAATCAGAAATGGGGACATTCCCAAAACGGCTTTTGTCACTCGTTATGGTCAGTACGAGTACACCGTCATGTCCTTCGGTCTAACCAATGCCCCAGCCACTTTCTCCCGCTTGATGAACTAGATCTTCATGGAGTACTTAGATAAATTCGTCATGGTTTACCTCGATGATATTCTTATTTACTTGAAGAACGAGGAAGAGCATGCCGAACATCTTAGACTTGTGCTAGAAAAACTCAGAAAGCACCGCCTTTATGCCAAGTTCTCCAAGTGTGAATTTTGGTTGCCAGAAGTGACCTACCTAGGCCACATAATCTCTGGTAAGGGCATTGCTGTCAATCCCGAGAGAGTTAAGGCCGTTCTTGATTGGACTCCACCTGAAACCGTTAAACAAGTTAGGAGTTTCCTTGGTCTAGCCAGCTATTGTCGCCGCTTTGTTGAAAACTTCTCCAAAGTAGCCAAACCCCTCACCGAACTTCTCAAGAAAGATAAAAAGTTTGAGTGGTCCCCACAGTGTGAGTACAGTTTTCAGGAACTGAAAAGACGCGTGACTTCTGCTCCCATACTTGTGCCACCGGATTTCACTAAAGACTTTGTTATCTACTGCGACGCCTCACAACTGGGACTAGGTTGTATAATTATGCAGGATCGACATGTGATTGCGTATGCATCTCGTCAGTTGCATCCACATGAGGAGAATTATCCTACACATGATCTAGAGCTTGCAGCCGTAGTCTATGCACTCTAGACCCGGCGACAATACCTTCTTGGTAAACGTTGCGAGATCTACACCGACCACAAGAGTCTCAAGTATATCTTCACCCAACCAGATCTAAACCTTAGGCAAAGACGTTGGTTGGAGTTGATCTCTGATTATGATCTAGGGATTACCTACACCCCAGGCAAAGCTAATGTCATGGCTGATGCTCTAAGCCGTAAATCCTATTGCAACAATCTCATGTTGCAGCAGGGCCAACCACTTCTCCATGAGGAATTTTGTAAGCTTAACCTTCACATTGCTCCTCACGGATTCCTTTCTACATTGGTGGCGAAACCTACCCTCGAGGATCAGATCATTACTGACCAGAAGTTTGATAGGGGTGTTATCCGCATCAAGAGAAACATCAAGAAGGGAATTGGTGGATGTTTCTCTATGGATGATCGTGGTGTTGTTTTCTTTGAGAATCGCTTGGTGGTTCCCAAGAATCAAGATCTGCGACAATTGATCCTTAAGGAGGCGCGTGAATATCCTCTCACGATTCATCCCGGTAGTACTAAGATGTATCAGGACCTACGCCAGAGGTTCTGGTGGACTAGGATGAAGAGAGAAATTGCTCAGTTTATCGCTAACTGTGACGTTTCTCGTCGCGTTAAGGCAGAGCATCAAAGACTTGCTGGCACCCTTCAGCCTTTAGCTATTCCTGAATGGAAATGGGATAAAGTTGGTATGGACTTCATCACCGGCTTTCCCAGGACCAAGAGAGGGAATAATGCTATCTTCGTAGTCGTTGATCGTCTATCCAAAGTGGCGCACTTCCTACCTGTTCGTGAGAGTATCACTGCTAGTCAGCTCGCTGACTTATATATTTCCCGAATAGTGTCACTTCATGGTGTTCCACTAGAGATCAATTCAGACCGTGGCAGTCTTTTCACTTCTCATTTCTGGGAGAGTTTCCAGACTGCCATGGGAACCCATCTTTTTTTCAGTACTGCTTTCCACCCTCAATAGAGTGGTCAGGTGGAATGGGTCAATCAAATTCTCGAAGACCTGCTTAGAGCTTGCGTTATCTCATTCGGTATGGATTGGGAGAAATGCCTTCCTTTTGCCGAGTTTGCTTATAACAATAGCTATAAATCCAGTCTCAAGAAAGCTCCTTTTGAGATTCTCTATGGACGAAGATGTTGAACTGGTCAGAAACCGGTGAAAGACAATTCTTTGGACCGGACATGATCCAGGAGGCAGAAGAGCAAGTTCGCATCATTCGTGAGAATATGAAAACAGCCCAGTCTCGTCAAAAGAGCCAGTATGATCGTCATCATAAGGATATGACTTATGAAGTTGGCGACAAAGTTTACCTTCGGGTTACTCCTTTGAAGGGTACCCATCGTTTCGGTATCAAGGGCAAGTTGGATCCTCGTTACATTGGTCCCTTTTGCATTCTAGCTAAACGAGGAGAGGTTGCCTACCAGTTGGAACTACCCCCACACCTTTCTCGAGTCCATGATGTCTTCCACGTCTCTCAACTCAGGCGTTGCTTCTCGGATCCTATCCGCGGAGTGGACCACGAAACGCTTGATCTCCAAGATAACCTCATATATCAGGAGTACCCTGTTCGCATTCTTGATCAAGAAGAGCGTGTCACTCGACATCATAACATCAAGTTTCTCAAGGTTCAGTGGTCTCATCATTCTGAGAGAGAAGCTACTTGGGAACGAGAAGATCGTCTTCGACTGGAGTACCCCACTTTCTTTCCGTCGACCCCTGAATCTCGGGACGAGATTCTTTCAAGTGGGTGCGAGTTGTCACATCCCTATCTCTGGTATGCTCAACGCTAGCTAGTCATTTGTGCATCATGTTTAAATTCCATTTAAATATGAATTGGGGATTTGTGAAACCCTCAGAATCATTTTTGGAAATGATCCAAATAAAAATTGCTCCAAAAGGGTCCAAGAAAATGCTCATGTTTCTCACTGAAAATATTGGACAGAGATAAAAATCAAACCAATATTATTAGGAGCTCATAAGTATTTATTTTGGGCATTTGGAATTAATGCATAATTATTTGCATTGGATATATATATGTTATATATATTATATATGTCCAAAAATTATGCCATTTGTTGAGGAGCTCTGGAATAATACCACTAGTTCCTACAAAAAATGGCATAAGAAAATAAATTGGTTTAGTATTATTATGAAATCAAAACATATGTTAGAAAATAAGAAAAGAAAGAAAAAGGGGAGAAACTTACCTGGCGCCTACCTTCAGCCCACAGGCCCAGCACTGTGCAGCCCAGGAGCTGGCCCAGCCCACCACCATTGCCAGTCTCCCTCCTCCTTGCGCCAGAAGGACGCCGGCGTGTCGCATGCGCGCGCACTCGCGGCCTCCTCATGCTTCCACCTCCTCCTGCCTCCCTGCTCGCTTCGTCGACCCCCTGGAGACGCCACGCGGCCCCTCGACGCTCTCCTCTCTCTCCCGTGACTCTCCCCTCCTCTGGCTCCCTTTCCCTCTCTTTCCTGAGCGCACCGGAGAGCGCAGCTGCTCGCCGCCGTAGCCACCGGCCACCCCTCGCCCTGCCACTAAGCCTAGAAGCTCCGCCGCGACTGCCTTGCCCCCTCCATGGAGCTACGCGACACCCGGAGGCCATGCTTCATCGCCACATTGTCGTCTTCGCCTCGGCCGCCGTGGATTCGCGACAACCCACGCTTCCCCGACCCTGCCGTCTGCACCATCCACCTCCCCGTGAGCCCCTGCTTCATCTCCCCTCTCTCTCTCTCCCCTGGTCGCGCTCGCCCTCTAGCTGTTGTCTCCACCATGGCTGAACCTTCGCCGCCGCCCGAGCTCGCCGTCGACGCAGCTCCGGTGACCATTTGGTCACCCCGGCGAGTCCAACAAGCTTGGAGGGCCACATAGAGCATCCCTAGCGCTTTGCTTCTCTCGTCTTCGAGCTCCAAACGCGCTCTCGTGCACGACCGAACTCCGGTGGCTGCAACCGAGCTCGTCGACGTCGACTCCGGCCATCCCAGGCCCAGCCACGGCCACCGCCCGACGCGCGATCGAGCTAGCTCTCCAACGCGTGTAGCCGCGCATCATTTGGAGCACCACAGAGGAAACCCGGGGCACAAGTACGCCGCGGATCTCGCCGGCGACTAACCGCCGACGGGTTTGACTTGTTTGACCTGGGTTTGACACCCCAGGGTCACTGACGCGTGGGCCATGCCCCTGTTTAGTTTAGGTGCTAGTTTAGTTAGCGCTAATTAACTCAGTTAATTAGTTGTCTCACTAACATGTGGGCCCAGGCCCTAATTAACCTAGGTTAGTGCTAACCTAACACTAACTAACTCTGTTAGTTAGATGTTACACTGACTTGTGGGTCCCAGCCGTCAGGTTTGACCTGGGCTGGCGCCTTTGACCTGCTGACGTCATGCTGACGTCAGGCTGACGCCATTATTTATTTTCTGGAATTATTTTAATTCTTTTAAATCAGGAAATTCCAGAAAATTAGCAAAACTTCAAAAAATCATAGAAATTCAACCGTAACTCAGATTGAAATAAGTTATATATGAAAAATTATCAGAAAAATGCAATCTATCCATTTGTGCCAGTTTCATGCATGAAAAACCAACTTATACCTTCTGTATAGGTGAAAACACATAAATGGCATTTATAGAGACTTAGCTTGGAGTTGCATTTGAATTCTTGATTCAAATGGACTTCAAGCAAATGAATGCTAGCTGCATTAGCTCAAACAACATCACATATTCATGCCATGTTCATGCATCATATTGTTGCATATGATTGTTTATTGATTGCCAACACCATTCCTTCTCGATAGGTCCTGCTCCGGTGAGTGTTCTAGAGTACCTGTCTGAGGAGCAGTGCCACCCTATTGATCTGCCAGGAAAGCAAACCTCCTTGTTCATTCCGATACAATCCTTCTCTCTCGCTCCTGCTCTCAGTTATTGCATTAGGACAACAACGATTCATCTGCTACTTTGTGCTGCGGTAGTTGAACCCATTCCACTGCATGACCTGTCATTGCCACTGTAAATAGTTGAAACCCACTAGCATGTGTAGGAGTTGATTGAGCCATGTTGTGTTCCTACCATGCTATGCCTGCTATTGCTTAGAGTTGTGTCAGTTCTGATTCATTGGGAATGAATTCGAGTGTTATGAGTTGTTCGGTCTTTGAGAGTTAAGTGTGTGAACACGATTTGGTAAAGGTAGCGGTGAGAGGCCATGTAGGAGTACATGGTGGGTTGTCTCTTTGGAACCGTCCTAAGCATCGAAGTTCGTGTATGTTGTCTAATGACTAGCTACTACCACACATTGGAATGCTTAAGTGCCCCTCTCGAATTATTAACTGACTTGATCTCTGTCCAGGAGTCGCAACTAGTTTCTGGTGTTTGTAGCTAGTGTTAGTAGTCTACCAAGTGGCACCCGTTCAGGTGGGCTTGGGACAGACTAGGCACAAGTGGCACGGTGTACCAAGCGTAGATCCATCCGGCGAGGTGGGCTTGGGAACCCTGCACACATCATTTGGGGCCGTGAGCGACACCCCGGCCGGATCTCCTTGCGGATGGAACCCGAATAGGCAATAAACCTGGACTAGAGTCTTGTGTGGTTAGCCAGGTTGTGGCCGACACCCTTGCCAGGCTTCCGCTTGAAGGTTGCCGAGATACATGACGCGTACATGGCGGTAAGTGGCGAGAGCGTGTGTGAAGAAGTACACCCCTGCAGCGTTAACATGATCTATTCGAATAGTCGGGTCCGCGGTTATGGACTTCTTGGATGCTTACATGGTACATAGATAACTTGAAGTGGATACTATAAAATGCTCAAGACAAGTGTGAGTGCTATGGATGGCCTTCTCGTAGGGAGACGGGGATGAATCCATAGTAGTGTATTGTGTGGTGATTAGTGGACTCGTGTGTGCCATATCACCTCATAGAAGTTCTGGTAGTCGTAGAACAGGATAGCCACAGAGTCAAAGCTGGCTTGCTGCAACTAAACCCCACATTAGCCTCTTGATACAAATGCATGATAGGATCTGATGTAAGTCTTGCTGAGTACCTTTGTACTCATGTTGCTTTATTTATGTTTTTGCAGCGGAGACTTCGGTCTTACTAGTGTTCTCGTGCACTTCGACAGGTAGCTTGTACCTCAGCTACGATCTTGATCGAATATTGTAGTTAGTCAGGCTCTTCAGCCTTTTTCATTTGTAGATGTCTGTACCCAGACATGTAATGCTTCCGCTTGTTGCTTGTATGCTCTGTATGATGGGTCCTGTGACCCCTGTTTGCAATAAATGCTATGATGGCTCTTCTGAGCCTTTATCTATATGAGTTGTGAGTTATGCTGTGATGCCATGTTGTACAACACATACTTGCATGTTATGCGTACGTGTAATGTGTATTGCTATGTGTGGGATCTGACTATCTAGTTGTTTATCCTTAGTAGCCTCTCTTACCCGGAAATGTCTCCTAGTGCTTCCACTGAACCCTGGTAGCTTGCTACTGCTCCAGAACACTTAGGTTGGCCGGCATGTGTCATTCTTCATTCCTGTGTCTGTCCCTTTGGGGAAATGTCACGTGGTGTCTACCGGAGTCCTATTAGCCTGCTACAGCCCGGTTTACCAGAGTCCTGCTAGCCCAGTTGCTACAGCCCGGATTCACTCGCTGATGACCGACACATTCGTTGCTGGGTCATGTATGCCTGCCCCTGTAAGTTAGTGCCGCTTCGGGTTCACAACTAGCCATGTCAGCCCGGGTTCTTTGTCATATGGATGCTAGCGACACTATCATATACGTGTGCCAAAAGGCGCAAACGGTCCCGGGCATGGTAAGGCGACACCCGTGGGAATACCGTGCGTGAGGCCGCAAAGTGATATGAGGTGTTACATGCTAGATCGGTGTGGCATAGAATCGGGGTCCTGACACAGTTTGGCTCGCGCAGAATACTTAGGTTAAACTTGATGAGACTAGCATATGCAGATATGGCCTCAGAACACTGGAGACCGAAAGGTCGAGCGTGAATCATATAGTAGATATGATCAACATAGTGATGTTCACAATTGAAAACTACTCCATCTCACGTGATGATCAGACATGGTTTAGTTGATTTCGATCACGTAATCACGTAGATGATTAGAGGGATGTCTATCTAAGTGGGAGTTCTTAAGTAATATGATTAATTGAACTTCAATTTATCATGAACTTAGTACCTAATAATTTTTTGCATGTCTATGTTGTTGTAGATCAATGGCCCGTGCTACTGTTCCTTTGAATTTAATGCGTTCCTTAGAAAGCTAAGTTGAAAGATGACGGTAGAAATTACACGGACTGGGTCCGTAACTTGAGAATTATCCTCATTGCTGCATAGAAGAATTACATCCTGGAAGCACCACTAGGTGCAAGACCCGCTGCAGGAGCAACGCCAGACGTTGTGAACGTCTGGTAGAGCAAAGCTGATGACTACTCGATAGTTTAGTGTGCCATGCTTTACGGCTTAGAACCGGGACTTCAACGATGTTTTGAATGTCTTGGAGCCTATGAGATGTTCCAGGAGTTGAAGTTAATATTTCAAGCAAATGCCCTGAGAGATATGAAGTCTCTAGTAAGTTCTATAGCTGCAAGATGGAGGATAATAGTTCTGTCAATGAACATATACTCAAAATGTCTGGGTATAACAACCACTTGATTCAGCTGGGAGTTAATCTTCCTGATGATAGTGTCATTGACAGAATTCTTCAATGACTGCCACCAAGCTACAAGAGCTTCGTGATGAAATATAATATGCAAGGGATGAACAAGACAATTCCCGAGCTCTTCACAATGCTAAAGGCTGCGGAGGTAGAAATCAAGAAGGAGCATCCAGTGTTGATGGTCAAAAAGACCACCAGTTTCAAGAAAAAGGGTAAAGGGAAGAAGGGGAACTTCAAGAAGAATGGCAAGCAAGTTGCTACTCAAGTGAAGAAGCCCAAGTCTGGACCTAAGCCTGAGACAGAGTGCTTCTACCACAAAGGGACTGGTCACTGAAAGCGGAACTGCCCCAAGTATTGGCGGATAAGAAGGATGGCAAGGTGAACAAAGGTATATGTGATATACATGTTATTGATGTGTACCTTACTAATGCTCGCAGTAGTACCTGGGCATTTGATACTGGTTCTATTGCTGATATTTGCAACTCAAAAGAGGGACTACGGATTAAGCGAAGATTGGCTAAGGACGAGGTGACGATGCGCATCGGAAATGGTTCCAAAGTCGATGTGATCGCGGTCGGCACGCTACCTCTACATCTACCTTCGGGATTAGTTTTAGACCTGAATAATTGTTATTTGGTGCCAGCGTTGAGCATGAACATTATATCCAGATCTTGTTTGATGTAAGATGGTTATTCATTTAAATCTGAGAATAATGGTTGTTCTATTTATATGAGTAATATCTTTTATGGTCATGCACCCTTGAAGAGTGGTCTATTTTTAATGAATCTCGATAGTAGTGACACACATATTCATAATATAGAAGCCAAAAGATGCAAAGTTGATAATGATAGTGCAACTTATTTGTGGCACTGCCGTTTGGGTCATATTGGTGTAAAGCGCATGAAGAAACTCCATTCTAATTGACTTTTGGAATCACTTGATTATGAATCACTTGGTACTTGCGAACCATGCCTCATGGGCAAGATGACTAAAACTCCATTCTCCAGAACAATGAAGCGAACAACAGATTTGTTGGAAATCATACATACTGATGTATGTGGTCCGATGAATATTGAGGCTCGCGGCGGGTGTCGTTATTTTCTCACCTTCACAGATGATTTGAGCAGATATGGGTATATCTACTTGATGAAACATAAGTCTAAAACATTTGAAAAGTTCAAAGAATTTCAGAGTGAAGTGGAAAATCATCGTAACAAGAAAATAAAGTTTCTACGATCTGATCATGAGGAGAATATTTGAGTTATGAGTTTGGTCTTCATTTGAAACAATGCGGAATAGTTTCACAAGTCACGCCACCCGGAACACCACAGCGTATTGGTGTATCCGAACGTCGTAACCGCACTTTATTAGATATGGTGCGATCTATGATGTTTCTTACTGATTTACCGTTATCATTTTGGGGTTATGCTTTAGAGACGGCTGCATTCACGTTAAATAGGGCACCATCTAAATCCGTTGAAACGATGCCATATGAACTGTGGTTTGGCAAGAAACCAAAGTTGTCGTTTCTAAAAGTTTGGGGTTGCGATGCTTATGTGAAAAAGCTTCAACCTGATAAGCTCGAACCCAAATCGGAGAAATGTTTCTTCATAGGATACCCAAAGGAAACTGTTGGGTACACCTTCTGTCACAGATCCGAAGGCAAGACATTCGTTGCTAAGAATGGATCCTTTCTAGAGAAGGAGTTTCTCTCGAAAGAAGTGAGTGGGAGGAAAGTAGAACTTGATGAGGTAATTGTACCTGCTCCCTTATTGGAAAGTAGTTCATCATAGAAATCAGTTCCTGTGATACCTACACCAATTTGTGAGGAAGCTGATGATAATGATCATGAAACTTCGGATCAAGTTACTACCGAACCTCGTAGGTCAATCAGAGTAAGATCCGCACCAGAGTGGTACGGTAATCCTATTCTTGAGGTCATGTTACTTGACCATGACGAACCTACGAACTATGAGGAAGCGATGATGAGCCCAGATTCCGCGAAATGGCTTGAGGCCATGAAATCTGAGAAGGGAACCATGTATGAGAACAAAGTGTGGACTTTGGTGGACTTGCCCGATGATCGGCAAGCCATCGAGAATAAATGGATCTTCAAGAAGAAGACTGACACTGACGGTAATGTTACTATCTACAAAGCTCGACTTGTTGCGAAAGGTTTTCGACAAGTTCAAGGAGTTGACTACGATGAGACATTCTCACCCGTAGCGATGCTAAGTCTGTCCGAATCATGTTAGCAATTGCTGCATTTTATGATTATGAAATTTGGCAAATGGATATAAAGACTGCATTCCTGAATGGATTTTTGGAAAAGAGTTGTATATGATGCAACCCGAAGGTTTTATTGATCCAAAGGATGCTAACAAAGTGTGCAAGCTCTAGCGATCCATTTATGGAGTGGTGCAAGCCTCTTGGAGTTGGAATAAACGTTTTGATAGTGTGATCAAAGCATCTGATTTTATACAGACTTTTTGAGAAGCCTGTATTTACAAGAAAGTGAGTGGGAGCTCTGTAGCATTTCTGATATTATATGTGGATGACATATTATTGATTGCAAATGATATTGAATTTCTGGATAGCATAAAAGGATACTTGAACAAGAGTTTTTCAATGAAAGACCTCGGTGAAGCTACTTATATATTGGGTATTAAGATCTATAGAGATAGGTCAAGACGCCTGATTGGACTTTCACAAAGTAGATACCTTGATAAAGTTTTTAAGAAGTTCAAAATGGATCATGCAAAGAAAGGGTTCTTACCTGTGAAGCAATTCACGTTGATAATATGGTGGAACCCAACGAGTACGCATAGCAGTTTTCATGGCAGCCCAAGTAGTTGGAATAGGATATAATCTACAATGTTCAGACCACCATACACATGCAAAACTAGTGAAAGCACAAACAGCAGCAGTAACCCGTCTCTCCTCGGGATATTGTAAACATGTAAAACGTTGTTCAGTTTCTAACTCCCAAGTAAGATATATATCAGGAACATATCTACCTCAAATGGTGGAATATTCAATTTCAATTTCAGAATATGGTCATTATCTCGTACCTGAGGTGGTGGTGCAGGCCTACCGTTGCGAACATATACCTGAGGTCGACCTGCTTTGGTGGTGGTCTTTGGTGGCTGCACGTAGTTTCGATATTGATCAACCTCATCCTCGTAATAGTCCTCCACCTCGAAGTAACAACAGAGCTCTGAAGCACCAACAGCAGAGCAGCGGCACCGAATTTTGTCTGGTTCAATAGGAACACGCTGTGCTCGCCCCATGTGTCGCGCATAGAACTGGTTGTGGGAGACGTTTGAGTAATTCATCAAACTTGGCGTCCAACTTGGTGTCAATTGTCTTCTCAATGTCATCCATCCTCTCCAATGCTTTTCCAAAACTAGCCATCACGTCTTCCACCTGTTGACCCAACATTTGATGAAACTTATCATGAAGATCCTTGTTCGTCATGTTCTCCCAGTCAATCTCATCGGCTTGTGATCCTGGCATGGTTAGCAGCAATAGAAACACAAAATAATATGATTCTATAGACTAGTAGGAAGTGGTGGTGGTGGTGTGTCACAAATCCTTCAAGCGAATCTCAAATTCTTACCAGTTCTTACCCAGCAGCAGGTGGTGATCGGCAACCGTTGTAGCCAAAACTCTCAAAGCTTGGATAGAGCGATTACCAGGGAGAATCAAACACACGACGTAGATGTATGTGGACCTGGGAAGGCTTATAATATGGTAGCAAAAAGGGTCAGCAATAATCAATTCAGAGATGCAAAGTTGAATAAATGCTCAACGACGGTACTGTGCTGGTCCTAGGCTAGACCGTGCTAGACACGCAAGCCTAGAACACTAACAAAATCACGGTGCTGCACGTAAACAAGGGAGGAGCACACTCGGAATATTTTTTTCTCTTTTTTTTCACTTTTTTTTGCACTTCTTTTTCCACTTTTTTTTGCTCCGCAACAATTTTTTTTCGAAAAACTCTACAAATGGTCTAGAAACTGCCTAGCCAGAATTTTCCAGACTTAGTTTTTTTGTTTTTTGAAACTGGAGCTATTTTTCTACTGCAGGTAACCCAAAAGTTCGGGAGTCCTTCTCTATCACGACTCGGAGTATGGCGTGATCTGAAAATCGAAAACAAAGCAACAAATACTGGACTCAGACTAGGACTGGTGGCGGAGATGAATCTGGTGGAACTTCGGATGGTGGCGGAGATGAATCGGTGGAACTTCGGATGGTGGCGGATATATGTTGCAGGTGGACTCGGATTGGCGTGATGGAGGTGGATATGTGGTATATGGCTGCGGTGATGTCGATGATGGTAGATGGCAGCGGTGATGACGATGGTGGTATATGGCAGCGGTGATGACAATGGTGGTATATGGCAGCGGTGATGATGATGATGCGGCGGCGGCGTGACAACTTGTGAACAGAACTCGAAACTCTAAAGGACTAGACACTAAGACCAGCAACTAGACACGATGATGCAACCGCAAATTCAACAACGCAAATACAGAAAAGATTATGCAATGGCTCAGACTGGTTCGGATATGATGAACTAACCCTAATTTTTTGTGTGTGTGGCTTTTTCGTGGACTGTAGGTATGAAGAACAGACTCGATCTAAACTACGAAAAACTGTAAAATCTCACCGAGCAACCTGGAAATCTGATACCACTTGATAGAGGCAAAGGTGTCCCGTCTTTCGATGAGATGATGGCTATCGTTTTGGAGGAAGTCAACTTTGACGATCCGACTACGAACGTGCGAGGACGTCGCGCCTTAGCAATCGTTAAACCAACTCCAAGAGGTTATTGACCACACAGGAGCACGATCAACCTGACCACGAAGGTCTGTTTCCTGCAGGCAAACGAAGAACAGGCAAGAAACTAAGATTGCAATCTGGATATTGCGAATATAAGAGGAAAGCTTTATCGATCAAGGTGGGGTTCTGAGAATCCTTTGTCTGGTCATTGAACACAAACGAAGTACGCGAAGTTGCAGCTATGGCGAACTTTAAGCTAAACAAAACGCAAAGTCTAAACGGTGCCCTAAGGGCTGTATATATGGAGGAAGAGGGGGTGAATTTCGTGGCCCTTGGTGGAGGGGTCCGAAACTAACCATATCTCTTGTTTCCCCACACATACGGACTCTAAAAATAGCCTATACTGATGTATTTCGAAATTACATGGGCCTGGCCCAATTATAAGGTGACGCAGCACCTAGAATAGCCTCTGGACGAAATTAATGAAGTGGCATCTTGTATATTTTGTCCAAGGCTTCATGCACTCATTATGGTGGCTTCAAAGTCCTGAAATCATCACTTGTAACTCCGTTCTTGTTCCCCTTGCGCATGCCATCATCTCCATGCTTGTTCTTGCTCCAATGTTCATCCTTCTCCAAGCAAGGCCCTTCATTTATAAGCAAAACAAATGTATCCAATTTAGGTAGCATCATATTCTCATGAACATTAGAATCATTACCAAGAAATGAAAGTACCTGGTAATTTAGTTGGCGTGCGCGAGCTCTAGTAATTGGTCCAGTATGTATAGCAGCAGGCGCTGTGGGTGTAACAATGGTATTGATGTCCTCATCAGAAAATGAAAGATGTTCCCTATGCTTCAGCCATAGGCTCTATCATGTATGCAATGTTGTGTACCAGACCTAATGTGTGCCTTGCTATTAGTTTAGCAGGAAGGTACCAAAGTAATCCAGGAGTGGATCACTGGACAGCGGTCAAGAACATCCTGAAATACCTGAAAACGACTAAGGATATGTTTCTCGTTTATGGAGGTGACAAAGAGCTCGTCGTAAATGGTTACGTTGATGCAAGCTTTGACACTGATCCGGATGACTCTAAGTCACAAACCGGATACATATTTTTATTGAACGGTGGAGCTGTCAGTTGGTGCAGTTCTAAGCAAAGCATCGTGGCGGGATCTACGTGTGAAGCGGAGTACATAGCTGCTTTGGAAGCAGCAAATGAAGGAGTCTGGATGAAGGAGTTCATATCCGATCTAGGTGTCATACCTAGTGCATCGGGTCCAATGAAAATCTTTTGTGACAATACTGGAGCCATTGTGATGCGGAGCATCCCTTGACTACTCGCACCGACACTCCATCACCACCGCAAGCACCAAGTGGACCAATGACAAGAGCACATGCACGCACCATCAAGAACGAGGTTGACTCTCTCCTCTTTGAGTTTCGTTCGAGTTCAAGTGAGAATTGGATTCTACCATCATCGGAAACATTGTGCATGCTTAGGTACCAAGAAGACGATGGTGAGAAGGAGAGGACGAAGACTCAAGTGACCACGAAGCAAGGGAAGGAAGGAGAGAGCGAGAAGAATGAAGAAGGAGGAGAAGGGGCAAACCCCCTGGACGCCCCGGGTGCCCGGCACGTGCAGCCCCCGGGTGGCCGGGCTTGAACCACCTCTGGCCGCATTCCCGGTGCAGGGCCTTGGCTGGCCGGGTGCCCGGCCCCCTCTGCCCCAGCCGCTGGGCTCTCCCCGGGGTGCCCGGCCTTTGCTCCTTGTATCCCCTCCTCTTAGGAGATCAAGCCCCCACCTAGGGAAGAATCCATTGGATTGTCAAGGCCTCCTCTTGGAGAAGATCATCAAGACCTCACCTAGTGGGAAGAATTTACCTAGTGCTGCTCCCCTTGTATTGATATTGTAATCTTGTGGATCTCATGTATGCTACTCTAGTGGATGTGATATTTGGGTTTGTTTGAGAGTTTTGTTCTTGGTGTTCTTGAGTGTTTTCCTCCTTTTCCCCCTCCAAGTGTGAAAAGATCCTTCCTAGGGTTTGACCCTACAACACATTGCCTTGGCGAAGGAATCCAGATTTCACAAGAGAACCAAGCACATCAGAGACGCTTCAAATCCATCCATCTTCAAGTGTCAGAAGGGGACATAGAGATTTGCAAGATACATACGGATCTGAATGTTGCAGACCCGTTGACTAAGTCTCTCTCACGAGCAAAACATGATCATCACCAAGACTCCATGGGTGTTAGAATCATCATAATGTAAATCTAGATTATTGACTCTAGTGCAAGTGGGAGACTGAAGGAAATATGCCCTAGAGGCAATAATAAAGTTGTTATTTATATATTTCCTTATATCATGATAAATGTTAATTATTCATGCTAGAATTGTATTAACCCGAAACTTAGTACATGTGTGAATACATAGACAAACAGAGTGTCACTAGTATGCCTCTACTTGACTAGCTCGGTAATCAAAGATGGTTAAGTTTCCTAGCCATAGACATGAGTTGTCATTTGATGAACGGGTTGTACTTGTTGCATGACGTTCGATAATTAGTGGAGGGAAATAAAATGCTACATTTTATTGTAAAACTATTTTTTTTCATTAAGACACGGTACAACTGAAATTAAGATACATCATACTATTGAAATAAAGCTACATTTAAGTACTAAAATAAAGCTAAACTAAACTTCAGAAATTAAGATACGAATGATTGCGAGATAAAGCTACATGAAACTGCAGAAATTAAGACACTAAACTCACACATCGTCCCCCACGTCCTTCTGTCCAGCGTTCAGAACCATGACAATCTTGCCCTTCGAGGACGTAGCTTAAAAACTACATGAAGGCATCATCGTCATCCTCCGCCGATGCAGAACTCTTGCCCTTCGAGGACGCGGAACTCTTGCGCTTGGATGATGCAGAACTCTTGCCCTTCGAGGATGCAGAACCCGGAAGCGGCGACAGGAAGATATCATCATCATCCTCGCTTTCTTCAGTCCATAAAAATCGATGCTTTGTTGCAGTACTTCTAAAATATCACTCTTTGGCTCCACTACCTTCTTCCACCTTTCATGCAACATAAGAAGTTCTATACGTACCTCCTCATAAGTCCTTTCAGGACACTGGACCTACGTAATTCATGGGCCAACTCATTCATTATGGTGTCACTACCGGTGAGTTCGTCCCATGGAACTATCCTATTGTCCATCCTGAAATCAGTGGCTAGCCTCAGAAGACATCTGCTCATCCCAGGGTGAAAATTACAATCGAAAGGATAATGGGACATCTCGACTACACTACACTACATTGCTTATTCACCTCCGTGTGAAGGGGGTTTTATAGGTAGAGAGGAGAAAATGGCGGGAAAGAATGACTAGGTATGCAGGGAAAGGGTTGGCGGGAAGAGGATGGCTGGACGAGAGCTTCGGTGTCTCCTTTTATAGGCTTAGACGACAAATGATGGTGAAAAAATAAGCGCGAACGGACGAAATTAGGCGGGAAATTTTAGGATCCCTGTAGTGTCGGCACAATAAGTTCCCGCAGCATTGGATTCCCGCAGCGAGTGGCTGATTACTGTAGTGCCGTCGCATCCGCTCAAGAAATAGCCAGAGCAATTCTCGCAGAGCCGTCGCATCCGCTGAGGCAAAAGTAGCAAAAGAAGACTGATTCCCGGGCGAAAGAACCAAAAGCGTACATATTTCCGCGTTCAGTGTGTAGTCTGCGTCGGAATCAGTGCCATGCGTTGGAATCAGTGCCATGTGACGGAATCAACCGGGCGCTGCGTCGTGAAGGCTGCCGCCCGGCAGCGATGTGGCGAGGCCTGGCGCAGGGCCAGCGGCTGCACGGCTGTCGGCCAGCCAGCGACAGCGCGGTGAGGCCGCCTCGGTGATGGTGGCGAGGCCCACTGCCCACCCGTTCCATCGCAGCGACTTGCACTATAGCAATGTCGTTTCCCCTGGGTGGCTGCCTCCTGGCGTGGCGGCAGGTGCCACGTGTCGCCTGCCGCACCTGCCGCCACGGCCCAGGGGGTCTTTTTGTCAAATTTATCCATGGGTAGTCATTTTTGACAATTATATTGGCCAGGGGGTCCTTTTGTACAAAAAAACCCATTGGCAAGGTCGTGGAAGGGGAAGTGAGTCTCGTGGCTGACTGGCGGCTGTACGGCGATGCGAGGTTGGAGGAGTTGGAGCGGGCGTGCAGGCTGGCGTGTTTGTGCATGCAGTGTAACGCCCCGGATACAACTTTCCATATTCGTAACTCCAACTTCTGCCTTTTCCGGAGATGCGATATATTATTTCCTTCGTGGTTGGGTTTTGTTCTTTTGTTTTTTTTTCATTTTGTTCATGTCATGCATTTCTTCTCATGTCATGATTCGCATTGCATCCATATGTTTTCATAAAACTCGTAACCGATCGCAGTTGCCCTTTCTTTCTTTGCCTGCGTTGGCATTTTGTCGGGCCCTTGTCCTTGTTGACCTTCTCGCAGACCATTTGGACCCCTCTCTTCTCTCTTTCTCCGAGACCAACAAAACCCCTTGACCCCGTGGCCTTTCGTCAGACCCCATTGTCTTTATTTTCCCCTCTCATCTAAATGCCTACCCTCTCTACACTTTGCTCAGTCCCCCTCGCGCGCTTCCGAAACTTCCCCGAACCCGAACCGAGCTGTCGTTACCGTTTGATCCGGATCATCTCCAAACATCCCGAAAACATCTCCGTTTTTCTTCTTTGGACTCCCTGCCTATTTTATTCTCGACCATTTGATTTTGATCGAAGGGTTCATTTTGCCCTAAGCTAGTCCACCTAGCTATTTCAATAGTCCTAACCCTAAAATCTAGGGACTTTGTCCCTTCACCCGCCGCCGCCGCCGCACTCAAATCCCACCTCGGGATCCTCCCGGATCCATTCCCCTCCAACCAACGCTCGAGGCCATGCCTCCTCTTCCCTCCTCTGCTCGATCCCGAATGGATCGTGAGCACAGAGCGCCTCCCAGTCGCCCTGCCCATCTGCAGGCCCAGCGCCTCCTAGCTCCCGCACGAGCCCGAGAGCCTCCTCCCGCTCGACCGCGTCGGCGAGCGCCACCGCCGAAGCTGCTCCATCCGCCGCCCGAACCTGCCAAGACGAGCACCAGTAGATGAGCACCGTCTCTCTCCTTCCACGTGGTCTCTCCCTCCCTCTGGATCTTTCTCCGTCTCTCTCTGAATTCTTCTCTCTCTCTCGATCTTCTCCAGGGAACCCCGACGCCCAAGGAGGAGGCTCGCCACCTGGCCCTCAAGTTCGTTGCACCATCGGTCGCCCGTGCTACCCTTGCCCATCTCCGGCCTCGTTCCCGTCGGAGTTGACCCCGCGCCAAGCCCTCCTGTTGCGCCTTCGCTGCCCCGCGAAGTCCCGCGCCATGGACGCCCGAGGAGAGCCGAGCTCCTCCCGATCCAGAGCTCCGCCGTCTTCCTCACGACCCTCGCCGCCTCATCTCACCGCCGACGATCACCAGCACCTCCAGGTCACGCCGCCGGGCCTCCCTCGCGCCCTCTCTTCCTTTCCCTCTCCCTGTCTCACCTCTCTCTCTCTCTCTCTTCGTCAGGGACAGGAACGAGGCGAGCCCGCGCATCCTCCGCCGTGGATCCAGACACTTGATCCGTTCCCGGCCTTGCCTCGGCTCGCCGGAGTCCCCAACCTCGCTGGAGACCCGCTCCTCCGTCCCCGAGCCAAGTCCATCTTCAAACCAAGCCGCCGCCCTGAAGTTTCTCCGGCGCCAAGCCCCTCTGCTCGACCCGCCAAGTCCGGCGCCGCCATCCTATGCCTCGCCGGTGCGCCGGCGTCCTCTGCTTCGCCTGGCTGCCATGTCCTGCCGCTGCCGCCTGCTTCGTTTTGGTCAAGCAGAGCGCTCGCCCGCGCCGTTGACGAGTCGTCCTGCTGCGTGGACTGCCTTATCCACAGCGCCTCCCTGGGCCAACTACAGATTCGGCCTCAAGGCCCAATGTGAGCAGCCCCCCCAGCCCAGATCACAGATTCAGCCCGAATGTGTTTTTTTCCTATACAGCGAATTTGTCTATTATTCCAGAGACTGCAGTTTTACATATTGGACCCGAAACTTCATGCATATAATAACTCATGAATGGTGCATCGGATGTAAATAATTTATATATGTAAAATGCTTAGTTTTTCATCTAGTTTCATAATATGCCACTTTCATCCATGTTTAAAATGTTTAAAATGATGTTTGTTTAAATTTGCTCCTATGCCATGTTAAAATGATTTATTTCATAAATAAATAACCGTAGCTCGGATTTAAATGTTCTTTATATGTAAATGGGGTGGAAAAATGCCTAGTTTAACATGGTCCACTTTATTTTCCTGTTTAACAACATTAAAATATGGTTTAGGGCAGAACAGTAGCAAATTCATAAATTGCATATGAGGTTTTTCCGGAAATGCTGTTTGTTGTTCCGGCCTTGTTTAAACTTGCCTAAATAGTTAGTTTACTTTTGTTACACCCCTTGCCATGTTTAACAACATTTAACATTGTTGTGTACCATAACGAGAGAGAACTAAATAAGTCATGTGGTGTTTTCTTCAATATGCCACTCCGTTGCATATTGAGCTCCACTTAATTTGTAAGATAGTTTTGTGCATTTTGCCATGCCATGTTTCATTAAACCGGACATGCATCATACTTGTTTGCGCATCATGCCATGTTTATGTGATGGTTGTTTACTATGTTGTTTGTTTCTTTCCGGGTTGCTTCTCTCGTTAGCTTCGGTTTCGTTCCGGAGTTGTGAGGATTCGTTCGACTACCTCCGTTCGTCTTCTTGATGGACTCGTTCTTCTTCCTAGCGGGATTTCAGGCAAGATGACCGCTACCCTGGATCTCACTACTATCATTGCTATGCTAGTTGCCTCGTTCTTTCGCTATGCTGCGCTACCTATTACCTGTTTGTCCAGCCATCCCATATTGCCATGAACCCCTAACCTTTGACACCTTTCCTATGCAAACCGTTGTTTGGCTATGTTACCGCTTTGCTCAGCCCCTCTTATAGCGTTGCTAGTTGCAGGTGAAGTTGAAGATTGCTCCATGGTGGACAGGGTTTATGTTGGGATATCACAATATCTCTTATATTATTAATGCATCTATATATTTGGTAAAGGGTGGAAGGCTCGGCCTTATGCCTGGTGTTTTGTTCCACTCTTGCCGCCCTAGTTTCCATCATACCGGTGTTATGTTCCCGGATTTTGCGTTCCTTACGCCGTCGGGTGATTTATGGGACCCCCCTGACAGTTCGCTTTGAATAAAACTTGCCCAGCAAGGCCCAACCTTGGTTTTACCGTTTGCCTCACCACCACCTATACCCTCCCCTTGGGTCGGCCAACCCGAGGGTCATCTTTATTTTAGCCCCCCCCCCCCGGGCCAGTGCTTGTCTAAGTGCTGGTTCGAACCGAGTAGACTGCGGGGCCCCCTCGGGGAAACTCGAGGTCTGGTTTTACTCGTAGGGTGTCTCATCCGGTGTTGCCCTGAGAACGAGATATGTGCAGCTCCTATCGGGATTGTCGGCGATCGGGCGGCTTTGCTGGTCTTGTTTTACCATTGTCGAAATGTCTTGTAAACCGGATTCCGAGGCGATCGGGTCTTCCGGAGAAGGTCTATTCTTCGTTGATCGCGAGAGCTTGTCATGGGCTAAGTTGGGACACCCTGCAGGTATAAACTTTCGAGAGCCGTGCCCGCGGTTATGTGGCAGATGGGAATTTGTTAATGTCCGGTTGTAGATAACTTGACACCAGATCCGAATTAAAACGCATCAACCGAGTGTGTAGCCGTGATTGTCTCTTCTCGTGAGTCCGGAAGTGAACACGGTTTACGTGTTATGTTTGGCGTAAGTAGGTGTTCAGGATCACCTCTTGATCATTGCTAGCTTCACGACCATTCCTTTGTTTCTCTTCTCGCTCTCATTTGCGTATGTTAGCCACCATATCATGCTTAGCGCTGCTGCAACCTCACCACTTTACCCCTTCTTTACCCATTAAGCTTTGCTAGTCTTGATACCCATGGTAATGGGATTGCTGAGTCCTCGTGACTCACGGATACTTCAAAACCAGTTTGCGGTGCCTATGTTACCGGCGGTGACGCAACCAAGCTCAAGGAGGAGCTCGATGAAGATCTTGCCCTTTGTGTTGTTTCGTTCTAGTTGATCGATAGTGGAGCCCGGTTGGGGTCGATCGGGGACCTTTATCGCATTTGGGGTTCTTCTTTTATTTTGGTTCCGTAGTCGGACCTTGATTGTATCTGTGTGATGTAATGCTTTATTCATGTAATTGTGTGAAGTGGCGATTGTAAGCCAACTATGTATCTCTTTCCCTTATGTATTACATGGGTTATGTGAAGATTACCTCACTTGCGACATTGCTTTTAATGCGGTTATGCCTCTAAGTCGTGCTTCGACACGTGGGAGATATAGCCGCATCGAGGGCGTTATATGCAGGGCGAGGAGGTGCAGCGCCCGACCATGGCGCGGGTCGTGCAGGTGCTGGAGGGCGCCATCCAGGTCCAAGCGCCGCCGGTGCCGCGAGCGCTGCAGCACCTTGTCACGCTCACGTAATACACACGCCACGCACGCGAATTTTCTTACTAACCAATCGATTTCAGGACATGACCAGTATAGGAATGTGTACACATCTAGAAGTGCCTACCAAAATTGCAGCTAAACCGTCGCATCGACTATTTTCCAAGAAGCTAGTCTAACTTGTTTTCTCCTATTCACAATGGCTGTTGGAAGAACAATATCTAAACATTCCCCTTTTCAGTATCAATTTAGCTATAAGCAGGTTACCAAAATTTCAAATTTGGTTTGGTCAATTTTGATTGGGAACGAAGAAGGCGGTGCGGCAGTGCACCGAGGCCATCGAAAGCGCTGCCGGGGACATCGTCAAAGTCTCGGCCAGAAACGAGTTGTAGTTGGCGGTGAGCCGGCAGAGGCGAGTTCATAGGTTGACGATTCGGGGTGCAGGTTCGCCGGGACATTCGGGTTGTTAGCTAGTTTAGAGGGTTTGCGAGGGTGGCACAAACAAGATGATGGGTGACGACGATGAGGGGATGGTGGGGCAACAAGGCTTGCACGAGAGCGCCACCGCACATGGGCGACAGAGGTAGGCAGTTCAACCAGTGGTTGCCAAGGTTTGGGCGAATGAGGCAATTTTACCGAGGGGGACTGGCAAATGTGGTTACGACGGTTACCGAGAAATAGCGAGAATATTTTGAGCAAATTTTATAGTCGAATTATGAATTCAACCAAAACACACTCCATGTACGACCAATGGAGCCGCCACTGCAGTGTGTGATGACAACGACGGCTTCCTGCTGCCACTCCAGTCCCTTTTTCATCAATCTTAATTTTACTAAACAAGGAATCAATAGAAGAAATAACAACTATTTTAAGATCTTCAGCATCTATTATATAATTAAAATAGAAGTCAAACAAGCCATCACATTAGTCCACAAAGATTAAATTATCTTGACCATCAATTTTAGATACAAACGGCTAAGATTTAAAGATGTAAACGTTACATACAAATATTATATACGTGCATTGTGTTGCACATATCAAGTCTGTCACATACTTCTCTAAAAAATATCTGTCACGTACACCGGTTAGGAAAGTGCAACCACGTTCACATGTAGAATCATACTAGACGGATAGGCGCGCTCTACCGCGCCCGGTGGTGACACTGCGACTGGTAGTTGTCGCTCGACCTGCTAGAATTCTTTTGTGTGACTTCAGCGGATCATGTGAACGTGCGCTTAAACGATTTTTTGCTGGCCTGCTAATTTAGATACAACGGCAGCACTAATGAAAAATGTGGCAAATAGAAAGCCATATTGATATCCGAAAGCATAACCTAGTTAAATAATGGCAACCAATCCCAGGAGTACAACACATGGGAAGTGAGCTAATGTTTTACTGCAGAAAACATGTCCCAGGTGCACAAGTGCGGAACCGCCATTAGAGAGAATCGTACATGTACAAGTTTTCATATTGGATGCATGAAATTGTACAGAAGTTAATAGATTAAAAGAAGTGAACTAAAAAAGCAGGACATCATTAAGAGATGAGACAAAGTAGAAGTTCCCCAAATGCATCTCCATAGTATTTCTCTCATCTCATTCAAACAACACAATCCTTGTGATAGATTTCTTCATATCTTCACAAGCGCTTCATTGCACTTTGTTGTCATATTCTTCTTCATTTCGTACTACCATGCTTGCAACTAAAATGAAAATGAATAATGATTTCCATGGTACATTTTCGAAAAAAAAGACATGACTCCAACTTAGCACAAAGAGATAATAGTCATCACTGTCTCAGATACTACTAACTAAAACAGAAATCAGCAGGGCACAACTAACCAACCAAAAAAAAGCACGAACTTAGGAATGGAGACCGTCGGGCTTGATAATTAAAAAATTCCTAAAGAAAAGATCAGATCACATCCCTCAGTCCCATGTATATAGGTGAACATCCACACACAACAGATCATGAGCTGATCCTAACAACCACCAGTAGCATTAGAAATAAACTATGAACACCATCTAGAAAGCTAAAAGTACCTTCAAGACCACTGTCTAACCAGCAGACAAGCACAAAGTGTAGCATTTATAATTAATAAAATTCTTATGTAAAAAATTCATGATGATAATAGAAGCATCTAGCCCATACATGGAAATCCAAGTCCCTTCCAAACATTAAGAATTGAGGAAACAAAAGATGCATAAAACATCACCATGTAGCAATCAACTGCATTTGAATGATATTAGAAACAGTATGCAGGAGATGTAGCACACAACCAGTAAACCGATAGATGCTTGCATTGGTTAGATGTTCACAACCTTGTTCCATATTGATTTGTTAGCATACTTATCAATCAGGAAATCTCCATAACCTGAGAAAAAAAAGAGTTCCAGAATGAGACTAGGAATACTACTTTCTGCCATGGACAAAGGGAAGTTAATTTGGATGCTTACAACGCTGCTATAAATTCTCTCGCTTTAATGCCTGGCTTGGAGATCCGCCAGAATATGTGAACACTACTATTGAGCTTTAATAAAGTTGGGTGTGATATTTTTTTTATGCATTCTTTGATAAAATTGTGGCCGAGCTGCAGAGAAGGTAACGTCCAGGCCGCTATTTGGGCCGGCCCATTTAGCAACCTAGTGTAATAACAACCATATTCTATGGGGTTTTTCAGTTTAGGAACATTCTAGACAGTTTTGTTTTTGATATTTTTTTATTTTTCCTTTTCGGGTTTATTTAGTCATTTATTTGTAACAAATGTTTCTTTGGTAAAAAAATAGAAAAGGTTCTCTTTTATGAAACCTGTTTTAAGGTATCCATGTAAATCAAAAAATCGTCACAATTTTCAGAAATGTTCTCAAAAAATTGAAAATGTTAATATTGTCAGAATTGTTCACAATATTTCAAAATATTCACATGATATTTTTCTAAAATGATTTTTAAATATTATTTAGAATTTTAGAAAATTCATCGTAAAATTTTGAAAGAATCACGTTTTTAGAATATGTTCACATTTTTTCTCAAAAATATTCATACTTTTTGAAGAATGTTCTCAATATTTAAGAAATATCCCATTTTCAAAATATAAGATTTTTCATGTGTTTTGAAATCAAAATAGAAATGAACTGAAAGCTAACAAAATGCAAAAAATAGAAGGGAATACAGTCATGAAAAATCCCAGAAGAAACACACGTACTACATGGGTTGGTTCGCCCGGGCTCCTGCCATAAATCTCAGCTCCAGCAATGCCTTTTATGGGTGATTGCAGTTCGCCTTTGCTTGTCACCTAAGCCCGCAACAAATTCTTTAGCGGTTGACTAAAAGAAAGAAAACTCGGTAGCAACTAATTAGGGTGTCCCTTCGAGGGGAACCCAGTAGACACTTTCGGTGGGCTGAGAGGACATCACTCGTGCTCCTAGACGCCATCACGTGTCGCGTAGTGGGCGCATCCCGTGAAGCATTTTTTTTGCTCTTTTCTACTCATTTTCAGAGGATTGGTTGTACCAGCTATGTGCGTACCATAACCAGACTTGGGAAGAAAAATAATATTTATGTCCTTTATCCAGTGGTTTGTAGGAGTAGTTGGTTATAACCAAGCAAAGATTCGAGATATTATAATTATCAAAGAGACAACAAGTAGATGATACCTGATAACTTGATAACAGCTCAACCTAATCGACCATACTAATCCGGATACCCTCAAATCTTTTGTATCCGTATGAACCACGTTGTTTGGACCGCGGAAGATATCCAATGCGGTTCTGTATTGGTCCACAGCGTGGTTCGAACGTAATTTTCCCCATAAACTGGAGATAAACGTGGGGGGCTTTGTTCGAGTCTGGACCATTGCCACGCCCGCTTCTGACCGCCCTGACCCACCCAAACCCTCTCCTCTTACGTCCGTGTGTTCCCGCCCGGCGCTAGTTGCCTGCATTCATTTTGTTGTAGAGTGCGCCGCTTCACATTGAAGACGACTAAGGGCGGACGCGACCTCTCACTGCATTCGCCATTGAAACTGCACGCCGGCTAAGGACAATGCCTGCGACGCGTCTCTAGTGTACACGTGTAACAGGCCTGATCTACCTAATCAACCAGATCTGGACGAAGGAGGATGGGAGCAGGTGAGATCTAGGTAGGTGGAGAAGGAAGGGGATAACCAGGAGAAGAGCAGCTTCTCTCTGTCTATTCATTTAGATACAATTCGATACCCTTGACGGTGCCAATCCACCTACTTAACACTCGAGCTCGCAGGCTCGATACGGCCCACAAGGCCATGCACCCAAGACACCGCGGCCTGTTAACGAGCCGATCCTTCTGTCGAGTCAGCAAGCGCCTTGACTCGTTCCTCTCCCCGCTTGCTGGCTGGTGGGGTCGCCTTGACAGTCGTGACATCCTCCCCCTTGAGGTGAGGCTTTTCCCCAAGCCGATGTTGCTGGAAAGCGACGACGAAGTTGAGCGGGTTCCTCCCAGGTGGTGAGCGTCATTGGCAGCACACTCCATTGTACCAGGAGACGAGGTTGCATCTATCCTTGGACGCGAATGAACTTGGTGTCCAGAATTGCCTCCAGTTGGTGTTCAGCCTGCAGAATAGAGTTAACAGGAGGAAGATCGTGACTCACCTGGGTGCTAGGACCAACAGCCTTCTTCAGTTGTGAGACGTGCACCACGGGATGTATCTTACTGTTAGCTGGTAACTAGAGTTTGTATGCCACTTTTCCGACCTTAGCAAGCACTTGGTATGGGCCGTAGTAGCGGAACGCAAGCTTCTGGTGCGAGCGTTGGGCTACTGATGTTTGTATGAATGGCTGAAGCTTGAGGAAAACCATGTCACCCACTTTGAACGAACGGTCTGTGCGGTGCTTGTCTACTTGAGCCTTCATGCGATCCTGAGCATGTTTCAGTTGTTGCTGTAAGTGTTGAGCCATCACTTCTCATTCATGTAGCCAAGCTGCCAGGTCCGGCACTGAACTTTCTTCCACTTGAGTGACAGCGAACACCCTTGGCAGATGACAGTAGATTACTTCAAATGGAGTACGCCCCAGAGAGGAGTGAAATGTCGTGTTATACCAATACTCGGCTAAGAATAGACACTTGATCCAATTACCCGGACACGAGTGTATTGCACAGCGCAGGTATCCTTCCAAGCACTGATTTACGCGCTCTGTTTGGCCGCCAGTTTGGGGATGGTATGACGAACTCAAACACAGCTGGGTCTGAGATAGTTTGAACAATTCCTGCCAGATTGCACTTGTGAAGATCCGATCTCGGTCAGATATAATAGCCAAGGGCAGCCCGTGAAGCCGAAAGATGTTTTTCATGAAGGCTGTAGCCACCGTCAGAGCTGTGAATGGATGAGTCAGTGGTACCAAGTGAGCATATTTGGAGAACTTATCCACCACGACCAAAATCACATCATGGCCTCCAGATTTGGGAAGACCTTCAATAAAATCCAGTGATATCACTGCCCACGGCCGCTTTGGAATGGGGAGGGGTTGCAACAGCCCCGCGGGAGCGATTCATTCCGTCTTCGCACGCTGGCAAGTGACACACTCCTTGACATATTGCTTAATCTGAGCCTTCATGCCTTTCCAGAAGAATAGGTTCTTGATTCTGTGATACGTGGCGTAGAACCCTGAATGTCCACCCATTGCACTATTGTGGAGGGCTTTGATCAGTGATTGTTGTATCGTGCTATCCGAGCCAATCCAGATACGCCCTTTGTAACGCATGACTCCATCCTACAGAGAGTAGTATGAGTCACTTCCAGGGTCGAGTGTGATTTGCGCCATCTTGTCTTGAGTTTCTTTGTTTTGGCGATAACTGACGGCTACTGGTTCCAACCAGGCGGGCTTGCAAACTGAAATCGCTGGCACCTCTGCTTCAGTGTCATGTTCGCGCCTCGAGAGCGCATCTGCTGCTTTGTTAGTGATGCCTGCTATGTACTGGATCTGGAACTGCAGCCCCACCAACTTGGTGAAGGCCCATTGCTGGATTAGTGTGTTGAGCCTCTGGTCGGTCAGATTCAGCAAGCTCTTTTGATCGGTGCGCACGAGAAACTCTGCATGCTGTAAATACAGCCGCCAGTGATCAACTGCTAAAATCAGGGCAAGGCACTCCTTTTCATATGCTGATAGGCCAAGGTTGCGTGGCGCCAATGCCTTGCTCAGGTAAGCTAAGGGGTGGGAATCATGCATCAGGACTGCACCAACGCCCGTAGCGCTTGCGTCAGTTTCTATGACGAACTTGTTGTTGAAGTCAGGTAAGGCGAGCACGGGGGCCTGGATTAGTGCCTGCTTCAACTCTGCAAATGATGTTTCTGCTATCGGTGTCCAAATAAAGAGGGTTCCCTTCTTCAACATGTCTGTCAGAGGACGGGATATGACACCGAAGTTTCTGACAAACTTACGGTAGTATCCCGCAAGCCCCAAGAAGCCTCACAGCTTGCGAGTTGACTCTGGTCGTGGCCAGTCACGGGCTGTTGCAATCTTGCTCTCATCAGTGGCCACACCTTCCTTGCTTATTGTGTGCCCCAAATAATTGATGTTGCTTTGCACAAATGAGCATTTGGACATTTTGACCTTCAACCCATGTTGTGCCAAAATACCCAACACTTGCCGCAACAATTCCACGTGTTCCTCTAGGGTCGCTGAGTGGGTGAGGATGTCGTCCATAAAAATGAGCACCCCATGCCTGAGCAAAGGACTCAGCACTGTGTTCATTCCTCCCTGAAATGTTGCTGGTCCACCGGTCACGCCATACGGCAACACCCGGAACTGAAAGTGCCCCTGGTGGGTTGTAAAGGCTGGTTTTGGTTCATCCTCTTCTCTCAACCTGATTTGGTGGTAGCCTACTCGGAGATCCATCTTTGAGAACCAACACGATCCCGCAAGCTCATCGAGCAGCTCGTCAATGACTGGCAATGGATATGTGCTCTTTAGTGTAATTGCATTCAGGTGGCGATAGTGCACGCAGAGGCGCCATGTCATATCTTTCTTTTTACTAACAGCACAGGCGAGGAGAACGGACTGGTGCTAGGCACGATTAGCCCAGCCTTAAGCATTTCTTTCACCTAAAGCTCAATGTCTGTTTTTTGTTCTGGGGTATACCGATATGGTCGAATGTTGACTGGCTTGGCTCCAGGAATGATTGGAATTGCATGGTCCCAAGTGCGGTGTGGGGGTAGATCAGTAGATTTTTCAAACACCACACTGTATTCTTGCAGCACTGCTTGTACTTCCACCGGTATGTGTTCCACTACCACATCGTCCCCCACAGCATGCAAACAGATGATGTGAGCCACAGCATTAGCCTCTTCTAGTGCACACAACTGAGCCGAGGAGATTGGTTGGACTTGCTGCAATTGCATTTGCACTCCTGTCAACTGAATTTGCTGCCCTCCATGGTTGAATATCAGTTGCTTTGCGGACCAATCGATCCACATAGGAACACATGACTCCAGCCAGTCCATGCCCACTATCATATCATAGCACCCAAGTGCTAAAACTCTGAGATCGGTGACGAATTCATGTCCTCCTGTCTTCCATCTGCACTCTTGCACCACACCTGAACATGATAGAGTTCCCCCGTCTGCTATTTTGACTGCAACCGTGGACATGGCTTGAATTGGCAGTTGAAGTCGTGCCACCACCGTATCACTGAGAAAGCTATGAGAACTGCCTGAATCCACGAGGATCAACATCTCTTGTCCACCTATCTGCCCCAGCAACCTGACTGTACGGGGGGTGGTTTGCCCCATGGTGGCTCCCTTGGATATGGACATTAGAACATCCTCATCAGAATCAGGGTCTGGCACCACTGGAACGCCCTGATCAGCTTGCAACAGGTCTAGTAGTTCTTCAACCACATGTAATTGAACTGTAGGCCCGCATTGATGTCCTTGCCCCCATCGCTCACCACATTTGAAGTAGAGCCCCCGGGGACGCCTGTAGTTACGTAGGGCTGCTACTCGATCATCGCCTCTACCTTGATCGCAGTGATCCGGAGGGTTTGCTGCATCGATCGCCCGTCGATCTTCAGCTGCAGGTGGCGGTCCTGGCAACATCTGCCGGACCGGTGGAGCGCCAATCGCCAGCAAAGGCTATTGTGCCGGTGGCCGCTGGTTAACTGCATCTTGCATCTTGTACTCCCTTCGTGGTAACGCCTCCATCAGCTCCTCCTGCAATGTAGCCAAGGAAAAGGCGGAGTCCAAGTCTTTTGGTCGATAGCATAACAACATCACGAATCTCTCCCTTAAGACCATCTAGAAACTGGGTAGTAAAATACACCGGATCAGACGCTGGGTTGTGAGCTCATATGTGATGCATCAATTCTTCAAATCGTGTCATGTAATCGGCCACGGTCCCTCACTGACGGAGGGTGTTAAACTGACGGAGGTGGGACTGATACTGTTCCCTACCAAATTTATGACACAAAGCCTCACAGAGTGATGCCCAAGTGAACGAAGAACTCTGTGCCTCATGAAGTTGCAGCCATCTGGCCACTGTGCCAGTGAAATTCAGTGTGGCTACTCGAAGCCAGAGATCCGGAGCCACTCCATACACATCAAAATACTTTTCACATTTGGTCTTCCAGAACTGCGGATTTTCTCCATCGAAGGATGGTGTCGCGGGAGCGAGAGATGCTGCCCGCCGCGGACACCTATGGGGTCGGGGCCCCTTTGTGAGTCTTGATGAGGCGGAGGGAGCCTGAGAGCAGATCGAGGTGAACAGCAGGCGGATTTTACCCGGCTTGGAGCTCTCCGAGAGATAAAACTCCTCTGCTGCTTGTGTTTGTATTTGATCTTGCTCAAGAGAATGGCGTATGGTGGCGTTGTGGCGTTGAATGAGTCGAACTGGCGAACCTCCAACCCCCCCTCGTTGTGCATGGGCCTCCTTTTATAGTGCAAGGGTCACCGGCAGTGTCAGCGTGGGAGAAAGGGGTAAAAAGGTAAAGAGGTGGTAGTTGGAGCAGTCGGGAGCAGTGAAGCTACGATTGCATGAACAGTGGTTTCTACCTACTTTTGGCGAGAGGGACAAGGGCATTTAATGCCCGTCGCCGTCGACCCCAAAAGCTCCCGCCGTGCGTCTCCGTCGCCACGGCGATGGATCCACCACCGTGCAATGCCACCGTGTCCCCAGGCTGCTGACCACCGCCACGCGTCCCTCGAAAGGTCTGGCGGACGCGTGGGCCGATGAGCTGAGCGCAGCACACAGCGCAGCTCTCCCGCAAGCGCCTTGCCGGGTCTTGATCTTGCGGGCCGGGAGCTTGCGGGCTCTGTAACTTGTCGCTTCCGGGCCCTCGCCGTGACGTATAAGCGCCGGCGTGTCTTGTCTGTTGTAGTCTTCTAGTCTTCCGGCGAGCTCCTCTCGCCGGGGTCGTGCGTGAGTGATGTGATCTTGAGCTCGATGGTCTTCCGGCAAGCTCCGCTTGCCGGGGTCTTGATCTTCTGTCTTGTACACTTTGTTCTTGAATGGTCTGACGCGGAATAGGAGGGTCTCCGGCTAGCACGTGGTAAACCCTGCCACGGGAAGCTGCAACTGCCCGTGCACAAGTTGGGGTACTAAGGTACCCCTATCTTAGTACACCGACAGGAGCCCCCGGGCCTGGGCCACACACGGTGCCGAGCGCTGTTGGGCGGGCCCAAAAGCAGGCTGCGGGCACACGCGCCCACTGGCGCGTCGAATCCACTTCTGCATCCGCCACATCCCTCCACAACGGCACGCGTCGATTGCGGCGTCGTGGGATGGGACGTGCCCACGTTCTTTCAATGGAAAGAGCGGAACGCCGCCCGGGATCGGGAGACCAAGTTGAAGGAGGAGCTCCGCGAGGAACGAGCTTTGATAGACAGCGCCAACAAAGCCGCCGAGCAATTCCACCGTACCGTCGAGTTATGGACCGAGGACACTGGTGTCTTGTCGTCCGACATCGACCGGGAGCTGCTTGGCGCTGAAGCTGGAGCATCTCATCTACTCCCGGATCCAAATCTTGCTCTGGCGCCAAGCTCAGCCTCTTCTTCGAGGGGATCGCGCGGCCCTTACCAAATCTGCGGAAGAAGATCCTCGCAGCTCGCCGAGGAGACTTCGCCGGCTGTCGCGGGAACCATGGGAGCGTCTTGACGAAGATCGTATACCGCAACCCAGGCATAAACCTCACCAACGTTCTTCGCAGCTTGCCGGCCGACGCGAACATGGAGGCTTTGAAGGAGCAGGTCGCCCATATTATTGCCAAAGTGAACAAGATCCCCAGGATGGAGGGCGGCCGCATAGACTAGGCCTCCTGTATCTTTATCCCTTTTTGTTGCTGCACAGGGCGTTATGAACTCATTAGTCATCGCGACAAGCTATTCCTTTGTGAAATATTGTCTTAATTTTGATTAATAGATGCAGCGTTATCTCCCTCGTTCGGATGCTCGACTTTGTATGCCTCGACCCTACGCTTCTAGGAGATTTCCCGGCGAGGGGCCCTTGTCGCGAGCGCTGAGTGCTAAACTCGAAGCAACTTGCTGGCCAAGGTCTCTCCGGCAAGCAACCTTGCCGCGGCTAGCCGCAACGCACTTGGCTTGCTGAGCGGACTCGAAAACGAAACAAGGGCGCGACACCTGCCGCAGCTTACTTGAATCGTTGAGCGCGCTCGAAAACAAGATAAGGGTGCGGCTATCCACGGGTAGGTTCCTCCGAGCACAGGTTTTCCATACAAAGCGTGACCGTTCAAGGAAAGCAACTTAAAATAATAACTTAGCTTTCGTAATCTGTGCATTCTCCGGCAAGCTTCTCTTTCTTGAACACACTTGGTTCATCCTCCACTTCCTTCCCCCCCGGCAAACTTGTGCGCGAGGAATGTTCCTTCTGCTTAAAAAGTAAGGAAAGAAAAGAGGGAAACAAGCATATGGCCTTTCGGCGTGCTATTGCTTACCGGATATGTGTGTCGCACAAAAGATGCCAAATAACACATGCAAATTGCAGAGAAAAGCATGCAAAAGGCAAATAGCGCAAAACACAGAAGCTTTATTAGTGCACGGGGTCTGCGCCCGGCTTTGTACAAGGGGTTACATGCAACAGCGGCAAAGCCTGTACAAAAGGTGGTTGCCGGAACGGATCACGGCAACCGCGCCTTATGGGTGAAACTTGCGAAGATGCTCTATGTTCCAGGAGTTGCTCACTGGTAGGCCTTCTTCGGTCTCGAGGCGGACAGCGCCGGGCCTCGTGACTTGTCTCACCCGATAAGGGCCTTCCCACTTCGGCGTCAACTTGTTGGAATTCTTGGCGGACTGAACACGCCGAAGAACAAGGTCGCCTTCCTCGAGACTCCTGGCTTTAACCTTGCGGCTATGGTAGCGGCGCAAGGCTTGCTGGTATCGAGCAGCTCGTACAGCAGCCTGGAGACGTCCCTCCTCGAGGAGCAACGCGTCATCTTGCCGCAGTTGCTCTTGCTCGAGCTCATCATAAGCGAGCACTCGAGGAGATCCGTATACGAGTTCCGTGGGGAGAAGCGCTTCGCTCCATAGACTAGAGCAAAAGGTGTCTGTCCGGTGGCTCGATTCGGTGTCGTTCTGATTGACCAAAGAGCCGCCGGCAGCTCCTCTATCCAATTTCTTCCGCACTTGCGCAGCCTGTCGAAAGTTCTTGTCTTGAGTCCGCGCAGCACTTCAGCATTGGCCCTCTCCGCTTGATCGTTGCTCCTCGGGTGAGCAACAGAAGCGAAACAGACCTTGGCGCCAAGGTCTCGGACGTATTGCATGAAGGTGCGACTAGTGAATTGTGTACCGTTGTCGGTGATAATCCTGTTAGGGATTCCGAAACGGCACACAATCGACGTAAGAACTTGACCGCGATTGTGTTGTCACCTTTCTCCTGGCTCCACTTCGGCCACTTTGTGAACTTGTCGATTGCCACGTACAAGTACTCAAAGCCCCGACAGACGGGGAAGGGGCCGAGGATATCGAGCCCCGGACGAGAAGGGCCAGGATAAAGGGATTGTTTGGAGAGCTTGAGTGGTGATGAATCTGCTTTGCATGGAATCGCACGCTTCACACTTGGTTACTAGTGCAGTTGCATCTTGGAGGGTTTCTTGCCAAAAGAACCCTTGCCGGAAAGCTTTCCCGGCAAGCGCCCTTGCGCCAATGTGGTGGCCACATATGCCTCCGTGTATCTCCGCCAACAGCTTCTGTCCATCTTCCCTGGAGATGCACTTCAACCTGACACCATTGAGTCTTCTTCTGTACAGCTCGTTATCCACGAACTGGTACATACTTGACTGCCTGGTTATCTTTTCCATTTCCTCTGGGTCGTCGGGAAGCTCTCCAGTTTGCAGGAAACGGACGATCTGCTGCGCCCATGCCGGAACACAGGGCTCGGCGGCAGGACTAAAGGCATGAAAGCCGCTGCGGGAAACTCAGCTTCTACGGCGAGAACCTCTGGCCCTGCCGGAGCTGAAGGTCCCCCGGCAAGCTCGCCGGGGCGAGGCTTGTCGGGAACACTTGCTTCAACTGTACATATCCGAGGATCTGCAGGAGCAAACTGTTCCTCAGCGTTCTGGTCGTTGATCTTGGGGACCTTGGCGGCGGCCTCAGGGAGATCCGCCGGCAAGTAGTCGCCGGAGACCAACTTTCTTTTCTTTGACTGCCCAACTGATGGTGTCACGGATGGTTGAGTCAGCTTGAGCAAGAAGGTCCCCGGTTCCATAGGTAACTTCATCGCAGCACACTTTGAAAGGCCATCTGCAATTTCATTCTGAGCTCTTGGAACATGCTCCATCTGCAAACCTTCAAAGTGCTCCTCTAGCTTCCTCACTTCATCGACATAAGCTTCCATTAAGGGGCTCTGATAGCTCTTGTTAACTTGCCGGACCACCAACTGAGAATCTCCCCGCACAATCAGCTTCTTGATCCCAAGTTCGGCCGCAATCCCGAAGGCCGGCGAGCAAACCTTCATATTCAGCGGTGTTGTTTGTCGCTTGCTCCCTTGGGAAGTGCATCTGGATAACATACTTGAGGTGCTCTCCGGTGGGCGCGATGAGTACCACGCCGGCACCGGCGCCTTGCAGCGAGAAGGCACCGTCAAAGTACATTACCCATTCACTTGTCGCCTCTTGTACGGGTGCACTTGTCTCTTGGACTCCCTCATCGGGTGTTGGGGTCCATTCTGCTATGAATTCTGCCAAAGCTCGGCTCTGTATGGTTGAAGTACTTTCAAACTTGAGTCCAAAGCTCGACAGCTCCAGTGCCCACTAAACGATCCTGCCTGTTGCTTCTGGGTTGTGCAATATCCTCTTCAGCGGAAAGCGAGTGACCACTGTTATCTCGTGTGCCTGGAAGTAATGGCGCAGCTTTCTCGAGGCCATGAGGAGGCCGAAAAGCAGCTTTTGCACGCCAGAGTATCTTGATCTGGCCCCCTGGAGGAGGGAACTTACAAAATACACTGGGCGCTGTACCATTTTCTTCCGCACCTCATTCTGTTCCTGCGCAGAGTTGTCCTTGTCGGGGCCATAGCTTGCCGGAGCAGCCCCCTGCTCGCCGCTGGATTCGCTTGCCGGGGGTGTGGTCTCCTCGTCGGACTCCCTCTCCGCTACTAACGCAGCACTAACCACCTGGTTGGTTGCTGCTAGGTACAAAGACAACTTCTCCTGTGGTGCAGGTGCGACAAGTATTGGAGTGGAGGATAGGTACCGTTCAAATCTTGCAGCGCTGCCTCCGCTTCCGGAGTCCACTTCATGGGACCCGCCTTCTTCAAGATTTTGAAGAAAGGTAGGGCGCGTTCTGCAGACTTCGAAATGAACCTACTGAGGGCGGCCACACATCCTGCAAGCCTTCTGACATCCTTGACTTGCTTCGGGGCTTCAATCTGCTCAATGGCTTTAATCTTGTCGGGGTTGGCTTCAATCCCTCTCTGTGACACAAAGAACCCGAGAAGCTTGCCGGAGGGGACTCCAAAGACGCACTTCTCGGGGTTCAACTTAAGCTGGATCTTGCGCAGGTTCCGAAATGTCTCTTCCAAATCCTGAATCAGCGTATCCTTGCTCTTGCTCTTCACCACGATATCATCCATGTAAGCTTCTACATTTCTGTGGATCTGTGGCTCAAAAGCAGTATACACTACCCTTGCAAATGTTGATCCTGCATTCTTCAGTCCAAATGGCATGCGTATGAAGCAATATGTGCCACATGGAGTGATGAATGCAGTCTTCTCTTCATTCTCTTTGGCCATGAAAATCTGGTGATAGCCTGAGTATGCATCAAGAAAGCAGAGTAGCTCACATCCGGCAGTGGAGTCAACGATCTGGTCAATGCGCGGCAAGGGAAATGGATCCTTGGGACACGCTTTATTCACATCGGTGAAGTCTATACACAGCCTCCACTTCCCGTTGGCCTTACGCACGACAACTGGGTTTGCTAACCACGTCGGATGGATTACACCTCTAACTAGGCCTGCTGCCTCTAGTTTCTTGATTTCTTCGTTGATGAATTCTTGGCGCTCCATGGCTTGCTTCCTCACTTTTTGCTTGATGGGCCGCGCATGAGGGCAAACGGCAAGCTTGTGCTCAATCACCTTCCTGGGAACACCGGGGATGTCAGACGGTTGCCATGCAAACACGTCGACATTCGCCCGCGAGGAAGGCAACGAGCGGCCTTTCCTATTTGTCGTCAGCGTGGCACTGATGGTGAAGGTACCACCAGTGCCGTCCTCCTTGGCGGGCACCTTCTTGGTTGCCGGTGGAGCGGCCATTCCCTTTTTACTCTTGCCGGTGGAGCTCGATGGTGCGGCCTCGACGGTAGCGCAGCACTCCGAAGAGGTGCGGTTGCCGGAGTGGGCCCCAGAGCACTTGCCGGACTTGGTCTTCGCCTTCTTTCCCCCGGGAGCTTCAGCGGCAAGCGTACGCTTGTCGGCCATGCTGCCGCATCCCGGTAGATCTTGTCGGTGCGGATAAGCGCATCCTTCTTGTCGCCGTGGATAGTGATGGCGCTTATCGGCCCCGGCATCTTGAGTACGTTGTAAGCATAGTGGGAAGCTGCCATGAACTTGGCGAGGGCGGACGGCCGAGTAGTCCATTGTATGGCAAAGGAATATCGGCGACGTCGAAAGTGATGCTTTCGACCCTGAAATTGAGCTCCCGCCAAAGGTCACGGCAGAGTGATCTTTCCTTGGGCTTGCTCCGTCCGGGTTGATTCCTTGGAAAGAACCGGTCTCTTGAGCTCGCCATCGGAATTTGGAGCTTCTCGATCACAAAGCGAGAGGAGATCAAGTTCAGCCCGGCCCGCCGTCAACCAACATTTTGGTGACCTTGAGGTTGCGGATGGTGGGTGAGACCAGCATCGGCAAGCACCCGACCGTGGTGGTGCGGTGGGGTGATCCTCAAGGTCAAAAATGATGGGCGTCTTGGACCATTTGAGGACTGCTTGCGCGACTCCATGGGCGGCTCTGCTGCGTTCACCTCACGCACCTTTGCTTTAGGCTGGCGGTGGGAGGTGTGCAGAGAGGCGCCGCCGTCGACGCATAGGACCTCCGTGGCCTTCTGGAACTCCTGCTCACTGTCATCCTCATCCTCCATATCTTCATCGTCATCTTCTTCATCTTTGTCGCGGCCCCGGGGAGGTCGATCACCTTGCCGCTGCTTAGCCTTGTCGCGACGTCCTCCCCGGCCATTGAACGGCCGCTTCTTGCTCGGTTCTCCTCCGCCACCTTGGGCCTTCTCCTTGTCGCGCCTCTCGTACTCAGCTTTTTGCTGCTCGGCGAGGTACTCGGACGCGCTTGCGATTGGTGAGATCGTGGCCCTTAGTGCGGTGGATTTTCTTGATATTGCTTGTCGGAGCCGCCCTGCTTGTCGGCTGCCGCTACAGGGGTAGGTTCCTTGCCGGAGAAGCACCCCTGTGTTTGCTTGGCGGGAGCCTCCTTGCTGGGCTTCTCGGCGGCAAGCACCTCTTTCTTGTTCTTCCTTGGTTGTTCCGCCGCGGCTCTTGTTTGCTTAGGCGTCGTCGTCCTTCTCGCTTTCTCTGCGCTTGACATCCTCCCGGGAGTCTCCTCCTCTCCTCAGCGGCACACTTGTCGGCCGAGCATAGAGCTTCGGCGACGTCCCGAATCTTGGTCATCGCCATTTCTTCACGCATGCGGCGTTACGCGACGTTCGGTGGAACGCGCGATAACCATGGCGAGGTGGACATCGAGGATGTTGTCTTTGCACACGGCTGAAGCGTTGGATATACTTGCGCAGGATTCCCCTTCCTACGGGCCAAAATGTGGAGATCGCTCTCTGGCCGTGGGGTTTGTGGTCGCCCGGTGAAGGCGCCAACAAACCGATGGCAAAGGTCGGCCAAGAGGAAATGGAGCCTTCCGGCAAGTGCATAAGCCAAGAGCGAGCGCTCGGCTTAAGCACGAAGCGGAAGTGGTTCGAGAATCTTGTCGTCGCGCCCCGCAGCCTGCACCGCGATGGTGTAGACACCGAGAACTCCGAGGGTGCGTCTTGCCGTCGTACTTCTCCGGTACGTTGGGCTTGAAGTTCTTCATGCTGGGCCACTGGACGCGCCGCAGCTTCGCGGGTGAACGCAGGGCAGCTGCAGCGTCTGACAACAAGTCGCTGGTTCACGGCGTGTCGCGTCGGCAACATTTCCGGCTCTGGTCTGATTGTCGCCGAGCTTTCGGCGCTCGATCGTGGTCCGGCGTCTTCTTATCGCCGATCGTCGAGGACTGGCGTTGATCCCGGCGAGCCCGCTGGATCCGGCGACGCTGTGGAGCCGTCGTCGGCATTGTTCCAGCTGGGCGGCGTCTTTTTGCTGCGGCGGGGAGTGCATCGATGTCGCACCCGCGGCCTTGTCGCCATTGGCCTTCGTCTTCTCGGCTTGCCGCGGCCGCGAGGTCGCCGGCTGCTGTGAAGGATCGTTGTTAGCGGCGACCGAGCTCTTGATGGTAGCCCTCCGATCTTGGCTTTGTCGCGCCGAGGGAAGTCGAGGAGCGATTGCGCCCTTACGAAGCGCTTCGCGGAGTGGAGGGGAGCGGGAAGCGGCGGTGCGAGGAGCGGGTAGGCTCGGACTCCTAACGGTGTTAGAAGGCGAGGTCCTCCCGGCGCTTTCGCTTTGCCGTGTCCGGACGTTGGCTCAGGCGTCCGCGAGCCTCCGGCGTGCCCTTGTCCCAGCAGGCGGATACCACCTCCCGTGGTATGGCGCTGCTGGGTCGTCGTGCGCTGAGATGGACGCGGGTCCACGGAGACCGAAGCGCGGTCACCCGCCCGTTCCCTGGATCTGGTGGCGCGCGAGTGTCTTCGGGCGGCGACCACCTTCCGTCGGCGTCTCCTCCGCCCACCGCCGCCGGGCGGCGGCGGAGAGATGCGGACGGGCCTGCACCTCAAGCCTTCTTCTTGGGGCCATGGCGAGTCGTGACGGTTGCTTGATGAAATTGGAGAGGTTGATGGCGAGCGCGTCCGCGCGGACGCCGGATCAGGTCCGCACAACCTCGACGCCCCCTGCCTGGCGCGCCAGAGATGTCGCGGGAGCGAGAGATGCTGCCCGCCGCGGACACCTATGGGGTCGGGGCCCCTTTGTGAGTGCGGTACGAGGGCGGAGGGAGCACAGAGAGCAGATCGAGGCGAACACGCGGGCGGATTTTTACCCAGCTTCGGAGCTCTCCGGAGAGATAAAACTCCTACTGCTGCTTGTGTTTGTATTTGATCTTGCTCAAGAGAATGAGCGTATGGTGGCGTTGTGGCGTTGAATGAGTCGAACTGGCCGAACCTCCGAACCCCCTCTACGTTGTGCATGGGCCTCCTTTTATAGTGCAAGGGGTCACCGACAGGTGTCAACGTAGGAGAAAGGGGTAAAAGGTAAAAGAGGTGGTAGTTGGAGCGGTGCGGGAACGGTGAAGCTACGATTGCATGAGCGAGTGGTTTCTACCTACTTTTGGCGAGAGGGGACAAGGGCATTTAATGCCGTCGCCGTCGACCCCAAAAGCTCCCGCCCGTCGTCTCCGTCGCCACGGGCGATGGATCCACCACCGTGCAATGCCACCGTGTCCCCAGCTGCACTGACCACCGCCACGCAGCGTCCTCGAAAGGTCGAGGCGGCGTGGCCGATGAGCTGGGCGCGAGCACACTGGCGCAGCTCTCCGGCAAGCGCCTTGCCGGGTCTTGATCTTGCGGGCCCGGAGCTTGCGGGCTCAGTATTTGTCGCTTCGGGCCCTCGCCGTGGCGTATAAGCGCCGAGGCGTGTCTTGTCTGTTGTAGTCTTCTAGTCTTCCCGGCGAGCTCCTCTCGCCGGGGTCGTGCGTGAGTGATGTGATCTTGAGCCTGAATGGTCTTCCCGGCAAGCTCCGCTTGCCGGGGTCTTGATCTTCTGTCTTGTACACTTTGTTCTTGAATGGTCTGACGCGGAATAGGAGGGTCTCCGGCTAGCACGTGGTAAACCCTGCCACGGGAAGCTGCAACTGCCCGTGCACAAGTTGGGGTACTAAGGTACCCCTATCTTAGTACACCGACAGATGGGAAATCCATCTTGGGCAAAGCCCAGTGAGCGTGATGCGTGAATGGAACGAACGGGTTGTCCTGAGTGCCCCTCTTTTCCACATCTGGACCACTATCACCGCGAGGAGAAGCAGGTATGACAGATTGAGATGAGTACACACCCTTGTCCGGAGGTGGCGCGAGGGTAGTGACTACCCCATGTGCCCGACCCCCGGATTTGTTGATCTCACCGTGGCCAGATGGCCCATGGTGCTCGAGGTCACCTGCAGACTCGATCGGTGCGCCATGCACCACTTGTTCCACCGGTGGCTGCTACGGATTCGCCAGCGCGGGGTGGAGGGCAATCCGCCCCACTTGGGATCGGAGCTCGTCGAGTTGTTGTTGCAGGTTGGTGACCGCTGGACGCCACAGCTCAAGCGAGGGCTAGCTGGCCTCAAGCCGGGCCTCGTTGGCGGTGCGGCTGTCGTTCACCGCCTTGGCCAGCGCCGCCAATTGCTCCTCCATCGCCGGGGCTTGCGTAGCTTGCTTGGTGGCGTTGCGCGGCTTGCGGTATGGGTTATCCAGATCGCCCGACCTCTGATACCACTTGTAACAGGCTCGATCTACCTAATCGACCAGATCTGGAGGAAGGAGGAGGAGGGGAGCAGGTGAGATCTAGGTAGGTGGAGAAGGAAGGGGATAACCAGGAGAAGAGCAGCTTCTCTCTGTCTATTCAGTTAGATACAATTGATACCCTTGACGGTGCCAATCCACCTACTTAACACTCAAGCTCGCAGGCTCGATACGGCCCACAAGGCCATGCACCCAAGACACCGTGGCCTGTTAGCGAGCCGATCCTTCTGTCGAGTCAGCAAGCACCTTGACTCGTTCCTCTCCCCGCTTGCTGGCTGGTGGGGTCGCCTTGACAGTCGTGACACCACGCTTGTTCAATGCCGGAGACGTGTGACTGGACGGGACGAGACAGATATGTACCACGCCCGTTGAATGCCCCATTCATTAGTATGCCGCCGTTAAGCAGGCTCGCCGTCCGAGAAACCCACTCCAACGCCCCGCATTAATGCACCCGGACGCCTGGCCTCACCGAAATCTGCTATTTAAAGGTGGCCACACCCGCCTCTCCACTCCACAAGCCGCCCCCATCCCGCTCCCTTGCATTACATCCACCATGACTGCAGGCGACGAAGCTTTGTGGGAGAGCCTTTCCACTGAGATGAAGCATGTGGTAGCCACCCTTGCCACCGCCTGGCAGAGCCGCCGTGCCAAGCGGATCGATGCCGGCTTGCAGGCCAGCTCGTCCGAGGTCTCCGACGATGGGGACAACACCATGGTGGAGATGGGCTCCGACGACACTCCCCAGCTCCCACACCTCTTGTGCACACCGGCTTCACCATGGAGCAGGCGCAGGCGCACTACGACGCCACTATGGCGGACGTGCAGCCTGCGCCAGTGCCTTTGTTGGCGTTCCAACAGGCACAGGAGGAGCAATGGAACAACTTGTTCATCCTGGAGCAGCATCGGCTAGCGGAGGGCCAGATCTACGGCAGGCGCGTAAGCAAGGAGGCCGTGGTGGCCATGGCCACGACGCACCCCAACTTCGTCGCAGAGCAGCATGCCATCTACGATGCCATCCACGCTCAAGCCGCCGCTTGCCATGAAGCGGCCACCGTGGAGGCACAACTCTAGGCGATCGTAGAGGAGAACAACGCCAGCTGCGACTCCCAGGCGCCGCTGACAAACCATCCAGCGGCCCGGTGGGACGATGACAGTGCGGGGGCCACCACTTCCATCGTGGACCTCACGTCCACCGGCGACGGACAAGACTCGGACTCCTGCGAGGATGAGTAGGGTAAGGGAGGTGGCAGGGCTTTGTGTCCCATGTGGGCCAATCCGTCTCTCATATTCCACTCTTCCTCGTCGGAGACCGCAGCTTCACTTCATCGGTCTTATCGCCGGTGGTCATGAAGACGGTGGATGGAGGACGAGAGGGGCTTGGACACTGGGCGCCGCTGCCGTAGGATTGGTTTAGGGTCGGGTCTTTTTTTAAATGTTCGAAATCTGATGATAATCCGCCATGTTTGTATGAAATCCGTCATGTTTGTATGAAATCCGGCCGTATTTGCATGAATTTCATCCGATTTTGTTCACAAGGTGTTTGAAATGTATGCGTCTAAAGTTGGATGACGCCCTCCCGCATCCATGTCCGCGGATTTGTTCTCCTATCCATGGACAGATAGGGAAGAAAATTTGCGAGTTACCGTTGAAGATGCCCTAAAGTACCGGTATTTTACAAGGAAAGCCAGCATTATTTTTGGCACAATGGTACGCAAGTACAACTTGTTGGCACAATCAACAGCATTTGCGCTGGCTTCTCTTATTGACGCAAACTCCCTATCTGTTTGGAATGGCTGATTATTTATTTGGCGGTTGAAATTTGAATTTTCATACCCCCTCTCGTTTTTAGCGTCAATTAATATGGATTGAAGGGAGTAGCAGTTTTCATGTAAATATTTGTGATCACCGACAAAATCATTCACAAAAAATGTTTGTCAAAGGGAGCATCTAGCTCCAACAATTGAGAAAACAACAACAATCAAAAGCTAAAAAATATAAAAAACTGCACAAACTCCATGCATAAAAATCAGCATCGAGTGAGCTACAGTCGAGTGAGAAATGGCATACCCGTTATCAAAACGGATTATGTATTCAGTTATGTGAACACAAAGCATGTATAGTCGGATTAGAGCATCTTCAACACCGTCCCACAAAACGTCCGTAAATATCTGAACTGACACGTCAACAAGGTGTCACAAATGTTCACGGACGGGTTCGCGCGTCTGAATTTCCGCGAACTGGCAACAAACTACGGGAAGTTTGCGCAGGTCCGGACCTCCGCCATGTAGGACTCAGACAACCCGACCCACTCAAACTCCTGTCCCGAAGCCCTTTTCTCTCACTCCATCCCTTCCACTTGTTCTCTATCTGTACCCTCCTCTCTCGAGGCAGTCACTTTCCCACTTCAACCGTCGCATAGGCCTGCCGAACGTTGGCCGCCCCCACGCTCATACCCACCCGCCTTCGACTAAGCCACCGTCCACCCTGGATCCGTCCATGCTAGACACCATGCCCGATAAGTGCCCGTTCAAATGCCATTGAGCCTTTTTTGACATTTTCATTGTTTCATTGGAGCAAGGACGATGGTGGGGGTACTCGATAAGGGAGGTTGAGTTGTTGTGCAATGCGTGGTTGACCAGAAGTGTGGACTTTCTAGGAATGAAGCAAGGTCGTCAGGTGTTTTGGTTAAATGTGCGATGTTGGTTTCATGATCGCAATGTGAAGTCTTTAGCCCATCGGTGGTACACCATCTCAAACTCGGTCATGAAGTAAAGTGTCATTGCACAAGTGATGTGAATGTTTCCACCGGGTGTGTCAAGAGCGAAGATCATAAGTTTTGCTTCTTGTCACTTTACATATTGATCAATTTATGCATTCACTTAATGTTGCTACCTTGTATTCATCACGTTGTGTAGGCACCACACGTTCACTTGTTGTGCCATACAATGGAGGGCGGGTTATTTAGGTTCATACATTGTTTGATGAAATGCAGGAGGCACAAGCGTCTGGATGACCAACTTTTGGGGACTCGGGTAATATTGAATTTTTATCAACAAGTTTCAAAAACCTGTTGAACATCCGGATATTCGGGATCTAATAGTGAGCGAACTATTGTTGTACTAGAATATCTGCATGTTATTTATGAATAAATTGTGCTATTGCTATATTGTATTGAGCGCTTCGAACATAAAAAGAATAGAGACTGGCGTTTAGGGCAGTGCATTGGATCGACGACTCATGTATACGTGTTCGCGGATGCATCGATAATAAGTCCGATTTTAGGAACAACATTGGAGATGCCCTTGATTATTGTCAAAACTTGAGACAATCAAAATGTGTCTCTTACATAAGGAAATTTTGTGTTTTCTAACTTGTTGTCTCGTGGAAAGGTTGACTTGAAAATTCCAGTGAAGTTCCTACGAAATTGACGCACGCGGTAGCCGCACACGCATGTAACATAGTCGTCGCCTCCTCTTCAAGAAAAAAAGCTTGGGTTCCTCTGCCCCCTACCGGCACCGTCGTCAGTCTGCCTCATCTTCGGTGGCCCCAGGGCCTTGGAGGCACGGTGAACCCTAGACATTTCCAGTGGAAGGGATCTTGCTCCATTTTAGGTGTTTTTGTGAGTTCGTTTGGATTTGTGTGCTGCTCAGGAGATGAACCGGTGGGGCTTCCTGATGATAGAATAAGATTCTCCTTGCTTAGCCCCTCTTCCGGTGATGTGTCTAGCGTCATCGGAGGGCATGTGGAGGCGTGTCACCGACGGTTCTCATGAGATTTTATCGGCACTAGTCTTCGATAGATCTGCTTGGATCCAGTCTTCGTTTGTGTGTCCACATGTTTTGATCGTTTTGGTCTATACTTCTCTTCATCAACGACGATTACTGTTTTGGGATGTTGGTCCTATGAGGCTTAGCAGTGGCTTAGCTATAGTGTGGACAGGGTGGTCCATGGACCACCCTGGAATTTGGCCCATTAGTTTAGTACTTCTCTGAAAAAAAGGAAACATACCCATGCACAAATCAGGTCTTAGCCCATGTATGGGTATGTACGCTGATCGTTCCCAACTCCCCGTCGTCTCTTCTTCTGGTGATCTAGTCTCTAGAAGTCTGAAAGATTAAAACCTAGCGCCATCGCCCAGCGCAAGGCCGGCACTCCGGCAGGGCACAGTGATGTAGGGTGGAACCCTATAGCGTCGATCTTTCACGTTTGGAGTGGATCCTACGGGGAATCACAAAGAACACGCGGAAGCACAAGGGAAAACACGGGGAAAACGAGAGAGAATCACTCAACCAACAAGGGAATCGATCACAAGTGCTAGATCACCACACACATAAGAGATACACGAGATCCAAAGTCAACAAAGGTAAGGATACAAAGGAACCGTTCTTCTCCAAAAGGAGGCCTTGATGTTCTTCCCTAGAAGGGGTCTTGAATCCGCTTGGGGGATCTTCTCCGAAGAGGTCGTGATCTCCGAGGAGAAGTATCCAAGTGGATGAGCAAAGGCTCTCACACAAATATGAGCTAATCCAATGCTAACCCTAGCTAGGAGGAGGTGGGGGAGTTTATATAGCATATGTCCACGAAGGGGTAAGTGAGGAGGGGATACATGGGCCTCTGGCCCGACTCTGCGATGCAAGGCAGGCGGTAGTACCGGCCAAAGGGCGTAGTACCGCTCAAGCGGTAGTGCCGCTTGGGCGAAGCGGTAATACCGGGCCGGATCGTGTGAACACTAGTACTTGCGGGTTGAGCGATAGTGGCGGCGGCGGTGGGCGGTAGTACGCTGGTCGTGATAGTACCGCCACGGGCGGTAGTACCGCTCGTCCGGTCTTCTTCCGTCGTCGCTTCGGGCTTCCCTCGCGGATGATGTAGTTGTTCCTTGGCGCTTGCACTTCTCCTCGTCGTCCTTAGTGTTCCGACAATACCTATGCATGCACACGAGTGGAGTGTCAAGTAGTATACCATCCTCGAAGGGGTCAAGTGAGCACGTGTAAAGGAGATGATTCACCTTTGTGTATGTGAAGTAGATGTCATGCGTGTCACTTCGCCGAACGGACTCTTGACATGGTGATGTCCATAGGATGCTCCGCATCATTTCCCCTCCCTTGGGAAAGATCCGACCTCGGATCGTGATCCTCATCACCATGGAAACGGTTGTCGTGGACGAACTTGTAGTTGGACGGAGTTGAAGACATGGCGAAATCCAAGTAGTCCAGGGTGTCGCCGGAGAGATAGACATGCAAAAAGGGCAAACACAAGCAACACTCGGGAATACATTGGTTAGTGCACACAAAGTGTCCATGATTTAAGAATGAGTCCGTGCGGTAAGATTGGTCGTGACAAAGCGCATGAAGCTTTTCAAGATGATCTAGAATGAGATGCAAAGCATTCATGGGATCAAAAGCATGGTGCACAAAGCGACAAATTCTACCATTGTGCAAAATGATGTCATACTGGGATGGTGCATTAAAAGCATGAACATGGCAATGGATGCTTAATATGTATATGTTATCATGCAATTGATGATGGACAATATGATCATGATGTATGAATATGCCTTCAAGGTAGATCACAACAAATTTGCTAAGAAATCATAAGCTCATATATCATGGATGACATGGTAATACAAGATGTAACAAGGCAATCATAATGTGAGTCAATCCATGCATAGGGTGAAAACTTGCGGTGAGTATGATATGTCCATCGAGCATGACATGTATGAGCACAATCAACAAAAATGGATGTGTGAGTGCAATGTGTCAAAGGAGTGTTGATGTACCAATGCTCGATGTCGTGGCATGAGTGGAATTCCGAAGGTGCATCCCGTAAGTGCGAGCGCTCCTCAATGTGAAGGTCCATGTAGTCAATCTCCAATGTCGCTCCTCCGGTCGCGAGATGTATCATGTAGACAACAAGAAGGAAACAACAATGAAAGAGTGACTCATGCAAACTTGAGGATGGCTCACAGGGAAGGAGTTCACCTTTAGTAGATTCTCGCAAATGTTGGTGTTGCACATCGTGTATGCCTTCGCATGACCAAGTTGTCGCATAACGGCGTCGCCTTGTGAAACCTCCAAAATGAAAGAACATGACAAACACTCAGAAAAACAAATGAGGTTAGCGGAAATGCAAAACCTATCATTCGAGTGGTAAGATACCCAACAAGTGTATGCATCATGCTCATCATAAGAAAGTACAAGGGAGCGTGTCATAGTATGGAGGCATATGATGCAAGAACAACCAAGTGCAATAGGCTCAATCAAACAAGCATGCATCACAAGTAAGGTGTCAAAGTCTCCAAGATCAATAAGCATAGGATGGTTGCACTCAATACAAGTGGATATGAAAGAGGCAACTAATGGACACAAGAGACAATGATCAAGATATATCATGTGAGAGGCATGAGCACATATGTCATCAACCCAAGAAAGCAAATAATAGTGGAACATGGGTGATGCAACATAGCAAGCAATCATAGCGATCAAGTCAAGCAAGCTAGTAGTGCGAAGATGCAACATACTAGAAGGAATCACGGCAAGTATGTCATTGGTGCAAATAGTGGGCATGGATAATGCACATGACATAGCACAAGCATGAAAGCAAGATATGAGTAAAATGTCATCAATGTATTGGCGAGAGGCCATATGCAAATAGAAATGGGGCATCATGACTCTCCCAACACAACAAGCATCAATAGCATGGGGCACATGATAAACATGGCAAAAGCAACAAGGATCTCCACCAAGCATGCAAATACACATAGAAGTAGCATAATGGTGAATCATGGGTAGATGCAAGCAAGGGTCACAATTGCATGGCAAAGGCATAGAAGCAAGCATAACATGCAAAGTGAACACGGTAAAATGAGCATAAGGTGACAAGTGGTAAATGGCCCATAGCCGTGTGAGAGCCAAGTAGAAGAGATGCGTGTAGTCCTTGCTTGAAGGAGCGGTGGTAAGGATAGTCCACGGGATCCCAAAGCATCGTTGCTCTCAAGAGCTCGTTTAAATCAACTCTTGGGATTGAGAGGGTGACAAGTATACATGAGTACCTACACAAAACAAAGACAAAGGAAAAATTGTGTGTGCGTGGTATATGTACACATCATCCATCATGATCGACGTGCATGTTTTGTTAGCACAAAATAGCCAATGCTCAAATAAATGAGATGCGTGATATAGAAACATGCCATCCATCATGAGAGGTTTGTTATGATGTGTGTCATAATGGAGACTCAAAGGATGTAATGCATCATGAGGTATTTCTATAGCATTGTTATTCATGGGGTGCATATGGTGTACACTATCAAGGGAATCATGCAAAGTATGAAATGCATCAAGATCTCCTAATATGTATGAGGAAACTATGGGGGTCTCCTCATGAGCAAGAGTAGAAACATCACGTGGAGAGTATTGACAACATCCAAAACAATGCATATTTGGAACAATGTGATCATGGCATGACATATTAGATGAATTGCGTAAATCATGTAAAGGAAGCATGGCAATATCATCACAAGAGAAGCAAAAGCCAATGACCATCATCTCGTCATCTATGCCATAAGTGCAAATGGGATTGATTTTAATGGGGTATGCATAGTTACTATGTTGAGATTGAAATGATGCAATATGGGAGATCTCACTCATAGCATATGACAAGTTCAATGGGTTGTCAAACATGATGTGACCAAAAGAATTTTCGCATGATATCCTATGAAGCATAGCATCACAACTAGGAAACTCAACATGCTCATCATCATATTCATCATAAATAGGTAAGTCAAGGCATGAAGAAGTCTCACTAGCATGAAGCATGGCAATAGGTTTGTCAACATCATGGGAGCAATCGATGTCAAGATAGTCCACTAGTGGGACAAGAGAAGCACCATCACCTATGTTACCTTTGGAGCATCGCTCATGTGTTGTAGGTGAGTTGTTGAAGATCAACTCGCTGTCATCTTCATCTTGATGGAACCATGTGGGGGGTGCATCATCGTCCACCATGGCCATCGGTTTTCCTTTTGGAGGGATGGACTCGTCGAGGATAGGCATGTCGTCATGTAGGAGACCTAGCACCAAAGAAGAAAACACACCAGGAGTAGAGGTTAAGTCGTTAGAAATCATAGTGGCCTCACATGCCGTGTCAACTACCTCACTCTCTAAGTGTTGTGGCTCACTCACTCCCTCAAGGATGCTCTCACTCATAGGGTTGGTGGAGTCACTCAAATGGCGCTCAACCTCACATAGGATGTGTGGCATGCTTTCATGTGTGGGGCTAGTGGTGGTCACACTCATCCTCTCAAAGGAAATGCTCTCAATGTCACATATGGTGGAGTCACTCATGTCACTCATGTGGTGGTGGCTCTCCTCACATGACAAATGGGGCATCTCGACATATGTGGGTGTCGGAGAGATGTAGGTGCAAATGTCTCCATGCTCAACTCCTATCGCCGTGGTCGAAGGGGATGGCCCTTGCTTGACCTTCTTGTCGCCGTCTTGGTGTGGGAGGCCCATATGATGTGGCACCTCATAGTTCGTCTCCATGACCGAAGGGAATTTCCCATGCTCGGCCATCTTCCTTGGGGGGCTTCCGAAGATGGAAGTGTCGCCCTCGTTTGTAGGTGGTCGCCGTGTTGTTGATGAAGTTGTTATAGGCGTACTCGTGGGAAGTAGGCGAAGATGCCGTACGTCCAAAGGCGAAGATGCCTTGAGAACACTTGGCGAAGATGCCGAAGTGGTTGATGTAGTCGTAGCGCCGTCTTGGTGGTGGTCGTCTCGCGGTCTTCTTATGTGCTCTTGAATCTTGGACTTGGCGTGAAGTAGGGCTTGTTGGGACTTGTGCACTTGCACTTGTGGAGCATCGTCACGATGATGATGTCGTTGTCGTTCTTGAGCTCGTAGTAGATCTCGTTCGTCGTCGTCGTGCACATGATGCTTGGAGGTGACTTGCCCTTCATGATGATGTTGATCACGAATGTGATGGTGATCGCCATGTAGATGTGGACGAGGACGATTTGCACTTGCATCGTTTCCGCGCTCCGAAGACTTGTGTCTTGAATGTCGCCGCCTTGAGGATGACGAAGGGGAAGAAGACTTGATCAAGGCTCTAATCTCCTCCATCCTTGCATCTTGCTCCTCTTTATGTGCGGAAAGCTTCTTGTCGATGTAGTCCCTTTTCCTTGCTTTGGAGTGGAAAATGTCGATGGAGATGTTCTCGATGCGCTCTTGCAATCTTGATTGTGCGCCTTGCATTTGTCGTTGTAGATCGTAGATGGACGCTTTGTTGATGTAGTTGTTCACGCCGTCGTTGTTGTTGTAGATCGGAGATGAAATGCCTTGCCTATCCATCACAAGACTCGAGCAAATATGAGTGGGAGAAAGAGAAGAACTTATACCAATGTACCTTGACCGATGTTGACAATGAATCAAGTTCACTCAAGCCTTGTCGGTTCTCACACCTACACAAGTAAAGCTTATGGAGGAGCTCGGTGAGGATAGTGGCACAAAAATTTGATGCAAAATGTTAGCAAGAGTCAATAATGTTGAAAAAGATTCACAAATTCGCAAAGTGAAACAAATGGACCAATAGTAATATGTGGCACACGGAAACGCACACACGGATAGATAAATGGGGTCGTGCAACCAAGGAGTGAGCACAAAATGTGGAATCCACGGAGAACGCTCGTGTTTCACAACTCAAGAGAGACGCTAGCACGATTGCTCAATAGGCGGATACGACACTTATGCACAACCTATAAGATGCAAAATGGATGAACTTCTATCCCAAGTATGCTATGTATGTATGGTTCCTGGTGTTTCTCTCAAGATGATCCAAGATGATCGGATATGACAATCTTATATGCAATGTGGTATGATGCTATGGCACTTGCTTACAAGCTTCTTTGATCTCTCTTTTTCTTTGCTTAAAAGCTTTATTTCTTTTTTTTTCTCTTTTTTTTGTATGGCCACTTTTGCACAATGCACAAACCAAGATAGCAATTGTGTATATGTGGGAACAAACTTGTGACACAAGATATGATAGCAATATATGCACCACGATGATATGGTATGTATGCTATGGGAAGTATGATCACTAATGTGCACAAGTAACGTTGCCGGCAATACTCAAATGGCTAGTCTCGATAGGCAAGTAACGCAAAATGGGCTAGGGGTTAACAATGCAATGGCAAGGGGAATATACAATGGAGGGATACCACGATACCAAGATGATATGGAGGTTACTGTCCGGCGATGATGAGTAGCGGTGTTCTTGATGTAGATACCAAGAGGATGGAGACTCGTCCCTAAGTAGCCGAAACACCTTACGAAACGGAAAAACCGCGAACTCAAAATCTCAAACGTCAAATGTCAAAATGGTGGTATCGGAAAAGCGGTGGTGGTTTGCACTTGGCAATGCGGAAGTGAAATGATGGGCTATACACGTGTCAAAGTTGAAGTTGCCGTCCCTAAGTAGCCTAAACACCTTAGGAGACACAAGCCACAACTCGAAAAAGCTCAAACAACAAATGGGTTAAGTTGAGTTGTCGGAAGTGTATGGTGGGTAAGGTTCTGTGGAAATGGTGGTGGTGGTGGTTGATGAAGAAGCAACCATCCCTAAGTAGCCTAAACACCTTAGGAGACTCAAATCACAACTCAAACAACCACTAATGCTATATGGATCAAAATGGGTTAGGTTGCGGAAGTCGGTGGTGGTTATGCGGATGTTGTGGTGGAAGCCCTAGGCAAAGATGCCAAAATTCACAAAATTTGATGGAGTCAAATGATGTTGGTGGTATTTTTGTGGGATGGGGGATGTCAAGAGCTTCAAAACGAGCTAAAGAATGTCAAAATCGGACTCCGGATGAATTAGTTATGGGCAAAACGGTGAAACTCAAAAAGCTGAAACTGGCCAGGGCGGTAGTACCGCTCGGGAGGGCGGTAGTACCGCTCGTGTCGGGATTTTTCCACTGTTTCGGCTGGAACAGGGCCTGGCGGTAGTACCGTTAGCGGGGCGGTAGTACTGCTTGAGGTTCTCAGCGGTAGTACCGCTCTGTAGGGCGGTAGTACCGCTCGTGTCGGGATTTTTCGCACATCGAATCGGTAGCGATTTTGGGGCGAAATGGATGATTTCGGGGCAAAATTTGATGGATTTCGTGGATGGAAAGAGGGGAAACTTGGGGGAATGCTAGATCCACTTGAAACCAAGCAAATCCACGGATCAAAATCAACAAAACATCATCAAACCAACAAATCACAAAAAAAATTGGGGGCTATTTTTGGTGGGGATTTTCGGATTTAGGATGAAAACAACAAAATCAAGCTAGAAAAAGAGGGGTAGGGGCTCCAAAAACGTGATCAACATGGCTCATGATACTATATGATGTAGGGTGGAACCCTATAGCGTCGATATTTCACGTTTGGAGTGGATCCTACGGGGAATCACAAAGAACACGCGGAAGCACAAGGGAAAACACGGGGAAAACGAGAGAGAATCACTCAACCAACAAGGGAATCAATCACAAGTGCTAGATCACCACACACATAAGAGATACACGAGATCCAAAGTCAACAAAGGTAAGGATACAAAGGAACCGTTCTTCTCCAAAAGGAGGCCTTGATGTTCTTCCCTAGAAGGGGTCTTGAATCCGCTTGGGGGATCTTCTCCGAAGAGGTCGTGATCTCCGAGGAGAAGTATCCAAGTGGATGAGCAAAGGCTCTCACACAAATATGAGCTAATCCAATGCTAACCCTAGCTAGGAGGAGGTGGGGGAGTTTATATAGCATATGTCCACGAAGCGGTAAGTGAGGAGGGGATACATAGGCCTCTGGCCCGACTCTGCGTGCAAGCAGGGCGGTAGTACCGGCCAAAGGCGGTAGTACCGCTCAAGCGTAGTGCCGCTTGGGCAGCGGTAATACCGGCCCGGATCATGCGAACACTAGTACTTGCCGGGTTGAGCGGTAGTGGCGAAGCGGCGGCAGGGGGGCGGTAGTACCGCTGGTCGTGGTAGTACCGCTTACGGGGCGGTAGTACCGCTCGTCCCGGTCTTCTTCCGTCGTTGCTTCGAGGCTTCCCTCGCGGATGGTGTAGTTGTTCCTTGGCGCTTGCACTCCTCCTCGTCGTCCTTAGTGTTCCGACAATACCTATGCATGCACACGAGTGGAGTGTCAAGTAGTATACCATCCTCGAAGGGGTCAAGTGAGCACGTGTAAAGGAGATGATTCACCTTTGTGTATGTGAAGTAGATGTCGCACGTGTCACTCGCCGAACGGACTCTTGACATGGTGATGTCCATAGGATGCTCCGCATCACAGAGGCTGACGGCGCGGACAGATGGCCGGCGAAGGACGCACGTCCCGGCGGCCGACGAAGGAAGCGCGTACGCACACATAGGTACAGCCCCGTGCAGTGCGCACTAGTTGTTTTCTTTTCTACTTCAATTCGGAGTAAGATTTCTGTTCTTCTCTAATTCAAAGCAAAAATTCCTTTTGCTATGAAGATTTGAATGATTTGTTGAGAGTGCAAGCTTTAAAGTTTTTTGCAATTGATAATTTGTCAATTGAACCGATTGAATCATCGTTTCTGGTCCGATGCTCCCCCCTGGGCTGAACGCGAGTGGGAAAAACACAAGGACGGTCCAGATGCGTCGATGGCGGTTCGTAAGTAGGGGCACGATGGTCATTTTAGGTGGGTGTAGAGCGCACGTAGACCAGTCGTAGAGCCCTGTATGAGCCCGCGCCGGCCCGTGTACTATTGTACACCGGGCGTGCACGTGTATTATACGACGGCGGTTGCGTTTCCTCGCGGTCGTGCGCGTGCACGTGTGCGTGGATAGTTTCCAAAAAAAGGCCCCTAGTATAAGAGGAGGGGCACGAGCACGGGCCGCATCGCCCACCCCATTTCCCCAAATCGCCTCCCTCTCCCTCCTCTCTGCTCTGCCTCATCGTCTCCCTCACCGGCCACCCCACCTGCTCGTTCACCACCGCCGCCTCCCTCTCTTCTCCTGCTTGCTTCTGGCTCGGATGGAGCAAGGCCGTGGCGAAGCCGCCGTGGCGGGCGGAGATCTGCAGAAGACGTGCGCGGAGACCATGGCAGATGCCGTGCAGACCGTCGTCGGCAGCGTGGGTGCAGGAGGTGTTGCATCCCCACGCGCTGGATCGGTCACTGCGGCGGCAGATCTGGAGGAGAAGAAGGTGGCCGTGGCGGACTCCGCAATGGCAGACTCAGCCGTGCTGGTGCTTGGTGTGACGGCGTCGAGCGGCCCGTCTGATGGACCTGTGGAGACCGACAGCGAGCATGTGGACCTGCAGGTAATCCTTGCCAGCAGTCCCCTCCGTTGCTAGTTACCCCCGTTAAGCAGTAGATTTAGGTGTTAGGGTTTTTTGTTGTTGCTAGTTGCTGCATCCCCTTCTGACAGTTAGGGTTTTTAGATGTTTGATTGATTTATAGTGAAGGTTAAGTTTGGATTCTGTGATTGAATAATCCAGTAGATCAAGTAGTTAGGGTTTTTTAATGAGATGTTAAGTTGGGGATTATTTGTATTGAGCCACTAATATGTTGTATCTGTGATTGAATCACATCCAGTAGATGTACTAGTTAGGGTTTCTTAATTAGATGTTTAGTTAGGTTTTTTTTGTATTGGATTCATTTATAGCCTCTGATATGTAGAATGTGTGAATGAACCACATCCAGTAGATGTAGTAGTTAGGGTTTTTCAATTAGATGTTTAGTTGGGGATTTTTTGTACTTGATTCAATTAGAGCCATTGATAAGTAGAATTTGTGATTGAATCACATCCAGTAGATGTAGTAGTTATGGTTTTTAATTAGCTGATTAGTTAAGGTTTATATGTATTGGATTCATTTATAGCTATTTATATGTAGGATCTATGATTGAATGATCCAGTAGATGTAGTAGTTATGGTTTTTTAATTAGTTGGTTAGTTAAGTTTATTTGTATTATTCATTTATAGACAGTTATCTGATTCTGTGATTGAATGATGTAGTAGATGTACTAGTTAGTGTTTCTTAATTAGATGTTTAGTTAGGTTTCTTTTGTATGAGTTAAATGTAATTAAATGGTGTGGTGAATGATGCAGAGAAGTAAGAGTTATGATATTTTAATTAGATGTATGAGTTAGTGTTATTTGTAGTGGATTCATTTATATCCAATTATATATGTAAGTAAATTTTGTGATTCAATGTTCCAGTGGATCTAGGAGTTAGTGTTTTTTAATTAGATGCTGGAGTTAGGGTATTTTAATTAGATGTAGGAGTTAGGCTTCACCATTTCACTTATTCTGACATATGAGTGATCATTGAGAACTGCTCTGAACTAAATATTTATTAATATTTACAATTGAAATGAAAACCTGACATGTTTGTGAAGTTATATATAAAGGTCCTATTTGCATTGTCTGTCAAAAACTGCTATCTCATTGGTTAATAAGAGAGGAATGATATTCATTTATACCTTCATATGCATGTTCAAAAGAAAAATCTGAATTTGTATGTCCATATGAATGAACTTGTATGTTCATAACCCAATTGTTTAGTATCTATATAGCTTCATATGTAGTCTATGAATTAGTTGTTGAAATGTACATACCATGTGTAACTTGTGCACCTTTTCAATATAGTTAGGAGCTTTCCATCATTATGCAAAATCAACTTGTCTGTAATGACATTATTTGAACTGCAATTCAATTCCTTGTTAATGACTTGCTTGGTTGACAATATAGCAGAAGGAGGATCTTGTTGGCAACAAGAGGAAGTGGGACTCATCTAGCTACTACCCTTATGACAGTGATGAGGATGAGCCGTACGAGGTAAGGCCTAGCTGAAATGTTATTTGTGCATTGACTTAGTGTTAGATGTTTATAGTATTTAAATGCATAATTTATTAATGTCAGTCATTAATGTGTGCAGTATGAATCTGGAGATGATGTGGTCAAGGGGAACGTCGAGTACTTTGAAGAGAAGGTGGTGCAGAAGATCAGGGCCCAAGGATCTGCTATGTACTACAACTGGAAGACGGACAAGTACCGGTGCCCCTACTGCAGCAGGCCCAAGCCCAGGTCTGGGTTGCTTGAGCATCTGATGGAACATTGTCGGGCTACATCCATCAGCAATGATGAGTACAAGATCAGGGCTCAGCATTCTGCCCTCCACAAGGTCCTGAAAAACCTTAACATGTAGTTGCCATAGGTCCTAGTTGTCGTATGATGGAGGAAGGCTCAGTCCTTTTGGTGAACTTTATGTGGTATTCTGATGGTGGAAACTTTTAGTGGTAATTTAGTATGAACTTTATCTAACTGTAGTACTGTGATGTGTGGTCCAAACATATCTAATATTCTAGTGGTCTTCATCAGCAAGTGTGTTGTGTGGATGCTGCTATCTATGTGATGAGGACATCAATACCATTGTTACACCCACAGCCCCTACTGCTACATATACTGGACCAATTACTAGAGCTCGCGCACGCCAATTAAATTATCAGGTACTTTCGTTTTCTTGGTAATGATTCTAATGTTCATGAGAATATGATGCTGCCTAAATTGGATACATTTGTTTTGCTTACAAATGAAGGGCCTGGCTTGGAGAAGGATGAACATTGGAGGAAGAAACAAGCATGGAGATGATGGCATGCGCAAGGAGAACAAGAACGGAGTTACAAGTGATGATTTTAGGACATTGAAGCCACCATAATGGGTGCATGAAGCCTTGGATGAAATATACAAGATGCCACTTCATAAATTTCGTCCCGAGGCTATTCTAGGTGCTGCGTCAGATTGGCGACCAGATTGGTGAGCCCCAGCCGGATCCGGGACGAGGCAGCGGCCCCGACCGGATTGGCGACGGCGGAGCTCCGGATAGGCGCGGGGTCGAGCGCTCACCCTCCTGGCGGCGCGAGGCGAGCGGGGGTGCAGGTGGCGGAGGGAACCAACAACGGGCGTCGTAGGGGCGGCGGATCGTCCTAAAGAGGTCCAGTGGTGCGGGACGAGCCCGTGGCTCGGCGCTGCAAGGCTGCAGCTGGTGTGGCCCGGCGGGCGGGCCCTGCACGGGCTCGTGGGCCCGCGCGATGGAGGCGGCGGTGGGGGCGACGTGGCAAGCCATGATTGGCTGCGGGCGCGGGAGGACATGTCCGGTGGCAGGGTGGACGCGTCCGGCGGGAGGGGGAGGAAGAGGCTAGGGTTAGACCGTGAATTTCGGGGGGGGGGAGGTCTATTTATAGGTAGAGAGAGCTAGGAGAGTCCAAATGTGGTGCAGTTTTCGCCCACACGATCGTGATCAAACAACGGAGAGCATGGAGGGGGTTTAGATGGGCTAGCAGGTTGTGTGGAGGGGTGATGGGCTGCAAAGAGAAAAGGGTCCGATGGTTAACACGGTTAACCATTGGGGCTTCAAATGACTTCCAAATGGAACGAAATTTGACAGGCGGTCTACCGGAGATATACCAAGACCACTCGTCAACTCTCGGTCCATTCTGAGAACGTTTTTATGTGGCTCACAAAACGAGATCTGGGAGGTCCAGCGAGCGCGTACGAGTGTGGTTGGGCTCAGAACAGACAACGGAGAGAACTAGGAGGACCCGAACGGATGCAAGTTTTGGAAAACATGCAGATGAAATGCACATGATGACATGGCAAGTGCAACACGCAAGCGAATGACCTGGTAACAACGGCGAATAATTGGAAAACACCTGGCGCATTGGTCTCGGGGCATTACAGAGATTGAGCATCTACCTAAAGAACTAAACACTCTTAAGCTACCTCATGAAACAACTCTAGAGGATCATAGAGAGCTCCTAAGGACTCATGATAAGCTACGCTTCAAGAAGCTAAATTTAGAGCAAGAGCATGAGTTCCTAAAAGCTATCAATGATGATCTTCGAAAGAAGAGTTCTTCTTATCTTGCCAAACGTCTCCTCTTGTCTACTTATATGCCACAAGTAAAATCAAGCAATAAGAGCAAGAAAGATTCTTCCTCTAGTAGTAACAATAACCAGGTTAAATCCAATATTGTTGCTTCTAGTAGTTCTCTTGATTCTACTAATGATTCTCTTAGTCAAGTTACACTTGAGCAAGAAAATAGCTTATTGAAGGGAATTACAGGGAAAGGTGTTTACAAGAGCCTTGCCGGAAGTAAGCAATTTAAGGAAATTGTACGCAAGCAAGGGAGGCACTGGAAGAATCAAGGTGTTGGTTTTGAACAAAAGTTTAATGCCAATGGAGTTGAGTGGGAAGAAGATCACCCAAGACGAAGTTTGTTCCTCAACAAGAGAAGTATGACCCCACTTCTTTCAAGGGAACACAAGCTCAAGACGATCTTACACCACAAGACCACAGCTAAAAGGCAAGGACAAGCTTCAAGAAGAGATTGACTCATTTGAAGAAGCTCCTAAGGCCATGGTCAAGTGGGTTCCCAGGACTACGTCGAGCTCTACTTCATCAAGTATGACTACAACTCGAAGGATTCCCATCAAGTTGATGTGGATCCCAAAGAAGAAGAACTAGAGTGTTCTAGAGGGTGAGTCCGCCAACATACTTCACTAATATTCATTTTGGCGAGGACTTGTGCAATCAACTTTCATATCTTGCACTAGTTCATGGAGTCACAAACCCTCTTGTTGGTAAGACAAGGGACAAGGTAACCCAATGCTTTCATGGACATCATCATATGTGCAATTCACTCCTTGTATGTTCCTTGTGGGGCTAACCCGTCACTACAAAAAAGATACACTTCCGTGATGATACGTGTTTGTCATAGTAGGTCACGTTTTCTGTCATGCATGTACATCCATGACGATCTATTGACAGAATCAAGATAGTCATACATGTGATGTCATAGAAGTGCTCCATGACGTTACAAAAATTATCATCATGGAAGTGTCCACTTCCATGACGATAAATCGCGCGTCACAAAAGTGCTTTCGTTAAGGGTGACCGACATGTGGCATCCACCATAACGGGTCGCCGTTAAGCTATCGGGTTCCAGTTTGGATCCGATAACCCGTAAACAGCCCAGACCAATGGGGATTTTCCACGTGTAAAATTCTCATTGGCCGGAGGAAACACGTGTTGGCTCACTGTCGGTGTCAAAAACGGCGGATCTCGGATAGGGGGTCCCGAATTGTGCGTCTAAGGCTAATGGTAACAGGAGACAGGGGACACGATGTTTTACCCAGGTTCGGGCCCTCTATATGGAGGTCATACCCTACTTCCTGCTTGATTGATCTTGATGATATGAGTATTACAAGAGTTGATCTACCACGAGATCGTAGAGGCTAAACCGTAGAAGCTAGCCTATGATTATGATTGTTGTTGTCCTACGGACTAAACCCTCCGGTTTATATAGACACCGGAGGGGGCTAGGGTTACACAGAGTCGGTTACAGAGAAGGAAATCTACACATTCGAATATCCAAGCTTGCCTTCCACGCAAAGGAGAGTCCCATCCGGACACGGGACGAAGTCTTGAATCTTGTATCTTCATAGTCCAACTGTCCGGCCAAAGTATATAGTCCGGCTGTTCGAGGCCCCCTTAATCCAGGACTCCATCAGTGGCCCCTAAACCAGGCTTCAATGACGATGAGTCCGGCGCGCAAATTATCTTCGGCATTGCAAGGCGGGTTCCTTCTCCGAATACTCAATAGAAGATTTAGGACACATAGATTGTGTCCGGCTCTGCAAAACAAATTCCACATACCACCGTAGAGAGTATAATTTTCCGCAAATCTAATCTACTGACATCTTTTTATAGCGTGACGTCACACCATGGCTCGGTCATTATTTGAACTGTTTTCACAACCAGCCTCCGCACGTAATGCGAGGCGGTTTCCTTGACACGTCTTGTCGAAGCAAAGATCGTGTCCCCTTATCACGGGATTCTCATCAATACGGGTATGGGTAACCCGACCGCGCCATCAATTGTGGCACTCGGGAAATAAGCGATCTTAACGGGCAAGTGGGGAGACGCACAGTTTCTACCGCCTTTATAAAGAGATAAGGATTCTCCTCTTCCACCCACGCCTGCTTCCTTCTTTGCTCATCCATTCTTGCACGCTCGAGCTCCAGCGCCCTAGTTCTCGCCTTCTCCGCATAGCCAAACATGTCCGGAGCGGGAGGCAAGTGGGTGGCCTCCTCCGTCAAGGAGGAGGACATTACGAAGCTCCGGGCAGCCGGATACTTGGCCGTAGATATTGCGCACCGGCTCCCGGACACAGGGCTGATCATTCTGACTCCGGGACCCCACGAGATGGTCGTGTTCCTTGCCCACTTCGTCCGCAGACTGGGATTCCCCCTCCACCCATTTGTCCGCGGGCTCTTGTTCTATTACGGGCTGGATTTGCATGATCTGGCCCCTAACTTCATCCTCAACATCTCGGCGTTTATCGTCGTGTGCGAGGCTTTTCTCCGCATCAGGCCCCACTTTCAACGTGAAGCCGAAGATAGTGGTCGGCCAGCAGGCGGAGTGCGGTGGCGCCATGGTGGGCAAGATGCCGAGAAGCACCTGGCTCGAAGGCTCCTTTGCGGAGACCGTGAAGGGGTGGCAATCGGGGTGGTTCTACATCACCGAGCCGCGCAACGCCAGCTGGGTGGCGGTCCACCAAATTCCGATCCGACATCCCTGTGCGGCTCACTTCCTAGAAGAGGAAGGGCCTAGCCTAGGGCGCATCCGCGGAGCTGATCGGACTCCAGAACTGCGTCAAAAACATGATAACCAAGAATATCAAGTTGGTCAATGTGGTCCAGGTCATGCTATTTCGCCGGATTCTCCCGTGTCAGAGACGGGCATTCAACCTGTTGGAGTTCGAAGCGGCCCAACACCAGACACTGCAAGAGCTCTTTGACACGACGCACAAAGACGTCGGGAAGGTGTTGTTCAAGGCCAGTGAAGTACCTCCTCCCACCTCTGAGGACCGTGGACTCAGCGCCATGCGCCAGGCCAATGCGGTAAGCATTCTTCATTTTGCAAGATGTGCCTTTCCTTAGTATATTCGTGGGAGAAACTTAGGCCACTGTGCTGATTTAACAGGAATATGATGAGGACATAACTACCTGGATATGACCAAATATATTGCATACATGTATATTTGTGAGGTGATTTCTAATACAAACTATGCAATAATTTATTTATGTCATCCAGGACAAAAATACTTCACAAACTTTTGTGCCATGTCTAATTGCAGGTGTATGGGACATTTGTACAATACACATATGAAGATAAGGGAGAAAGAGATGTTTAATTGCTGTTCAAAAAGTTTCTCACGTAACTAATGGCCCAAGAGAAGATAGAGTCCAAGTCTCTCACGTTCTGGACTCGGATTCGGACTACACAGACACACCTGATTCAAAACGCCAAGAACTCTTTCATCCGGATTCCAAATTGGGTGATTCTTTTTTTGTTGGAAGTAGATTTGATGCTCTTTCCAACCCAATTGGAATCACCTTAAAATCCGTCCGGAGCGTTGAGTTATGGACGAAACAATCTGACGCTGCAGCAGAATCCGAGTCAAACTACAAGTCCAAAGGTGTTACGTCACCTCCACTTGGGCCCATTGGCCTTGTATGACCTAGGGTTAGTTTTAGGCTGCCTCGGGACGTCCTCCCACCTCCTTGGCCGCCACCCCTTGCTCATATATAAGTAGATCCATCTAGTAGCTTTTTCTTTGGGATTTGTTTAGTTAAAAGTTAGCGGTATAACCGTACTTCGTTTGTGTCCAACGACCAGACCAAGACCGCTTTTGGATCCCCACCATTATCAATTCTTCATCTATATTCGCAATATTCAGATTGCTTTATCATATTCTTGCTTGTTCTTTGATTGCTTGCAGGAATAGACCTTCATGGTCAGGTTGATCGTGCTTCGGCGTGGTCAATAACCTCTCGGAGTTGGTTTAGCGATTGCTAAGGCGCAACGTCGTGCATGTTTGTAGTCGGATCGTCAAAGTCGTCTCCACCAAATTGATAGTTATCATCTCATCGAAAGATTGGGACACCCTCGCCTGTATCAGAATATGTGGCGACAGCGGAGCGGATCGACTATCCGGCTCTGTTGCCTGAGGACCCAGCAGACGAACTCTTGACGGAGATGCTGGTTCCAGCACCCTATGAGGTGCCGGAGAAGAGGGCCAAGAAGAAGGCCACGGGGACCAGAAGAAATTCCCGGCGCAATGTGGTGCCGGACTCATGTCCGAAGACACCGGGGTGCACTCCTCCAATGATAATGAGGAGGAGGAGGAGGAAAACCCTCTCCCCCAAAATGAGGGGGAGAAGAAGAGGAAGGCCACCCCTTCCGGGGAGGCCGAAAGGGCCAAGAAGGAACGGACCCTCCCTCTGGACCACTCCACAACCGCCGCCTATAGAGAGGAAGAGTGGCTACCCAGGGCCAAGCCCCTGGCGAAGTCATAAGTATTCGTATGCTAGGATACTTCTTATGTATTTTAGCTTCATGGCTTCTTATTATGTCAAGATTTGTTTGTGCAGTCCGCCCAAAGTCCATATCGAGTTGCCCTGCTCGGATGGGTCCTTGAGCTCGTCGGAGATGAATAGCTATTCGCTCCTGACGGCTTCCACTCCCCGGCCCACGGATGACACCGAGGTGTTATCTCAGAGGATGCCGGGCCAGGAGGAGGTAGTCCTGGAGATGCCTCGAGGCGAGACTCCCGATGCCGGGCTCATGGGGGGAAAGATCCCCTTGTATTCAGATGAGGGGGGCCGCAGCAGGCTTGGCCCCCAGCCAGATACTGAACCGGAACCTCCAGTGGTTCCATACTCAGGCAAGCAACCACCCGCCAAGGGGGGCGAGCCATCTGTGCCGATGACCTCTGTCCATCCAGAGGCATCGGATAACCTGGTGGAAGCGCTTCAGAGTGCTTCCCTTGGTGAAGGACACCGTACTCTTATGAGTACGGTGATTGCGAAGGTTCAGTCCGCCAAAAGCGGATTGACCGAGGCCTGCGCCAGCCTCCTGACGTGCTTTGAGGTGAGTAATTTAAATTATGAGAAAGCATCACGGTGTAGACAGTAGCCCCTGATGCTCTGTTTGTTGTTCGGCAACAGAAGCCGAACAGAGGATCAAATATTATTCCCAGGAGTCTAATGATATTACGTCTATGTGAATAAGCAGGCGTCGCTGCTGGCCGCCGCCGCTGCCACTGCGGAGGTCTCCGGACTGAGGCAGAGCCTGGGGCGGGCCGAAGAAGAGCTCGGCCTCGTGAAGGGGCAGCTCGAGGAGAACAAAGGTAAGCAATACCCCGTCTGAATGTTATATATGAAGGAAAAAATCGTGGATGCTAACAGAAGCATGAAAAGTTTTACTAGGGGCCACGACCGAAGTGGCGGCCCTTAAGAAGGCGCTGTCCGAGGCCGAAAACAAAGCGGCTAAGGAGCTCACTAAGCGCGAAAAACTAGAGGCGCAAGTTGATGAGGTCTAGCAAGAGCTCCAGGACTTCATTAAGAAATTCGAGTCCTTGGAGCGTGACTCCAAGAGGCAAGATTCGGAGCTTGCGAAGCCCGTCAGAGTGCACTAGACGCCAAGGCAGAAGCCTAGAAGCCCTCCAGGAAATTGAGGCGGCCAAGAAGATAGCTGCGGGTGAGGCTTTCATTATGCAAAGATAGCATGTGGAGGAAACTTTCTTTTACTTACCCGAATTCAGAGCTCTCGAGGAGCATTCGCAAATCTGCCACGCGGCATCAGAGAGTTCTACCGGGCTGAGGAGGGGAGCTCGACGGAGAAGCTGTTTTGGTCCCAGTATATTGGGGCCGAACATCCGATGCCCTTGAGCGACCAGCTAAAGCAACTGGTCGAACTTCACAAGGCGGCCGAACTGGCCATGAAGGGCTTCATAGTCCGGCTGTGGCCTGGCGAGCCCCTGCCCAGCAGCTATTTCGACTTGGTCAAGCGGATGGTGAATGCCTGTCCGCGGCTTGAAGTCATCAAGAAGTCCGCCTGCATTGAGGGTGCACGCAGGGCCTTGGCCAATGTGAAGGTGCACTGGGGGAAGATGGACGCCGAGAAGCTAGTGACAGAGGGGCGGCCGAAGGGCAAGGAGCATCACCACCCCGAACAGTATTATGAAAATGTCATGAAGATTGCCCGCCTGGTGGCGGATGAATGTACCAAGGACGTAATATTTGAATGAATGTACTCATGTCGTCCTATATTATGAAAACAAGTTCATTTGCGCTATGTAGCGCTTGTTAATTAAAAATATTACCTTCTGTGCGGCCATTTTTAAAAAATCTTGAGAGTTGGCCAATCGTCGGCTTCCGCCCCCATGTAACTAGTACTGGGGTGTTCGAGATAAATATGAACACTCTTTATCCAAGTTTTAGTCCTTTTAAGGAGGTGTTCAGCGCCACGAACGAGGCAATCGGACTATACGGCCCTCACTTAGCCATAGAAGTCTACAATTTTAAATTTTGGCGAAGCCCCTAGTATCCGGAAAGCCAGACTCGGGGCGCTATACACGCCTAAATCGGACGAGGCCGATTCCTCGCCTGAAGCGGAAAAAAATTCTTTAAGGATTTGAGACCTCTCAAACAGCGACCAGCTCTCGCTTTATCATGATAGTCAGTTTTCGGCTTTCTCTGCTAAGGCGCTCATCCGGAAGAACTGGGACACAATCGCAGTAGTTCTCCCTGTGCTACCTTAGCCGATATAGTGGAACGTAACGTACCAAAACAAGGGAGCCGGGCAAACCCAACTATTGACCCAAGACATGATTCGGAGCTGATGCATATAGTGCTATAAGTTCGGGATGCCGCACTGTCGAAAGTGTTCGGACTTGTCTTGCCAGGTTATGGGGTACTGAAGCCCCCTGGCAAACTGGTCGTGCCGAAATGCATGGGTATAATAAATAAGCAGTAAAGAAAAGGCGGCAAATAAACTTAATAGCAAGCTGACGTTGTATATTAGTTTCCCTTGTTATTCAAATGATATGTCAAAGCATACATGTACAAGTAGTGCGATAAGTAGGATAGGACTGTTTGACACATCCTGACTAGGAGCAGGCTGTATGCGGGTATGTAAAAACAGGTATAACGATCGTTATCAGAGACCACCTGAGGATTCCCTCGTACGCCAAAGCTTCTTGTCCTCCTGGTGTGTCCGTCCCGCTATGTGTCCGATAGCCGGTCTTTTGGTAGAGCCTACTGAAGATAGGGACCTGAAAGAAAAGGGGGTGCCAAAATGCGCGTGCCTTGGGGCGGTCGAACCGCATTGAGGACCGCGTCATGGTCGTGCATCCCCCTATGCTCATGGTATTTTAAGTGCGTAGTTGTGTACGCGCGGCACGAATGTCGCCGCTTGGCTGGGACTAGGGCAGAGGCCGAATTGCTAGTCGAGCTCTGGTCATGCCGGACGATCCTGTAGCGGAGTACTCCGGACTCGCTTGGCCGTATCCGGGTTGTTTATCGCCGAATTGGCTGTTTGCCTAAGAAGGTTGTTTTGCACTTTCGCCGCTAGGGCCGCAGTATGCTCCTCCGTATGAAGCGAGCGCTCTGTGTATCCATTAACTATAATAACCCCGTGAGGTCCCGGCATTTTGAGCTTGAGATATGCATAATGCGGTACCGCATTGAATTTGTCAAATGTGGTTCGTCCGAGCAGTGCATGATAGCCGCTGCGGAAGGGGACGATGTCGAAGATTAACTCCTCGCTCTGGAAATTGTCCGAAGGTCCGAAGACCACTCGAACTGGACATAGTTCGGCCAAGAATCTCCTGACAAGGACAAAGACCTTAATGAGTTCAGCACGTCACCCAGGGGTGAGTGGTGAAAGACATCCGCGACGGTGAACTCCATGACGGGTGCCCAATCTGATTCGATAGGCATGGACGCAAGCGGTTCGGATCCTGCAGCCGGAGACGAGTCCGAGGGTCCGATAACGCCACTCTCATAGGAGGTGGGATCAGTGTTCGGCTCCGACGCTGGTGAGTGTGCGGCCACCGTGGCGGGGTCCATCCACCCATCCTCGGAAGGCACGATCTGCTCCGGATTGATTTTCGGTGCCAATGCGGGTGCGATCTCCTGAATACTATCCGACGGCAGATCAAAGTCATGCCCGTCATGACTATTTAGCGCACCTGTCATGGGCTCGAATCCGTCGAAGATCAAGTCTCCGCGGATGTCGGCAGTATAGTTTAAGCTTCCATACCTAACCTGATGGCTCACTGTCGGTGTCAAAACCGGCGAACCTCGGGTAGGGGGTCCCGAACTGTGCGTCTAAGGCTAATGGTAACAGGAGGCAGGGGACACGATGTTTTACCCAGGTTCGGGCCCTCTCGATGGAGGTAATACCCTACTTCCTACTTGATTGATCTTAATGATATGAGTATTACAAGAGTTGATCTACCACGAGGTCATAGAGGCTAAACCCTAGAAGCTAGCCTATGATTACGATTGTTGTTGTCCTACGGACTAAACCCTCCGGTTTATATAGACACCGGAGGGGGCTAGGGTTACACAAAGTCGGTCACAGAGAAGGAAATCTACACATCCGAATATCCAAGCTTCCCGTCCATGCAAAGGAGTGTCCCATCCGGACACGGGACAAAGTCTTCAATCTTGTATCTTCATAGTCCAACAGTCCGGCCAAAGTATATAGTCTGACTGTCCGAGGACCCCTTAATCCAGGACTCCCTCACTCACCGTTGGGACAGATGTCATCCACTCACTTGACAGGAGGCGCCTATGATAGGTCAACACGTGGCACGGACCAACAGTGGCCCATTCCGGTGAAAAAGGTCGGCCCAGTAAAAATTTAGCAGGCTGGCCCATATAAGGCCTACTTGTGTCTGCTCTATTTAAGCCCACGGCCCATATGAGATGTGCCAATTCGGCCGGTTAATGATTTGACACCATTGCAGCCCATCGTCAGTTTGAGCCCGTTAACAACTCGCTATATATTTGGGCACAATATCGGCCCGATGTGGTTTCAGCCTGTTAACGACCCATTCAAGGGATGGGCCAATTTTGAGGATGTACATCTTTCGGCCTTTTCGCGACCCATTTAAGTGTTGGGCCAATTTCCGACCTTGTCTGTCTTTTAGCCTGTTGACAGCGCATAGATGAGTTGGGCCATTTAAAGTCGGACCTGAGTTTTGGCCTTTTAACGGCCCATGCTCTTCATGGTCCAATACCAGCCCGGTTTCTCTTTCGGCCTGCTAAAGGCCCACAACACAGTTCGGCCATATACAGTACGACCTGACTTTCAGCCTCTTAGCGGCCCATGCTCTTCATGATCCAGTATGAGTCCGCTATCTCTTTCAGCCTGCTAAAGGCCCACAGTATAGTTGGGCCATGTAACGCCCCGGATTCGTTGCACCAGGTGTCTGCCAGTTATTCGCCGTTGTTGCCATGCCATTTGCTTGCGTGTTGCATTTTATCATGTCATCATGTGCATTTCATTTTGCATACGTGTACGTCTCATGCATCCGAGCGTTTTCCCCGTTGTCCGTTTTGCAATCCGGCACTCCTATGTCCTCCGGCGTCCCCCTCTTGTCTCTTTTCGTGTGCGGGTGTTAAACTTTCTCCGAATGGCCCGAGGTTTGCCAAGCGGCCCTTGTATAGCACCGGTACACCGCCTGTCAAGTTTCGTGCCATTTGGAGGTCGTTTGATACTCCAACGGTTAATCCAGTAACCGCAAAAGCCCCTTCTCCTTGCAGCCCAACACCCCTTCCAAAGTGGCCCAAAACCCAAAAAACTCCCCTCCATGCTCTCGATCGTTCGATCACGATCGCGTGGCCGAAAACCGCTCCTCATTTGGACTCTCCTAGCTCCCTCTACCTATAAATATGTGCACTCCCCCGAATTTCCGGATCCCCAAACCCTAGCCCGCTCCTCCTCCGCCGCCGGACACGTCCGGACGAGCCGGACACGTCCGCCGCCGCGCCCCCGGCGAATCAGGCCCTGCCACGTGGCACGCCGCCACCCACCTCCACAGCTGCCCGCCTGAGCCTGTCAGAGAGCCCCGCGCGCCGCCTGCCCGCACCGCGCCGCTCACCCGCCGCCCGTCCCGCTGCCGCCGTGCTGAGATCGCCGCCCGCGCCTCTCCGGCGACTCCCGCCGACCTCGGCCTCGCCTCCGCCGGCCCCGCCTCCCCGCCGCCCGTCGCCTCGCCTCGGCCTCCTCCAGCGCCGCCCGTCGCCGTGCCGCCTCCTCCACCGCCTGCGCCCGCCTCCCCACCGCCCGGCGCGCCGTGCGCCCGCCAGCCGCCGCCGCCGCCCGACCCGGCTCCGCCACGACCGCCGCCGCCTCAGATCTGGCCGAGCGGACCAGATCGCCGCCGCCTCGCGCCCGACCCCAAGACTGGCGCCGCCCTCGAGCACCGCCCGGAGCCGCCGTCCGGGACTCCTCCGGCCGCGCCCCGCTAGCTCCGGCGCAAACTCCGGCGAGCATCCCCAGTGAACCTTGTAATCCGTGCAGCAAACTGGAGGTTGACCCCCGAAAACGCCTAAGTCCCCGTATTTTTGCATAATCATGCTATGTTTGACATGTCACATCTCTGCATCCGTAGCTCCGTTTCGTGTGTGTAATATGTCAAATTGTTCGTCTCGATGAGTACTTCAATGCATTCCATTGCATCATTTTCATTTGATCTCATCTTGATGCCCGAAATGCAGTTGGAAGAGTGCATGTTGATGTTAACCTGCTGAAACTGTTATAACTTGCTCATTTGTCATTTTTGCCATGATTGATGTGTGCATCCTATGAGGTTGATGTCTACATGTGTTTTGATCTATGCCATTCCATCTTTCCAGGGGTGTATGCCATGTATTTTTGTGATCAATGTGGTGACTAGCACAAGCATGCAAACTAGGCTTCCTGATATTGCTGAGTTTAGTCCCTGTTCTGCTGTTATTTTGATGCCATGTAAACTTGATGCTACAGAGAGATCCGTGCATATTTTGAGATACTTCAGTAAGGGTGTTTTGAATATATGGTTATTGTCTATCCATTCATGCCCTTGTTTGCAATTATGGATTAGCCTAGCATGTCATTTTGGTGCTCTACTTTTGCTTCAAAATGGTTCCTGGCAGATTGTTTACTTGTTATTCAATTTAGCCAAGGTTGCTATAGTTGATCCTTGCATGCTATGGTCTTGTTCTTGCCTTGGTTTGTTTCATAAACATGTCTTCTTGATGATGATATGCTTATCTTGTCATCCAATGACTTGTGGTGAGTGAATCGAGCTTGTTAAGTAGTGTACTTGCTGTTGCTGTTTTGCTAGGCTGAATCTGTTATTTGGTGATGCTATGTAAACATGTTGCTACTAATCATTCTACGCATAATCTGGAGATGTTCTATAAACATGTTTTGATCTACATGTTATGCCCTATTCATCCATGCCCCTGGTTGCATTTATAGCTTGCTGTAGATTGTTCATATCTTGCGCCGAAGTTGCTCGATAATGTTGCTATCAGCCTGTTAACATTAAGTTCACTAGTTCCCATGTGTTTTGCTAGTGATCCATGCACACTATGACCTTGCTCTTGCCATGCTTAGCTTCATAAACATGTATTCTTACTGTTAGGTGCCTTGACATGCCATGTATTGCTCTGTGGTGAGTGTAACAAGCTCACCAACATGCCTACTTATTGTTGTTCCTGCCATGTTTAAATCTGTAATATAACTTGCCATGTTTACATGGGTGCCATCATATTTTCTATGCCTTAGTGGCTCATGGTCAGCAAGGGATTTTTGATCTATGCTTTTAGTAGATTCATGCCATGCCTTTGTTTGCCATGATAAGTTCCTGTAACATGTTGTTTCATAGCTCTAAACATTGCAACCTGATATTATTTCCTGATAAGTCTGAAACTGTTATTATTTGCAATCTTACCATGTCTTTTTGAGCATGTTCTAGTTGTTTCTGGAGATAGCTCAGTGTTCATGTTTTGTTATGCTTTACCTGTACTTCATGCCCATGCCTTTTGTTTTTATGTTGGGGTGCTGTAGCATATTGTTTTCATGCTTGCAAGATGCCTAGTTGCTGTTTTGGACAGATTGTTGTTATAACTTGTATAGAGTGTATGTGTTGAAACGTAGCTCCGTTTTGAGTGTGCTCTATATGAAACTTGCTTGATTTTGCATGTAGTTTCATATTATCATGTTGCATCCTTGTTTTGAGGTGTTTGCTTGATGTTTGTATGCATTTTGCATCAATGCCATGATTAACTTGTTTTGCTCATATCTTCTAGGTCGTAGCTCCGAATCTAATGAACTTTATATGTAACTACTTGCTGTTTAACAACTTGAACATAAGGTTTATTCAGTTCTGGACCAATTTCGAAATTTGCATATGAGGACTTACCAGAATTGTTATATGTTGTTTCCGGCCTCATTTAAACTTGCCTTGATATGTTGTTCTTGTTTGCATCATCTCTTGCAATGGGTAGCCTCATGTAGCTTTGTCATGCATCATGCTTGTTGTGCATCATGTCTTGTCTATGTGTGGTGTGTTTACTATGTTGTGTGCTTCTTCTCGATAGTTCCCGTTTCGTTGCGATCGTGAGGATTCGTTCGTATATGCTTGGTTCGTCTTCGTGGCTTCATCTTCTTCATGGACTCATTCTTCTTCCTAGCAGGATTTCAGGCAAGATGACCGCTACCCTGGATCTCACTACTATCATTCTATGCTAGTTGCTTCGTTCTATCGCTTTGCTGCGTTACCTATCATTTGCTCTTCAAGCCTCCCAAATTGCCATGGACCTCTAACCTTTGCCACCCTTCCTAGCAAACCGTTGTTTGGCTATGTTACCGCTTTGCTCAGCCCCTCTTATAGCGTTGCTAGTTGCAGGTGAAGTTGAAGATTGCTCCATGGTGGACAGGATTATGTTGGGATATCACAATATCTCTTATATTATTAATGCATCTGTATACTTGGTAAAGGGTGGAAGGCTCGGCCTTATGCCTGGTGTTTTGTTCCACTCTTGCCGCCCTAGTTTCCATCATACCGGTGTTATGTTCCCGGATTTTGCGTTCCTAACGCGGTCGGGTGATTTATGGGACCCCCCTGATAGTTCGCTTTGAATAAAACTTGTCCAGCAAGGCCCAACCTTGGTTTTACCATTTGCCTCACCTAGCCCTTTTTCCCTTGGGTTTCCGTAGCCCGAGGGTCATCTTTATTTACCCCCCCCCGGGCCAGTGCTCGTCGTGAGTGTTGGTCCAAACTGTCAGCCGCCGGTGGCCACCAGGGGCAACTCTGGGCTCGCCTACCGGAAGTTTGGACAATCCGGTGTGCCCTGAGAACGAGATATGTGCAGCTCCTATCGGGATCTGTCGGCACATCGGGCGGCTTTGCTGGTCTTGTTTTACCATTGTCGAAATGTCTTGTAAACCAGGATTCCGAGTCTGATCGGGTCTTCCTGGGAGAAGGTCTATTCCTTCGTTGATCGCGAGAGCTTGTCATGGGCTAAGTTGGGACACCCCTGCAGGGTATAAACTTTCGAGAGACGTGCCCGTGGTTATGTGGTAGATGGGAATTTGTTAATGTCCGGTTGTAGATAACTTGACACCAGATCCGAATTAAAACGCATCAACCGCGTGTGTAGCCGTGATGGTCTCTTCTCGGTGGAGTCCGGGAAGTGAACACGGTTTTTGGGTTATGATTGACGTGAGTAGGTGTTCAGGATCACCTCTTGATCATTGCTAGCTTCACGACCGTTCCTTTGCTTCTCTTCTCGCTCTTATTTGCGTATGTTAGCCACCATACTTGCTTAGCCGCTGCTGCAACCTCACCACTTTACCCCTTCCTTTCCCATTAAGCTTTGCTAGTCTTGATACCCATGGTAATGGGATTGCTGAGTCCTCGTGGCTCACAGATTACTACAACAACAGTTGCAGGTACAGGTTATGCGATGATCATGACGCGGGAGCGATGTTTGCTTGTTTTGGAGTTCTTCTTCTGCTTCTTTTTCGATCAGGGGATAGGCTCCAGGTTGGCAGCCTAGGCTAGCAGGGTGGATGTCATTTGAGTTTCTGTTTGTGTTTCATCCGTAGTCGGATGGTGCTCTTATGTAAGATGATGTTGTATTCGTGTGGCATTGTATGTCTTTTGTATGTATCCCGATCTATTATGTAATGTTGATGTAATGATATCCACCTTGCAAAAGCATTCCAATATGCGGGTCTATCCTTGGTGGGACCTTCGAGTTCCTTTTGGATAGGGTCGCATATTGGGCGTGACAAGTTGGTATCAGAGCCTCGACCGACCCTAGGAGCCCCCCTTGATTGATCGTGTAGTTTGGCCGTTGTTGAGTCTAGAAGAAAACTTTTTCGGAGTCTAGTTATATCGGAGAGTAGGAATTCTTTTTACTCCTCTGCCCCTTCGTCGCTCTGGTGAGGATTCTTGACGTAGGTGTTTTGAATTACCCCTCTTCCCATTCAAATTTTTTTCTTTAGGTTCACGCAGTTCGTTTTCCGATCGTTGGTTCTCAGCTCTTTTCATCCGGTGCATTTCTCGTCAAGTTGACTCGAGCCTCTTCATCTTTGCCAAGTTCAATCCTCAGTTGTTTTCTTTTCCCACCCGCCCTCCCTTTTTCTCCTTGGAACCGGAGTCCGTAATCGAGTATCCATCCTACTCGTACGAAGTCTTTGCTTTCTTTCCTCAATGATTTCAACCGGTGTTTTCTCTTCAAGATATTCGTCGGTCTCCCCGTCCAAGTTACCTTTGTTTTCCCGCCCTCCCACCCTCTTCTTCCCGGAGTTTGAGTCTCTTTCGACCATCAATTTCATTCGTGCGGAGCCTCTTCAGTCTTTCGTCAATTGTTTCAACCGATGAATTCTCGTATCATTCATCATTCTTCATCTCTTTCTTTTCCGGTGGATTCAATTCAAATTTTTCGGTAGTGATTATATTTTTTCCCTCGGCTCAAGTGTTTTCCCTGCTCATTCGCCTCTCGCCAGTTTATCCTTCCGGAGTGCTCAAGACATCTCAGGAGATTCGTCTGTGTTTCAGTTATTTCAAGATTGTTACCTCATTCAAATATTTCAATTGTTCCGGTGCATCATCTATCTGTTCAACAATCCTTTTCAACGGTGTTTTCTTCAGTGGGCCCTAACCCACAGGTCTTTTTCCAGGATCTTACCTGACTCTTCTAATTATTCCGGAGCCATCACTAATTCTTTTCAAGTGTGACGTAAGAATGAATTTCATCAGTCACATGCCTTTTCCAAGATTGATTTCAAATCATTTTTCATTATTGGTTTAACCTCTTCGCTTTTTCATTCTCCCGGAGTATCTCAGTAATTTTGGTGTTGTTTTCCGTCGCCATTTGAAGACCGAAGAAGAGTTTTTCCTCTAAATCTTGTCCGTTCCCCGGAGATTCGCAGTGCTAGCTCGATGTTATCCTATCAAATTGTTTCAAGTCATGCGAATTCTTTTCATCCATCCGGAGCTTTCCAGGAGTTGCTTTCTCTCTCGATCATCCGGAGGCCATCTTTTCAGAAGATTTCTTCGTTCTAAGTTTTCGAATTTGTTCTCCAATTATTCCATATTCGTGCCCCTTCATTCGTCTCAATATTCTTCCGGTGCTTCGTTCAAGTGTTCTTTAATCAGATCATGGTCTCTTCGTTCTTGTGCATCTAAATCCCCTCTAGCATATTTCTTCTGCTAATTCTTCCCGGTGATTCATCCTTTTTCGTCAGTCATTTTCGAATTCTTACGGTGGTTCGTTCAAGATTCTTTTCCTTGATTATCATTTAATTCATTCGTTCTTTCCAATCCTACCGGTGGTTAATGAAGACCTTCTCAAGTTTTGTGCTATCCCTTCTCAATCCTTTTCAAGAAGAATAATGATGTAGGGTGGAACCCTAATTCGTCGATCTTTCACGTTTGGAGGGGATCCTACGGAGGGAACACGAAGAACGCGCGGAAGAACACGAGGAAATCACGGGGAAGAACGAGAGAGACACTCAACCGACAAGAGATCAATCACACAAGGTCTAGATCATCGAAGCACGAGTAACACATGGTCCAAAATCAACAAAGGAAAGATACAAAGGTAACCGTTCTTCTCCGAGAGGAGGTCTTGAATCCACGAGGGGATCTTCCCGTAAAGGGGTCTTGTATCCGAGAGGATCTTCTCCGAAGAGGCCGCGGTCTCTCACGAGGAGGAGATCCGATAGATGAGCGTAGCTCTATCTCTAACTTGAGCTAAATCAACGCTAACCCTCAAAGTGGGGAGGAGGAGGTCTATTTATAGTGCTAAGCCACGAAGGGGTAAGTGAGGGGCGAAGGGGTACACGGGCCTCAGCCCAAGTCATGCGCGCAGGCAAGGCTGGATGATCCGGACGGGGTCCCGGATGATCCGGGCGTCGGGGTCCGGATGATCCGGCTGGAGTTCCGGATGATCCGGCTTCAGCAGAAGCCTTCGGGTGCCTTCGGTGCATTTACCCAGACGATCCGGGGGAGGGTCCGGATGATCCGGCTGGGTGTCCGGATGATCCGGGCAACTCCAGTCTTGCTCCATTCTTCTTCTTCCTTCTCGTCTTCCATGCTTGGCCTTGGTCCTTGGATTCTCCATGGTCATCTTGGTTGTACCTGAGTGTACGCAAGGTCCGTGCATGAGGTAGTAGCCGTGTCTCATATGCGGAAAGTGACGGTTCGAAGAGGAGTGAATTCACCTTGTGTCCAATGGCGCATAGTTGAGGTCTCATCTTATGTATCCTTGGGGCTTGGAGAGTAGTCGGAGTGTACATGGGGATGAACGTGGGATGCTCCGCATCATATCCCCCCCTTGGGAAAGATCCGACCTTGGATCTTGATCCTCATCACCATGGAAACGGGTGTCGTGGACGGACTCGTAGTGGGACGTAGGTGAAGGCCTTGCGCAATCCAAGTACTCCAAGGTGTCTCCGGTATGTGGTACGTGCAACATGAGCAAACACAAAGTACACTTGGAAATACAATGGTTAGCGCACACAAGGTGTCCATCAATGAAGCGTGAGTCCGTGCTTAGGGATAGTGCGTGACAAAGTGCATGAAGCTTATCAAGATGATATAGAATGATATGCAAAGAATTCATGGGATAATTAGCATGGTGCACAAAGCGACAAATTCTACCAATGTGCAAAATGATGTCATAATGGGATGGTGCATCAAAAGCATGAACATGGCAATGGATGCTCAATATGTATATGTTATCATGCAATTGATGGTGGGCAATATGATCATGATGTATGAATATGCCATCAAGGAAGATCACAACAAATTTGCTAAGGAAGTGAACAAGCTCATATATCATGGATGACATGGTAATACAGGATGCAACAAGGCAATCATAATGTGAGTCAATCCATGCATAGGGTGCAAACTTGTGGTGAGTATGATATGTCCATCGAGCATGACATATATGAGCACAATCAACCAATATGGATGTGGGAGTGCAAGGTGTCAAAGGAGTGTTGATGTACCAATGCTCGATATCGTGGCATGAGTGGAATTTCGAAGGTGCATCCAATAAGTGCGAGCGCTCCTCAATGTGAAGGTCCATGTAGCCAATCTCCAATGTCGCTCCTCCAACATGAGATGTATCATGTAGACAACAAGAAGGAAACAACAATGAAAGAGTGACCCATCCAATATGCATACTTGAGAGTGGCTCAAAGGGAAGGAGTTCACCTTATGAATGTTCCCGAAGATGTTGGAGTTGCACATCATGTATGCCTTCACATAACCAAGTTGTCGCATAACGGCATCGCCTTGTGAAACCTCCAAAATGAAATAACATGACAAACACTCGGAAAAACAAATGAGGTTGGCGGAAATGCAAAACCTATCATTCGAGTGGTAAGATACCCAACAAGTGTACACATCATGCTCATCATAAGAAAGTATAAGGGAGCGTTGCATAGTATGGAGGCATATGATGCGAGAACAACCAAATGCAATAGGCTCAATCAAACAAACATGCATCACAAGTAAAGTGTCCAAGTCTCCAAGATCAATAAGCATAGCAAGTTGGCACTCAATACAAGGTGATATGAGAGATGCAACTAATGGAGACAAGAGGTAATGATCATGACAAATCTTGTGAGAGGCATGAGCATATATGTCATCAACCCAAGAAAGCAAGTAATAGTGGAACATGGGGGATGCAACATAGCAAGCAATCATAGCAATCAAGTTAAGAAAGCTAGTAGTGCGAAGATGCAACATACTAGGAGGAATCATGGCAAGCATGTCATGTGTGCAAATAGTGGGCATGAATAATGCACATGACATATCACAAGCATGAAAGCAAGATGTGAGTAAAATAGCATCAATGTATTGGCGAGAGACCATATGTAAGTAGCAATGGGGCATCATGACTCTCCCAACACAACAAGCATCAATAGCATGGGGCACATGATAAACATGGCAAAAGCAACAAGGATCTCCACCAAGCATGCAAATACACATAGGGATATCATATTGGTGGATCATGGGTAGATGCAAGCAAGGGTCACAATTGCATGGCAAAGGCATAGGAGCAAGCATAACATGCAAAGTGAACACAATAGTATGGGCATAAGGTGACGAGTGGTAAATAGCCCATAGCCGTATGAGAGCCAAGTAGAGGAGTTGCGCGTAGTCCTTGCGCGAAGGGGACGGTGGTGAGGATAGTCCACGGGATCCCAAAGCATCGTTGCTCTCAAGAGCTCGTTCTGTCAACTCTTGGGATTGAGAGGTTGACGAGTATACGTGAGTGCCTACATAAAACAAAGACAAAGGGAAAATTGTGTGTGCGTGGTAGATGTACAGATCATCCATCATGATGCGCACGTGCATGTGTTTGTTAGCACAAAATAGCCAATGCTCAAATAAATGAGATGCGTGATATAGAAACATGTCATACATCATGAGAGGTTTGTTATTATGTATAGCATAATGGAGACTCAAATTGTGTAATGCATCACGAGCAATATCTAGAGCATTGTTATTCATGGAATGCATATGGTGCGCGCAATTATGGGAATCATGCAAAGTACGGAATGCACCAAAATCTCCTAATATGTATGAGGAAACTATGGGGGTTTCCTCATGAGCATGAGTAGCAACATCACGTGGAGAGTATTGACAACATCCAAAACAATGCATATTCGGAACAATGTGATCATGGCATGACATATTAGATGAATTGCGTAAATCATGTAAAGGAAGCATGGCAATATCATCACAGGAGAAGCAAAAGCCAATGACCATCATCTCGTCATCTATGCCATAAGTGCAAATGGGATTGATTTTAATGGGGCATGCATAGTTACTATGTTGAGATTGTAATGATGCAATATGGGAGATCTCACTCATAGCATATGACAAGTTCAATGGATCGTCAAACATGATGTGACCAAAAGAATTTTCACATGATATCCTATGAAGCATAGCATCACAACTAGGCAACTCAACATGCTCATCATCATATTCATCATAAATAGGTAAGCTAAGGCATGAAGAAGTCTCACTAGCATGAAGCATGGTAATAGGTGGGTCATCATCATGGGAGCAATCATCGTCAAGAGAGTCCACTAGTGGGACAAGAGAAGCACCATCACCTATGTTACCTTTGGAGTGTCCCTCATGTGTTGTAGGTGAGGTGTTGAAGATCGTCTCATTGTCATCTTCATCTTGATGGAACCATGTGGGGGGTGCATCATCGTCCATCATGGCCATCGTCGTCTCCATAGGAGGTATGGACTCATCAATGGTAGGCGTGTCGTCATGTAGGAGACCTAGCACCAAAGGAGAAAACACACAAGGAGTAGAGGGTAAGTCGTTAGAAATCATAGTGGCCTCACATGCCGTGTCAACTACCTCACTCTCTAAGTGTTGTGGCTCACTCACTCCCTCAAGGATGCTCTCACTCATATGGTTGGTGGAGTCACTCAAGTGGCGCTCAACCTCACATAGGATGTGTGGCATGCTCTCATGTGTGGGGCTAGTGGTGGTCACACTCATCCTCTCAAAGGAAATGCTCTCAATGTCACATATGGTGGAGTCACTCATCTCTCTCATGGGGTGGTGGCTCTCCTCATATGACAAATGGGGCATCTCGACATATGTGGGTGTCGGAGAGATGTAGGTGCAAATGTCTCCATGCTCAACTCCTATCGCCGTGGTCGAAGGGGGTGGCCCTTGCTCGACCTTCTTGTCACCGTCTTGGTGTAGGAGGCCCATATGATGTGGCACCTCGTAGCTCGTCTCCATGACCGAAGGGAGTTTCCCATGCTAGGCCATCTTCCTTGGGGGGCTTCCGAAGATGGATGTGTCGCCCTCACTCGTAGTTGGTCGCCTTGGACTTGATGAAGTCGATGTAGGCGTAATCGTGGGAAGTAGGCGAAGATGCCGTACATCCAAAGGCGAAGATGCCTTGATAGCACTTGGCGAAGATGCCAAAGTGGTTGGTGTAGCCGTAGCGCCGTCTTGGTGGTGGTCGTCTCGCGGTCTTCTTTTGTGCTCTTGAAGCTTGGACTTGGCGTGAAGTAGGGCTTGTTGGGACTTGTGCATTTGCGCTTGTGGAGCATCTTCATGATGATGATGTCGTTGTCGTGCTTGAGCTCGTAGTAGATGTCGTTCGTTGTCGTCGTGCACATGATGCTTGGAGGTGACTTGCCCTTCATGGCGGTGATGATCATGAACGTGATGGTGATCGCCATGTAGATGTGGACGAGGACGATTTGCACTTGCATCTTTTTCGCGCTCCGAAGACTTGTGGCTTGACCGTCGTCGTCTTGAGGATGATGAAGTGGAAGAAGACTTGATCAAGGCCCGAATCTCTTCCATCCTCGCATCTTGCTCCTCCTTTTGTGCGGCAAGCTTGTTGTCGATGTAGTCCCTTTTCCTTGCTTCAGAGTGGAAAATGTCGATGGAGAGGTTCTCAATGCGCTCTTGCAATCTTGATTGTGCGCCTTGCGTTTGTCGTTGTAGTCCGAAGATGGACCTTTTGGTGATGTAGTTGTTCACGCCGTCGTTGTTGTCGTAGACCGGAGAGGAAATGCCTTGCCTATCCATCACAAGACTCGAGCAAATATGAGTTGGAGAAAGAGAAGAACTTATACCAATGTACCTTAACCGATGTTGACAATGAATCAAGTTCACTCAAATGCGGACAATGAAATAGCACTATTGGTACCAATCCTTGTCGATTCTCACACCTACACAAGTAAGGCTTATAGTGGAGCTCGGTGAGGATAGTGGCACAAAAATTTAATGCAAAATGTTAGCAAGAGTCAATAATGTTGAAAGAGATTCACAAAATCGCAAGTGAAACAAGTAGATCAATAGCAAATGGTACACGGAAACACACACACGGATAGATAAATGGGGTCGTGCAACCAAGGAATGAGCACAAAATGTGGAGTCCACGGAAAACGCTCGTGTTGCACAACTCAAGAGAGACGCTAGCACGATTGCTCAATAGGCGGATACGACACTTGTGCACAACCTATTGATGTGAAATGGATAAATTTCTATCCCAAGTATGCTACATATGTATGGTTCCCGATGTTTATCTCATGCATGATATCATATGATGTAGATTTTGGAATGGCTCTTATGTGCAATGGGGTATGATGCTATGGCACTTGCTCACGAGCGCTTTGCTCTCTTTTTCTTGCTTAAAGCCTTTTTTTTCTTTTTTTTGTATGGCCACTTTTGCACAATGCACAAACCAAGATAGCAATTGTGTATAGGCGGGAACAAACTTGAGGCACAATGGATGATATGATACCAAGATGATATGCTATGTATGCAATGGATGGTGTAGACCACTAATGTGCACAAGTCACGTTGCCGGCAATACTCAAATGGCTAGTCTCGATAGGCAAGTAACGCAAAATGGGCTAGGGGTTAACAATGCAATTGCAAGGGAATATACAAAGGTGTCGTCGAGGTTACCGTCCTTTGTGATGATGAGTGGCGGTGTTCTTGGTGTAGATACCAAGATTATGGAGACTCGTCCCTAAGTAGCCGAAACACCTTAGGAAACGGAAAAACCGCAAACTCAAAATCTCAAATGACAAATATCAAATGGTGGTAGCGGAAAGTGGTGGTGGTGTTGCACAATGCGGAAGTGGAATGATGGGCTAAACACGAGTCGGAGTTGAAGTTGTCGTCCCTAAGTAGCCGAAACACCTTAGGAGACACAAGCCACAACTCAAACAAGCTCAAACAACAATTGGGTTAAGTTTGGGTGGCGGAAGTGTATGGTGGGCACATCTATGCGGAAGTGGTGGTGGTGGTTGATGAAGAAGCAATTGTCCCTAAGTAGCCTAAACACCTTAGGAGACTCAAATCACAACTCAAACAACCTCAAATGCTATGGGGAACAAAATGGGTTAGGTTGCGGAAGTCGGTGGTGGTAATGCGGATGATATGGTGGAGGGCCTAGGCAAACTTGCCAAATTTCAGAAAATATGATGGATTCAAATGATGTTGGTGGTATTTTAGTGGGATGGGGGATGTCAAGAGCTTCAAAACGAGCTAAAGAACGTCAAAATCGGACTCCGGATCAATTAGTTATGACCAAAACAAAAATCTGTCCGTGTCAGTTTCAGGGTTAACCGGACATCCGGGAGAAGGGCCGGATGATCCGGGCTAGGTCCGAATGATCCGGGAGGAAATCCGGATGATCCGGGTTCGTCAGCTCCGGTTCGGGAATTTGGGCGCGTGGGGTATCCGGACGTCCGGGGGGGCGTCTAGCTGATCCAGGGTATGTCCGGATGATCCGGGAGAAGGTCCGGATGATCCGGGCAAGTCAATCCGCTCAGGATTTGCTCGTGGAGACGAATTTTTGGGCGGAATTTGGGGATTTTGGGGTCAAAATTGACGAGATTTCGTGGATGGAAGGAGGGGAAACTTGGGGGAAAGCTAGATCCACTTGAAACCAAGCAAATCCATGGATCGAAATCAACAAAATATCATCAAACCAACAAATCACAAAAAAATTTGAGGGCTATTTTTGGTGGGGATTTTCGGATTTAGGACGAAATCAACATAATCAAGCTAGAAAAAGAGGGGTAGGGGCTCCAAAAACGTGATCAACGTGGCTCATGATACCATATGATGTAGGGTGGAACCCTAATTCGTCGATCTTTCACGTTTGGAGGGGATCCTACGGAGCGAACACGAAGAACGCGCGGAAGAACACGAGGAAATCACGGGGAAGAACAAGAGAGACACTCAACCGACAAGAGATCAATCACACAAGGTCTAGATCATTGAAGCACGAGTAACACATGGTCCAAAATCAACAAAGGAAAGATACAAAGGTAACCGTTCTTCTCCGAGAGGAGGTCTTGAATCCGCGAGGGGATCTTCCCATAAAGGGGTCTTGTATCCGAGAGGATCTTCTCCGAAGAGGCGGCGGTCTCTCACGAGGAGGAGATCCGATAGATGAGCGTAGCTCTATCTCTAACTTGAGCTAAATCAACGCTAACCCTCAAAGTGGGGAGGAGGAGGTCTATTTATAGTGCTAAGCCACGAAGGGGTAAGTGAGGGGCGAAGGGGTACACGGGCCTCGGCCCAAGTCATCTTGCTGAGCGGATGATCCGGACGGGTCCCGGATGATCCGGCGTCGGGTCCGGATGATCCGCTGGAGTTCCGGATGATCCGGCCACGAAGCCTTCGGTGCCTTCGTGCATTTACCCGGACGATCCGGGAGGGTCCGGATGATCCGGCTGGCCCCGGATGATCCGGCTGGTGTCCGGATGATCCGGCAACTCGATCTTGCTCCATTCTTCTTCTTCCTTCTCCTCTTCCATGCTAGGCCTTGGTCCTGGATTCTCCATGGTCATCTTGGTTGTACCTGAGTGTACGCAAGGTCCGTGCATGAGGTAGTAGCCGTGTCTCATATGCGGAAAGTGACAGTTCGAAGAGGAGTGAATTCACCTTGTGTCCAATGGCGCATAGTCGAGGTCTCATCTTATGTATCCTTGGGGCTTGGAGAGTAGTCGGAGTGTACATGGGGATGAACGTGGGATGCTCCGCATCAAATAAGTAGTATGCAAAATCCATTGCTTGTCATCAATTTAATTTGATGAAGGATAAGCATACGATAAATCTTATTCTTATTTCATCCAAGTGGGTAGTCCCTTTCTTCGGAGTTTGTTCTTGATGAATAAATTCTAGTTCCAAGTGTTTTCATCTTTCTTTTCCGGAGTTCAAAATTTCCTTGGTCATTTCGTCGGAACCTCCATCTAAATCATCGCATGCTTTAATCTTATTTTTTTCGTCCTTCATTTCTATCTCACCATCCTTTTGTTAACAGAGTTCTTCATGGTGGTTCTTCGTGATTCAATTCATTCTTCAAGAGTTCATCAAGTGTCATCCCTACCTCTCTAGCGCGTGTTCTAATCCTCCCATTTTCAGCCGGAGTGCTGCCTAAATCCTTTCAGTCTTATTCGTTTCTTTTCTCATTCTAACCACTCCGGTTAGAACGAGTCATTTCATAGTCTATCTGATTCCGTGAGCTTTCGATTCTCGTCATTCTCGTCGGTCCTCTCTTCTTCTCGAGTGCTCTCATTCTTTGCTTATTCTCTTGAGTTCTTGTTTCACCTCATCCCTTATCCCTTCCGTCTCGGCCCTAAGATCTCGGGACGAGATCTCTTGTTAGTGGAGGAGTGTTGTAACGCCCCGGATTCGTTGCGCCAGGTGTCTGCCAGTTATTCGCCGTTGTTGCCATGCCATTTGCTTGCGTGTTGCATTTTATCATGTCATCATGTGCATTTCATTTTGCATACGAGTTCGTCTCATGCATCCGAGCATTTTCCCCGTTGTCCGTTTTGCAATCCGGCACTCCTATGTCCTCCGGCGTCCCTCTCTTGTCTCTTTTCGTGTGCGGGTGTTAAACTTTCTCGGAATGGCCCGAGGTTTGCCAAGCGGCCTTGGTATAGCACCGGCAGACCGCCTGTCAAGTTTCGTGCCATTTGGAGGTCGTTTGATACTCTAACGGTTAACCGGGTAACCGCAAAAGCCCCTTCTCCTTGCAGCCCAACACCCCTTCCAAAGTGGCCCAAAACCCAGCAAACTCCCCTCCATGCTCTCGGTCGTTCGATCATGACCGCGTGGCCGAAAACCGCTCCTCATTTGGACTCTCCTAGCTCCCTCTACCTATAAATTAGTGCACTCCCCCGAATTTCCGGATCCCCAAACCCTAGCCCGCTCCTCCTCCGCCGCCGGACACGTCCGGGCGAGCCGAACACGTCCGCCGCCGCGCCCCCGGCGAATCTGATAGAGGCGGGGTGTCCCGATCTTTCGATGAGATGATAACTATCGATTTGGTGAAGATGACTTTGACGATCCGACTACAAACGTGCACGACGTTGCGCCTTAGCAATCGCTAAACCAACTCCGAGAGGTTATTGACCACGCCGGAGCACAATCAACCTGACCACGAAGGTCTATTCCTGCAAGCAATCGAAGAACAAGCAAGAATATAATAAAAGCAATCTGAATATTGCGAATATGTTATGAAGTATTGATAAAGGTGGGGATCCGTAAGCGGTCTTGGTCTGGTCGTTGGACACAAAGTACACGAAGTTGCAATGGCTAACTTTTAACTAAACAAATCCCAAGGAAAAAGCTACTAGATGGATCTACTTAGATAGGAGCAAGGGGTGGCGGCCAAGGAGGTGGGAGGACGTCCCAAGGCAGCCTAAAACTAACCCTAGGTCGTACAAGGCCAATGGGCCCAAGTGGTGGTGACGTAACACCTTTGGACTTGTAGTTTGACTCGGATTCTGGTGCAGCGTGAGATTGTTTCGTCCATAACTCAATGCTCCGGACGGATTTTAAGGTGATTCCAATTGTTCTGGAAAAAGCATGAAATCTACTTTCCAACAAAAAAAGAATGACCCAATTCGGAGTCCGTATGAAAAAGTTGTTGGCATTTTGAGTCAGGTGTGTCTGTGCAGTCCCAATCTGAATCTAGAACGTGAGAGACTTGGACTCTATGTTCTCTTGGCCCAAAAGTGACGTGAGAAGACTTTTTGAACAGCACCTAAACTTCTCCTTTTCCCTTATCTTCATATGTGGATTGTACAAATGTCCCATACACCTGCAATTAGACAAAACACAAAAGTATGTGAAGTATTTTTGTTCTGGATAACATAAATATATTATTGAATAGTTTCCACTAGAAATCACCTGACAAATAAACATGTATGCAATATTTTTGGTCTTATCCAAGGTAGTCATGTCCTCATCAGAATCTGTCCTTGCCACGTGGCACGCCGCCGCCGCCGCCTCCGCCGCGCCGCCTGAGAGCCTGTCACAGGGCTGCCGCCCGCCGCCCACACCCGCCCGCTTCGCCCGCCGCCCGTCCCGCGCCCTTGCATGGATCCCGCCGCCATGCCTCTCGGCGGCTCCCACGACCTCCGGCCTCGCCTCCGCCTGGCCCCGCGCTCCCGCCGCCCGTCGCCTCGCCTCGGCCTCCTCCCTAGCGCCGCCCGTTGCCGTGCCGCCTCCCTCCACCGCCCCTCGCGCCGGCCACCAGCCGCCCGCCTTGCGCCGCCTCCGGCGCCGCCCCAGCTGCCCGACCGCTCGCCACGACCGCCGCCGCCTCGGATCTGGCCGAGCGGACCAGATCCGCCGCCGCCTCCCGCGCCCGACCCGCACGGCACCGCCCTCGAGCCCCGCCGGAGCCGCCGTCCCGGGACTCCTCCGGCCGCGCCCCGCTAGCTCCGGCGCAAACTCCGACGAGCATCCGCGGTTAACCTTGTAATCCGTGCAGCAAACTGGAGGTTGACCCCCGAAAACGCCTAAGTCCCCGTATTTTTGCATAATCATTTTATGTTTGACATGTCACATCTCTGCATCCGTAACTCCGTTTCATGTGTGTAATATGTCAAATTGTTCGCCTCGACGAGTACTTCATTTCATTCCATTGCATAATTTTCATTTGAGCTCATCTTGATGTCTGAAATGCTGTTGGAAGAGTGCATGTTGATGTTAACCTACTGAAACTGTTATAACTTCCTTATTTGTCATTTTTGCCATGATTGATGTGTGCATCCTATGAGGTTGATGTCTACATGTGTTTTGATCTATGCCATGCCATCTTTCCAGGGGAGTATGCCATGTATTTTTGTGATCAATGTGGTGACTAGCACAAGCATGCAAACTAGGCTTCGTGATATTGCTGAGTTTAGTCCCTGTTCTGCTATTATTTTGATGCCATGTAAACTTGATGCTACAGAGAGATCCATGCATATTTTGAGATACTTAGTAAGGGTGTTTTGAACATATGGTTATTTTCTATCCATTCATGCCCTTGTTTGCAATTATGGAGTAGTCTAGCATGTCATTTTGGTGCTCTACTTTTGCTTCAAAATGTTTCCTGGCAGATTGTTTACTTGTTATTCAATTTAGCCAAGGTTGCTATAGTTGATCCTTGCATGCTATGGTCTTGTTCTTGCCTTGGTTTATTTCATAAACATGTCTTCTTGATGATGATATGCGTATCTTGTCATCCAATGACTTGTGGTGAGTGAATCGAGCTTGTTAAGTAGTGTACTTGCTGTTGCTGTTTTGCTAGGCTGAATCTGTTATTTGGTGATGCTATGTAAACATGTTGCTACTAATCATTCTATGCATAATCTGGAGATGTTCTATAAACATGTTTTGATCCACATGTTATGCCCTATCCATCCATGCCCCTGGTTGCATTTATAGCTTGCTGTAGATTGTTCATATCTTGCTCCAAAGTTGCTTGATAATGTTGCTATCAGCCTGTTAACATTAAGTTCACTAGTTCCCATGTGTTTTGCTAGTGATCCATGCACCCTATGACCTTGCTCTTGCCATGCTTGGCTTCATAAACATGTCTTCTTACTGTTGGGTGCCTTGCCATGCCATGTATTGCTCTGTGATGAGTGTAACAAGCTCACGAACATGCCTACTTATTGTTGTTCCTGCCATGTTTACATCTGTAATATAACTTGCCATGTTTACATGGGTGCCATCATATTTTCTATGCCTTTTTGGCTCATGGTCAGTAAGGGATTTTTGATCTATGCTTTTAGTAGATTCATGCCATGCCTTTGTTTGCCATGATAAGTTCCTGTAACATGTTGTTTCATAGCTCTAAACATTGCAACCTGATATTATTTCCTGATAAGTCTGAAACTGTTATTATTTGCAATCTTACCATGTCTTTTTGAGCATGTTCTAGTTGTTTCTGGAGATAGCTCAGTGTTCATGTTTTGTTATGCTTTACCTGTACTTCATGCCCATGCCTTTTGTTTTTATGTTGGGGTGTTGTAGCATATTGTTTTGATGGTTGCAAGATGCCTAGTTGCTATTTTGGACAGATTGTTGTTATAACTTGTATAGAGTGTGTGTTGAAACGTAGCTCCGTTTTGAGTGTGCTCTATATGAAACTTGCTTGATTTTGCATGTAGTTTCATATTATTATGTTGCATCCTTGTTTTGAGGTGTTTGCTTGATGTTTGTATGCATTTTGCATCAATGCCATGCTTAACTTGTTTTGCTCATATCTTCTAGGTCGTAGCTGCGAATCTAATGAACTTTATATGTAACTTGACTAGAATTTCGTGTAGATCATCTTGGTGCATCTTAACTTGTTGTTTAACAACTTGAACATAAGGTTTATTCAGTTCTGGACTAATTTCGAAATTTGCATATGAGGACTTACCGGAATTGTTATATGTTGTTTCCGGCCTCATTTAAACTTGCCTTGATATGTTGTTCTTGTTTGCATCATCTCTTGCCATGGGTAGCCTCATGTAGCTTTGTCATGCATCATGCTTGTTGTGCATCATGTCTTGTCTATGTGTGGTGTGTTTACTATGTTGTGTGCTTCTTCTTGATAGCTCCCGTTTCATTGCGATCGTGAGGATTCGTTCGTCGACGCTTGGTTCGTCTTCGTGGCTTCATCTTCTTCATGGACTCGTTCTTCTTCCTAGCGGGATTTCAGGCAAGATGACCGCTACCCTGGATCTCACTACTATCATTGCTATGCTAGTTGCTTCGTTCTATCGCTTTGCTGCGTTACCTATCATTTTCTCTTCAAGCCTCCCAAATTTCCATGGACCTCTAACCTTTGACACCCTTCCTAGCAAACCGTTGTTTGGCTATGTTACCGCTTTGCTCAGCACCTCTTATAGCGTTGATAGTTGCAGGTGAAGTTGAAGATTGCTCCATGGTGGACAGGATTAAGTTGGGATATCACAATATCTCTTATATTATTAATGCATCTATATACTTGGTAAAGGGTGGAAGGCTCGGCCTTATGCCTGGTGTTTTGTTCCACTCTTGCCGCCCTAGTTTCCGTCATACCAGTGTTATGTTCCCGGATTGGCGTTCCTAACGCGGTCGGGTGATTTATGGGACCCCCGACAGTTCGCTTTGAATAAAACTTGTCCAGAAGGCCCAACCTTGGTTTTACCATTTGCCTCACCTAGCCCTTTTTCCCTTGGGTTTCCGGAGCCCGAGGGTCATCTTTATTTACCCCCGGGCGGTGCTCGTCGTGAGTGTTGGTCCAAGCTCGTCATTGCCGGTGGCCACCAGGGGCAACTCTGGGCTCGCCTACCGGAAGTTTGGACAATTCGGTGTGCCCTGAGAACGAGATATGTGCAGCTCCTATCGGGATTTGTCGGCACATCGGGCGGCTTTGCTGGTCTTGTTTTACCTTTGTCGAAATGTCTTGTAAACCGGGATTCCGAGTCTGATCGGGTCTTCTTGGGAGAAGTTTTATTCCTTCGTTGATCGCGAGAGCTTGTCATGGGCTAAGTTGGGACACCCCTGCAGGGTATAAACTTTCGAGTGCCGCGCCCGCGGTTATGTGGCAGATGGGAATTTGTTAATGTCCGGTTGTAGATAACTTGACACCAGATCCGAATTAAAACGCATCAACCGCGTGTGTAGCCGTGATGGTCTCTTCTCGGCGGAGTCCGGGAAGTGAACACGGTTTTTGGGTTATGATTGACGTAAGTAGGTGTTCAGGATCACCTCTTGATCATTGCTAGCTTCACGACCGTTCCTTTGCTTCTCTTCTCGCTCTTATTTGCGTATGTTAGCCACCATACTTGCTTAGCCGCTGCTGCAACCTCACCACTTTACCCCTTCCTTTCTCATTAAGCTTTGCTAGTCTTGATACCCATGGTAATGGGATTGCTGAGTCCTCGTGGCTCACAGATTACTACAACAACAGTTGCAGGTACAGGTTATGCGATGATCATGACGCGAGAGCGATGTTTGCTTGTTTTGGAGTTCTTCTTACGCTTCTTCTTCGATCGGGGATAGGCTCCGGTCGGCAGCCTGGGCTAGCGGTGGTGGATGTCGTTTGAGTTTTGTTTGTGTTTCATCCGTAGTCGGATGGTGCTCTTATGTAAGATGATGTTGTATTCGTGTGGCATTGTATGCCTTTTGTATGTATCCCCATCTATTATGTAATGTTGATGTAATTATATCCACCTTGCAAAAGCATTCCAATATGCGGGTCTATCCTTGGTGGGACCTTCGAGTTCCTTTTGGATAGGGTCGCATATTGGGCGTGACAGGCCATATGTAGCCCGACCTTAGTATTGGCCTGTTAACGTCCCGTGAAATCAAATGGGCCCACCTGCTGCCCGCTTCGATGTCGGCCTGTTAACGACCCGGGAGGTAACAGGTCGACCATTAACATTCGGCCTGGTAACGACCCATTAACTTAATGGGCCCACTAAAGTTCGAACATTTCCGTAGGCCCAATTAGATAATTTGAGCCCATTACGACGAGCAATTATGCACAGGACCAAAACCAATCAGTCAAAGGCCTATGAGAATTTCGGCCCCTACGAGCCCATTAGGGAAGCTCATTAAGGCCAGTGGGCTGCTTCCTTCATATAGGGCCCACGACTATTCATGCTAACTAATAATTTCACTTCTTTATTAGCTTCCTAGCAACCATTTAGCTGGAAGCGAGGTGCGCAAATCAAAGGTATGGCATACAGGGGAAAACGTTGCACATCCAGCATATATTACAGGAAATTACATCCACTGGGCAATCAAAGATTGATGCCAGTGCAAATAAATGAACAGAACCTAACGATCTACAACGTCACAATCTGCAACCTTAGCGTGGATGACGCCCATAAGCATGTGCGCAAGTTCCTGCTGCTTTGCTACACTATCTCTCAAAACATTGATCAATTGTTATTGCGCACGAAAGTGCACATTCCTCCACCATTTCCATCATTGCGTCAGCCAGTAATTGGTTCACAAACATACATTTTTCCGTAGCATTCGATACAGACAAAACTGAACAGATTCAGATGGCGATTTTGGCAGGCTTTCATTATTGACAATGGAGAGTGTCTCGACCACTTCATCATAACATAAATTAGGAGGGGAACTGAACAGATTAATCAAGATTTATTGCCATATTACATGACCTAGATTTATTGGAAAGAAACAATGGTGTTGCCTTGCTATCTTCAGAGTTTGTCTGGTCAGATAATAGAAAGCAACATTGACACAACAAACGTTCGGGCAACCAGACCACACCAGCCTACACCAAATTAACACAATATGACATAGCTATCATCAGCCAGGTAAGGTAATATGAAAGCAACATTGACACAATGAATGAATGGGTAACCAGAGCAGCACTACAATTCAGTAATGTGCATTATACGAGATAGTACACTCATGCAACTTAGTATGCAAAACTACCAGGCAGCTTTCCATACAAAAATCAACATTGTCGCCTATACATTTTTCTACAACTAAATTTAGATCAGATAAAGGTGGGATTCACGCCGATTAACAAAATACATGTTGATGTAAAAATATAGTGATATACAACAGGTACTTACATCAGCATTGGAGCACAGAGAATCCCCACAAGATACTTTCCTCGAATACGATCCCAGTGCAGAAAATCATCTATTGTTTAACCTTATTTTCTAAAAGAGAGATGGGTAAGAAACATGTAGAAAATATGATCAGAATGCTATAAAATTTCATGGTGCGAGGATACACACACGCTTCTTAGAATGGAGTTGACATATTTTTGCTGGACTGGAGCGGACTAGTTCATTGGCCACTGGAATCTGCTTATTATTAGTAGGAGTTGGGTTTCTCTGTGCTGGAGCAGTATCTATGAAAACTGGAGTTGGTTTACTATATCCTGGCGTTTGGATCTTTTGCAAAGACCTAGTTTATAACCCTTCAGATTCTAACATAGCCGTCTTCCCCTTGCATGCCTTAATAGAAGAATGGTGCTTCAATTATAAAACATGCTACAACAGAGATGGAATAGGTACTGAAGAATAGAAAGACATGACATATTGACATGTATTCCCTCCATCCGGAAACAAATGGATGGGTCTAGGCGTATTCCAGTTCTAGAGACATCCATTTTTATCCACTTCTGCGACATGTAATCCGAATGGAGGGAGTATGATGTAAGAGCTAGGGATACGACAGGACAACAGTGTAAAAAACACTACTTGAATGTAAAATTGTATGCTAGCAGAATACATACAGAAAAACACTAAGGCAACATATGCGTGTACGATTGGGAAACTAAGATGACATTGCAACAGACCACTAGAACAACACTTCAATGTACAAAAAGAACATGGTATGGTAGACAGATGAAGTACATAGTGATGAATAACAATGTATAAGATATTCAGAAGCATGATGTCCAAACTAAGCAGATGGCAATGCGATAGAGTAGAATGACAATACTTGAATTTGAAAACATGTTATCATGAATGAAATAGGTACTGAAAAATAGGAAGGCATGCCATATTTACATGCATGATGAGCAGGCTAAGCACAAGGCGTTGCAACAGAGTAGATGCACTCCATGACATTATATGCATGTTGTACCCATATCACGGGCCAAGTTAGAGCAAGGACCTTGTGGGGTGAATAAGATTCATCATCTTTCTGCAAGTCTTGTGAAGAACTGCCTTTACATGTTCCATCATATTGGGTATCATTGACGTCAAGTTTGTTGGCTGTTACATTGCTCGTGAGGTTCTTGTGGATAAATCAGTGTGTGCAATTATATCTGACATGCATGGAAGACAACTAGTAGTTAGATTTAGGTAATGAGTGCATGTAGAAGACGACATAAATAGTAGGACTGGGGTTAACTAGCAGCAACATGTCTCAAAAACTAAAGGGAGAACAGAGATGAAAGCTACAGAATATGTATCGTTTGTACTCGAGATTAACTAGATGGCACATAAAAGTATTAAAGAACAACATAGGTAATACGAAGTGGTATAATGCTATAATCACCATCCTATGGGATAGCATTTGTTGGTGGATGATAACTATGGAACAACGTTACCTAAAGAACAAGTCTCTTAGCTGAACTACGGAACAATGTTAACTCATGAACAAGACCCGTAAGAGATTAGCATGAATATATAGTGAAATGTGATAATCTATTTTCCATCCTTAGATGGATAACAAAGCCATAAATGTTGCACACAAGTAAGATGAGGGTACAACCTATCTGGCCGCCATCCATAGGAGTGAGCATCATGTGCTGACTTGTCGATGGCCCTGCAGTTGTTGTGGCTGTCCACGTCGGGCACGCGCATTCGATGCAGAGAACTGTTGAGTGGGGACTATAGCTCCCTTCTGGTGTATGCTTCCCTTGTTGGAGCAGCTCCGGTGAGAATGAAGACGGTGTGGCTGAAAATGCACAAAAGGCATAATGTTAAGAACGACACATATCTCTGATCCGAAGAAATACCCTAAGAGATCAATAGTAAGGTAAGAGAGTGGTCACACGTCTGTTGACTGAAGACTAAATTGGGGCCACACGATTTTATTTTATTTTGGTAATGTCCGATCTATGCCGGATGGCTTGATGGCCGTCTTGTGCCTCTCGGCTAACATTGTTCATAATCTTCCCCGAAGAGCCAGCGACCATCGGCAGAGCAGCCTGCCTCCGCCATCCGTGGACGCGAGAGCTCCAACCAAAACCCCGCTCCCCGCCCCATCGCATTGTAGTGGTTGCGCCACCCCAGGTCAATCCACAAAGACTCGCCGTCATCCAGATCAGGCGGCGGCAGTACCTTCAACCCATGCAACTCTAAGATACCATGTAAGCGCTGCTTCCGCGGCGAACTTGCGCCCCCGCACCCTTATGTTAGAAACCAGCCAACTGGCAGCCTCGGAGCTCCGCCGCCTAGAGGGGTGCTGCTTCCCATTGGGAATCGATTGGCCCAGAATAAAAATTCAGAAAACTGACGCCTAAATAAAGTGATTTGAGATGAGTGTACGACCTATCTTGCGACCCGATGAAGTAGGCCACTCCAGCTGTCGAGTCGGTGAGGCCGGCGTGGTTGCGGTGGCTACCGGCGGCAGGATAGCAGAGATGTCGCGACGGTTGACAACTATGGGGAAGCAGCACCAGGTCCCTGCTGGATGCTTCCGATGTTGGACCCGCTCCGGCGCAGTGCACAACGGCGGGGGTGAATCGGCTCCGGTACGGTTCACATGGCCGTCATCGACGCAGCTCTGGCAGCACAAAGTAAGAGGCAAGCCGAGATCTCTTTCGAGCCGCCACCGAGCTCCATCAACATCTCCAACGGCGCCAACCTCTGGGTACAACTAACGCCACAGGGGCACGCTTATGTTGACCATGGATCGCAGGTGAACCAGGGCGCAGCTATCACCAGGACTCTCAAGACGACAGATCCCCTGCAGGAGCGCAAAGGGCGTTGGGAGCAGTGCGGGGGAAGCCCAGGGGCAGGGCCTTCCTCGCGTTGCATGGAGCAGGGCCCTGCCTAGAGGTAGGTTCCCCGCCGGGGAAGGCGCCGACGAGCCCTTCCCCCCGGCGGGGGCCTACGGTCGCTGAGGACGCCGCCAGCGTCCCCCTTGCCCCTTGGTCTTGTCCTGGTTTCCGGTCTCCCCACCGGTGGTCGGGGGTGGCGCAGGGCGGGGTCCTTGTCGGGCGACATCAAGCAAGGCTCCGGCTTGTGAAGGTCTCCGCTCGTGGCACTCTCACTAATAATGAGTGGGGCTGTACACGCCCCGGAGTCTCCTGAGCGCCACCCTGGGGCCTCACGGGGGCTCCCACCCACGTCCTAGTGGAAGCACCATGCTCCGTGCTGGCCGTCGACATTGTCCGCAATGACTATGCCCAGTGGAAGCACTTAGCTCCGCGCTGGTGAGAAGACTTGAAGACTAGCTAGGCACTGGACGCGGCCATTTGCTTTTGCCTCCTTTTTGTACTTGTTCATCGGCTTTTTGAAGCAGCTTGGTCCTTGTGCGTTTATAAAAATGGGGGGTGTTTTCTTGTCTTGCGTCGCTCTCTTGCCTTCTGTTCTTGCGTTTTTTCTGAATCTCGTGACAGTCGCCATGCCCTCAAGCACCTCGCGAGCGGGGGCTGGGTACGGTGTGTGCGCTGGGGTTGATCGCTCCCCCCCGGGGGGGCTCAAGGATGCGGCCGCCACGCGTGCCCACCTCGCCACGATCTGGCAGTAGGACAGGCCAGCAGGCCCCTCGGGAGGCTGAGAACCTCGCGAGCCTGCAGCAGGCCCACCTCAAGAGAAGAAGCGCCCCTGCGACTCCAGGGGTCACTCGAGACCCACAAAGCCAAAGATATGTCGTAACAACTACCCTTCTTGGGAGCCCGCAGCCCTACTGGGTCGCGCTCCGGGCGCTACTTCAAAGCATTTCACAATCTCATACATCATAAGGGGCTCCCCCTTTTCAAAATGCTCTCACGAGGATGCATTCAAGTTTTTGTCATACAGGTCAAAGCGAAAAGAAACACGGGCCTAGCTGGGGGTGCCTTCTTCATCACCGCGGCCATCCTCCTCATCATCGCTACCCGCGCCGTCTTCTTCAGCCGCGATCACGACTGCGTTGTCCTCCGGAGCAAATTCTGCTACCAGGGCATCCACATGGTCGTCCACCCACACAGCCAGGTTGTCCTGAATAACCGAGGGCACGGGGGCTAACACAGCATTGAAGTCGAAGTAAGGATCGTGGTTGAGGAGGTGGCTGAAGACGCGTGAGAACGCGCGCCCAAGAAGACTCCGGCTCTTCTCCGCTACAAGCTCGCGAGCCCTCACGGCCCGATCCTCCAGGCGGGTCACGATGTTGGTGAAGAAGCTCAGGTGGCTGGCGTAATCGTTCTCATGCGGGTGAGGAGCTCTCTCGCCACAGATGGTGCCCAAGGCGCAGTTAGCTCTGGCTCAGAGATCCTGCAGCATCAGGGCGTGCTCGCACTACAGCGTCCGGCGGCGATTCGCTTCGTTCACGGTTTTCTCTGCCAGGGACACAGTATCCTTGATTTGTTGTTGAAGGGAAGACAGTTTGGCGCGGGCAGAGGCCAAGGAAGATTCGGAAGAAGTCAGGGCTTCTTGAGCGGCGCTCTCATGTAGTTCCGCGGATTGCAGCTTCGCCTTCAGGGCGGAAGTCCAACCTTCAAGCTCGGCCTTGAGCAGCTCCAGATCCAGGCGGTGCCCCTCAGCTAAGTCAGCACGCGCCTTTGCCACCCTCTCCTCCACCTCCTGCTGGACCTGGGCTTCTCAGGCGGCGACGACATGCTCAGCCGCGCTAGCCTGGCGCTCCCTCACCTCCAGCCTCTTCAACGCCATGCTGTGCTCCACGGTCACGAACGTCAACTTTTCGTAGCGCCTCATGAGCTCTGCCTCAGCAAAGGCCGCCTCGTCTGGTGAGGAGGCCGGGAGGATGCGACGCTCCTCAACTTCTCGCTTAAGGGCCGCATTTGAAGATAGAATCTCCCGCTGCCGCTCCTCAGCCGCCTCGCGACGGCGGTTGGCGGCCTCGGCTTCCTCCATGGCGCGGGCGCAAGCCTCGCGAGAAGTCGCAAGCGAGGCTACCTCAAGCGCATCGGCCTCCTCGAGCTGAAGTCTCCGAAGGTTGATGGCAACCTTCAGCTGCTGCCACTCATGCGCCAGGCAGCGGCCTTCCGCCACAAGCCTGGTGTCGACATTAGCAAGCTCCCCGCCAAGCTTTATCATAGCACGCATCGCCTCACCGAAGAGCTCGAAGCGCACGGCACTGCACCCGCGTGCAAGCGCCAGTGCATCGCCAAGGCCTTCTTTGGCCCCGGAGGCTGCCGAGGAGGCACTGGGCGTCATGCCTGCCGCCGGCCGGGGGCTGGCCGGTGTAGCCCCCCAACCTGAAGACAAAAGTCGCCCAAGGGGCACCCCCCTACTGGCAACAACTATAGGAAGGATCGCCGGTGCGTCCCCCGCTGAGCCGCGGAGAGAGGGAGCAGGAAGCTCGGGGTCGGGGCTCCCTTACGGCATCATGGCAGCCGGAGTCGGCCCCACGCCCTACGCAGGACCTGGGCGCCGGGGGCTGTGTGTTGGCATCAAGCTGGGATCCTTGGAGGCGCTTTCCTCCCGAGGCTTCGTCTTCGCGGGAGCCCTGCATGGCCTTGGTCAGGAGAAAACACAGCGTGCAAGGAATCAAGAGCAAAGGTACTTACTCATCGACAACCACATATTTCATTGGCTTCAGCGGCCGATGGGTGCCATCGTTGCGGCACGGAGATCTCTTCCTCTTCAGGAGCGATTCAAGACTCGGGCAGGGTCGACCAGACCCCGACGGGCGATCCTCGAGAGGAGGAGTTGATGAGGACATCAATACCATTGTTACACCCACAGCCCCTACTACTATACATACTGGACCAATTACTAGAGCTCGCGCACGCCAATTAAATTACCAGGTACTTTCGTTTCTTGGTAATGATTCTAATGTTCATGAGAATATGATGCTGCCTAAATTGGATACATTTGTTTTGTTTACAAATGAAGGGCCTAGCTTGGAGAAGGATGAACATTGGAGCAAGAACAAGCATGGAGATGATGGCATGCACAAGGGGAACAAGAACGGAGTTACAAGTGATGATTTCGGGACGTTGAAGCCACCATAATGTGTGCATGAAGCCTTGGACGAAATATACATGATGCCACTTCATAACTTTCGTCCAGAGGCTATTCTAGGTGCTGCGTCTCCTTATTATTGGGCTAGGCCCATGTATTTTCGAAATACTTCAGTATAGGCTGTTTTTAGAGTCCGTATGTGTGGGGAGACAAGAGATATTGTTTAGACTTTGGGTTTTGTTTAGATTAGAAGTTCGCCATAGCTGCAACTTCGCGTACTTCGTTTGTGTTCAACGACCAGAAAGACGTCTCAGAACCCCACCTTGATCAATAAAGCTTTCATCTTATATTCGCAATATCCAGATTGCAATCTAAGTTTCTTGCTTGTGCTTTGTTTGCTCGCAGGAAACAGACCCTCGTGGTCAGGTTGATCGTGCTCCGGGATGGTCAATAACCTCTCGGAGTTGGTTTAGCGATTGCTAAGGCACGACGTCCTCGCACGTTCGTAGTCGGATCATCAAAGTCGACTTCCCCCGAAGCGATATCCATCATCTCATCGAAAGACGGGACATCTTTGCCTCTATCAAGTGGTATCAGATTTCCAGGTTGCTCGGTGAGATTTTACAGTTTTTCGTAGTTTAGATCGAGTCTGTTCTTCATACCTATAGTCCACGAAAAAGCCACACCAAAAATTAGGGGTAGTTCATCATATCTGAACCAATCTGAGCCTTTGCATAATCTTTTTAGGGTTTTGCTTTGTTGATTGTGGTTGCATCGTCGTGTCTAGATGCTGGTGTTAGCGTCTAGTCTTTTAGAGTTTCGAGTTCTGGTCATAAGTTGTCACGTCGCCACCGCACCGTCATCATCGCCCCAGCCACCTACCACCACCTCTCCGAATATGTATCCATATAGCACCACCAATCCGTATCCATATACCACCACCGATCCATATCCATATACCACCATCGCTACCACCACCGCTGCCATATTCCACCACCATATATCCACCACCAATCCGAGTTCCTTGCATATTAGGTTTGTTTTCGAGATCCATCTAATTTCCGATTCGTGTTTCCTTGCCTGAGTAGGTTTCGGAAAAAAACGAGTCTGGAGACCCCTGGGCAGTTTTTAGGCCAAAATTTCGGTGACCGGAAATATTTTTTCCCTATCCTATTTTTAGGTCCCCAGGAGTGTTTTGAGACATTCGTCATCATAGTGATTTTTTGTCGCACTTTTTTGTCGTCGCTGCCCTGATTTCTGAAAAAAATTGTCAAAAAGTCCGGAAACCACCCTCCATTTAGGCCCAAAATTTTCCAAAAATGCACTTGACAAAAAAATTCTGGCTATCCTATTTTTAGGTGTTCCTAAGCGTATTGAGACAGTCGCCGTTATAGAAAGTTTTTGACCCGATTCCAGTTTTTGGGTCCGGGCGGTCGGAAAAAAATAAGAGCGCAAAAAAAGAGTGAATTTTTTTCAGAGTGTGCTTCTCCCTTGTTTCCATGCAGCGTCATGATTTTGTTAGTGTTCTAGGCTCGCGTCTCTAGCACAGTCTAGCCTAGGACCAGCACAGTACCGTCGTTGAGCGTTTATTCAACTTTGCATCTCTGAATTGATTATTGCTGACATTTTTTTGCTACCATATTATAAGCCTTCCCAGCTCCACATACATCTACGTCGTGCATTTGACTCTCCCTAGTAATCGCTCTATCCAAGCTTTGAGAGTTTTGACTACAACGGTTGCCGATCACCACCTGCTGCTGGGTAAGAATTGGTAAGAATTTGAGATTTACTTGACGGGTTTGTGATACACCACCACCACTTCTTAGTAGTCTGTAGAATCATATTCTTGTGTGTTTCTATTTGCTGCTAACCATGGTAGGATCACAAGCCGATGAGACTGATTGGGAGAACCTGACGAACAAACAGCTACATGATAAATTTCAGCAAATGATGAGTGGACAGGTGCAAGATGTGCTAAACAGATTTGACGAGGCCATGGAGAAAATAGATGGCATTGAGAAGACGTTCGAAACAAAGCTTGATAGCAAGTTTAAAGAATTCCTCGCGCGTTTTACACAACCACCGCCGACTGCACCTATCGCACCTCTGCAACAACAACAACAACGCCCCCTTCCGAATCAGTATGGATGAGCGAAGCATGTTCCTCTTGAGGATGGCCAAACTTCTGGTGCTGCTGTACCTGTTGTTGATGCTTCTTTGGCTCCTGCTACTGCTGCTGCTGGTACCCAGGAGGATGATGAGTATGCGGGCGATTATGAGGATGCGGTTCATCAAAATCAGAACTACATGCAGCCACCAGCACCACCACCAGCAGGTCGACCTTAGGTATTTATTCGCAATGGTAGGCCTGCACCACCACCTCAGGTATGAGATCTTGACCATGTTCCTAAACTGAAATTGAATATTCCACCATTTGAGGGTAGATATGTTCCTGATATATATCTTACTTGGGAGTTAGAAACCGAACAACATTTTACATGTTTGCAGTATCCCGAGGAGAGTCGGGTTGTTGCTGCTGTTTGTGCTTTCACTAGTTTTGCATATGTATGGTGGTCTGAACATTGTAGATTATATCCTATTCCAGCTACTTGCGCTACTTTGAAAACTTCTATGCGTATGGGTTCCACCATATTATCAACGTGAATTGCTTCAAAAATTGTTGCGTTTAAGACAAGGAAAAATTTCTGTAGAAGAATATTATCAGGAATTACAAACTCACATGATTAGATGTGGTATTGTTGAGGAGAATGAAGCTATGCTTGCATGTTTTATGGGTGGATTAAATAGAGAGATTCAGACCATTCTAGAGTATAAGGAGTATACTAATATCACTCGTTTATTTCATCTTGCTTGTAAAGCTGAACGTGAAGTGCAGGATCGACAAGCATTGGCGCGAACTAACTTTTCTGCAGGCCGACCTTCATCATGGACACCGCGTGCATATTCCACTTCAATCGCACAAAGACCTCCATCGGTGCCATCTCCACCGTGATACAAGAAAGGGCAGAATCACCATTATTCGCCAAGAGCGCACTGGCGGGCCTGCATGAGCTCTTCTTCTTCCATGGCATCAACAGGGCACACAAGTGATATTATTTGTCATCGTTGTAAGGGAAGAGGTCATTATGCGCGAGAATGCAAATCTCAGCGTGTGATGATTGCTACTAAGGATGGTGGGTATGAGTCCGCTAGTGACTATGATGAGGATACTTTGTCTCTTATTACACGTGAAGAACATGGTGGCGATGATTCTGATCATGAGACGCAATACATGGCTCCTGACGACGCTGACAGGCATGAATGTTTAGTTGCTCAACGTGTTTTGAGTGTGCAGGTCACACAAGCTGAGCAAAATCAGAGGCACAATTTGTTCCATACATAGGGAGTTGTGAAGGAATGTGATGTGCGCGTCATCGTAGACGGAGGGAGCTGCAACAACTTGGCTAGCATGGAGATGGAGGAGAAGCTTTCTCTCACCACAAGACCACATACACATCCTTACTACATCCAATGGTTCAACAACAGCGGCAAGGTTAAGGTAACACGTACTGTTCGTGTGCATTTTAGTATCTCTACATATGCTGATTATGTTGATTGTGATGTGGTACCTATGCAAGCATGTTCCTTATTACTTGGTACACCATGGCAATTTGATAAAAAATTATGTACACCATGGTAGAAACAATCATTATACTCTTGTTCATAAGGATAAAAATATTACTTTGCTTCCTATGACTCCTGATTCCATTTTGAAAGATGATATTGATAGAGCTAATAAAGAAAAAAAGGAGAAAAAATAAGAGTGAAAATCAGATTGTGGCAAAAGAATTTGAGCAACAAATGAAGCCTAATAGTAAACCATCTACTGTTGCTTCTAAAATTAAATTGAAAAGTGCATGTTTACTTGCCACTAAATCTGATATTGATGATAGCAAATCTGTTTGCTATGCTTTTGTGTGCAAAGAGGCATTATTTTCATTTGAGGACGTGCCTTCCACTTTGCCTCCTGGTGTCACTAACATTTTGCAAGAGTTCGCTGACGTCTATCCACAAGACGTGCCACCGGGATTACCTCCCATTCGAGGGATTGAGCATCAAATTGACTTAATTCCCGGTGCATCATTACCCAACTGTGCACCATACCGTACCAATCCAGAGGAGACGAAGGAGATTATGCGTCAAGTACAGGAGCTGCTCGACAAAGATTATATATGTGAATCCCTTAGTCCTTGTGATGTTCCTATTATTCTAGTGCCGAAAAAGGATGGTACATCACATATGTGTGTTGATTGTAGAGGCATTAATAATATTACTATTCGTTATTGTCATCCTATTCCTAGGCTAGATGATATGCTTGATGAATTGAGTGGCTCTACAATATTCTCCAAAGTTGATTTGCGTAGTGGATACCATCAAATTCGTATGAAATTGGGGGATTAATGGAAAAGAGCATTTAAACCTAAGTTTGGATTATATGAGTGGTTAGTGCCTTTTGGGTTAACTAATGCACCTAGTACTTTCATGAGATTAATGAACGAAGTTTTACGTGCTTTCATTGGACGATTTGTGAAAATTTGGAACATTTGTGTGCTGTTTTTATTGCTACGCGATGCACGTTTGTTTGGTAACCTTGGGAAGTGCACCTTTTGCACCGACCAAGTATCTTTTCTTGGCTATGTTGTTACTCCACACGGAATTGAAGTTGACAAAGCCAAGATTGAAGCTATTGAGAGTTGGCCGCAGCCCAAAACGGTCACACAAGTGAGGAGTTTTCTTGGCCTCGCTGGATTCTGTAGGCGTTTTGTGAGAGATTTCAGCACCATTGCTGCACCTCTGAACGAGCTTACAAAGAAGGATGTGCCTTTTGTTTGGGGCACCGCACAGGAAGAAGCCTTCACGGTATTGAAAGATAAGTTGACACATGCTCCTTTACTCCAACTTCCTGATTTTAATAAGACTTTTGAGCTTGAATGTGATGCTAGTGGAATTGGATTAGGAGGTGTGTTATTACAAGATGGCAAACCTGTTGCATACTTTTCTGAAAAATTAACTGGGCCTAGTCTGAATTATTCTACTTATGATAAAGAATTATATGCTCTTGTTCGGACTTTAGAAACATGGCAACATTATTTATGGCCCAAAGAATTTGTTATACATTCCGATCATGAATCTTTGAAACATATTAAAAGTCAAGCTAAGCTGAATCGTAGACATGCTAAATGGGTTGAATTCATTGAGACTTTCCCTTATGTCATTAAACACAAGAAGGGTAAAGAAAATGTTATTGCTGATGCATTGTCTCGTCGCTATACTATGCTTTCACAACTTGACTTAAAATATTTGGTTTGGACACCATCAAAGATCAATATGTGCATGATGCTGATTTTAAAGATGTATTGCAGAATTGTAAAGAAGGAAGAACATGGAACAAGTTCTTCGTTAATGATGGATTTGTGTTCCGTGCTAACAAGCTATGCATTCCAGCTAGCTCCGTTCGTCTTTTGTTGTTGTAGGAGGCGCATGGAGGAGGACTAATGGGGACACTTTGGCGTGAAGAAGACGGAGGACGTACTTGCTACACATTTCTTTTGGCCAAAGATGAGACGGGATGTTGAGCGTTTTATTGCTCGCTGCACTACATGTCAAAAAGCTAAGTCACGACTCAATCCTCATGGTTTATATATGCCTTTGCCTGTACCTAGTGTTCCTTGGGAGGATATATCTATGGACTTTGTTTTAAGTTTACCTTGAACAAAGAAGGGGAGGGATAGCATATTTGTTGTCGTGGATAGATTCTCAAAAATGGCACACTTTATACCATGTCATAAAAGTGATGATGCATTTAATGTTGCCGATTTGTTCTTTCGTGAAATTATTCGCTTGCATGGTGTGCCAAATACTATTGTTTCAGATCGTGATACTAAATTTCTTAGCCACTTTTGGAGATGTTTATGGGCTAAGTTGGGGACTAAACTGCTTTTTAGTACTACTTGTCACCCCCAAACTGATGGACAAACTGAAGTAGTCAGTAGAACATTGTCTACTATGCTTAGGGCTGTTTTGAAGAATAATAAGAAAATGTGGGAGGAATGCTTGCCTCATATTGAATTTGCTTATAATAGTTCATTGCATTCTACTACTAAGATGTGCCCTTTTGAAGTTGTGTATGGTTTCCTACCTCGCGCACCTATTGATTTGTTGCCTCTTCCATCTTCGGAGAAGGTTAATTTTGATGCTAAAGAACATGCTGAATTGATTTTAAAAATGCATGAGTTAACTAAGGAAAACATTGAGCGTATGAATGCTAAATATAAACTTGCTGGAGATAAGGGTAGAAAACATGTTGTGTTCGCACCTGGAGATCTTTTTTGGTTACATTTGCGTAAGGATAGATTTCCTGATTTGCGCATCAAAGCTAATGCGACGCGCTGATGGTCCCTTTAAGGTGTTGGAGAAAACAAATGATAATGCATATAAACTTGAGCTGCCTACAGATTTTGGGGTTAGTCCCACTTTTAACATTGCAGATTTGAAGCCTTATTTGGGTGAGGAAGATGAACTTCCGTTGAGGACGACTTCATTTCAAGAAGGGGAGGATGATGAGGACATCAATACCATTGTTACACCCACAGCCCCTGCTGCTATACATACTGGACCAATTACTAGAGCTCGCGCACGCCAACTAAATTACCAGGTACTTTCGTTTCTTGGTAATGATTCTAATGTTCATAAGAATATGATGTTGCCTAAATTGGATACATTTGTTTTGCTTGCAAATGAAGGGCCTAGCTTGGAGAAGGATGAACATTGGAGCAAGAATAAGCATGGAGATGATGGCATGCATAATGGGTGCATGGAGCCTTGGACGAAATATACAAGATGCATGGAGCCTTGGACGAAATATACAAGATGCCACTTCATAACTTTCGTCCCGAGGCTATTCTAGGTGCTGCATCACCTTATTATTGGGCCAGGCCCATGTAATTTAGAAATACTTCAGTATAGGCTGTTTTTAGAGTCCGTACGTGTGGGGAAACAAGATATAGGGTTGATTTCGAACCCCTCCACCAAGGGCCACGAAATCCCCTCCCCCCCCTTGTTCCTCCATATATACAGCCCTTAGGGCATCGTTTAGACTTTGGGTTTTGTTTAGATTAAAGTTCGCCATAGCTGCAACTTCGCGTACTTTGTTTGTGTTTAACGACCAGACAAAGGCGTCACAGAACCCCACCTTGATCAATAAAGCTTTCATCTCATATTCGCAATATCCCGATTGCAATCTCAGTTTCTTGCTTGTTCTTCGTTTGCTCGCAGGAAACAGACCCTCGTGGTCAGGTTGATCATGCTCCGGCGTGGTCAATAACCTCTCTGAGTTGGTTTAGTGATTGCTAAGGCGCGACGTCCTCGCACGTTCGTAGTCGGATTGTCAAAGTCGACTTCCCCCGAAGCGATATCCATCATCTCATCGAAAGACGGGACACCTTTGCCTCTATCACATGGTGTGTAATTTCTCGTGCAAAACGCGATCTGGCCGCGTTCGCCCGAGGTGCCGCGTTTGTTATCGACCTTTATTTTTAAATGGCGTGCCGTTCAGTTTTGAAGCACGACTAACTGGTACTGTATGCAGAGATAATATGAACTACTCTACATCTACTCCACCTCTAGTACTAGTATCAAAAAAGATATATAGGGTGGAGCTTCAGCGCTTTCTTGCTAAGGGATTCCCACTTGCTTCTCACACCTCACCAGTGGTCTCAGATCGAAAAAGACAGCCTCTCTCTCCCTCCTCACCAGTGGTCTCAGATCCACCGGGGAAGAAAAGGACGTGCAACGTTGACACACTCATCATCGGTGTCGGTGTCAAAACCGGCAGATCTTGGGTAGGGGGGCCCAAGTTGTGCATCTGAGGATCAATAGTAACAATGGAGAAGGGACACAGTGTTTACCCAGGTTCGGGCCCTCTTAATGCAAGTAAAACCCTACTCCTTCTTGATTATATTCGAGGGTATAGGGGTTACAAGAGTTGATCTACCACGAGACCGATTCGGCTAACTCAAGATAGCTAGCCTAGGAATGTTATGATCCTGCCTCCAATCTAACCCTCCAGTTTATATAGACACCGGAGGGGCTTAGGGTTTGTACAAAGTCGGTTTTACAGAAAGGAACAATATATCCGGACACCTATACTTCCATCCACGCATGTGAGAGTCCCCACCGGACACGAGAGATAATATTTTGTCTTGTATCTTGACGACCCATCAGTCCGGCCCACATCAGTAGACCGGACTCCCGAGGACCCCCTAATCCAGGACTCCCATAGTAGCCCAAGAACCAGTCTTCAATGATGATATATTCGGCGCTCAGATTGCCTTCGGCATTGCAACGCGAGTTCCTTAAAGAATACACATCGGCTTTGATAGAGGCAAAGGTGTCCCGTCTTTCGATGAGATGATGGATATCGCTTAGGCGGAAATCGACTTTGACGATCCGACTACAAACGTGCAAGGACGTCGCGCCTTAGCAATCGCTAAACCAAATCCGAGAGGTTATTGACCACGCAGGAGCACGATCAACCTGACCACGAGGGTCTGTTTCCTGCGAGCAAACAAAGAACAAGCAAGAAACTGAGATTGCAATCTGGATATTGCGAATATAAGATGAAAGCTTTATTGATCAAGGTGGGGTTCTGAGACGTCTTTGTCTGGTCGTTGAACACAAACGAAGTACGCGAAGTTGAAGCTATGGCGAACTTTAATCTAAACAAAACCCAAAGTCTAAACGGTGCCCTAAGGGCTGTATATATGCAGGAAGAGGGGGGGAATTTCGTGGCCCTTGGTGGAGGGGTCCGAAATCAACCCTATCTCTTGTTTCCCCACACATACGGACTCTAAAAATAGCCTATACTTATGTATTTCGAAATTACATGGGCCTGGCCCAATAATAAGGTGAAGCAGCACCTAGAATAGCCTCGAGACGAAATTTATGAAGTGGCATCTTGTATATTTTGTCCAAGGCTTCATGCACCCATTATGGTGGCTTCAAAGTCCCGAAATCATCACTTGTAACTCCGTTCTTGTTCCCCTTGCGCATGCCCTCATCTCCATGCTTGTTCATGCTCCAATGTCCATCCTTCTCCAAGCTAGGCCCTTCATTTGTAAGCAAAACAAATGTATCCAATTTAGGCAGCATCATATACTCATGAACATTAGAATCATTACCATGAAATGAAAGTACCTGATAATTTAATTGGCGTAGCGTGCTCTAGTAATTGGTCCAAGATATGTAGCAAGAGGGGCTGTGGGTGTAACAATGGTATTGATGTCCTCATCATCCTCCCTTCTTGAAATGAAGTCGCCCTCGACGGAAGCTCATCTTCCTCACCCAAATAAGGCTTCAAATCTGCAATGTTAAAAGTGGACTAACCCCAAAATCTGCAGCAGCTCAAGTTTATATGCATTATCATTTATTTTCTAACACCTTAAAAGGTCCGTTTGCACGTGGTATTAGCTTTGATTTATGCAAATCAGAAATCTATCCTCACGCAAATGTAACCAAACAAGATCTCCGGTGCAAACACAACATGTTTTCTACCCTTATCTCCAAAGAAGTTTATATTTAGCATTCATATGCTCAATGTTTTCCTTAGTTAACTCATGCATTTTAAAATCAATTCAGCACGTTGTTTAGCATCAAAATTAACCTTCTCCGAAGATGGAAGAGGCAACAAATCAATAGGTGCACGAGGTAGGAAACCATACAAAATTTCAAAAGGGCACATCTTAGTAGTAGAATGCAATGAACGATTATAAGCAAATTCAATATGAGGCAAGAATTCTTCCCACATTTTCTTATTATTCTTCAAAACAGCCCTAAGCATAGTAGACAATGTTCTATTGACTACTTCAGTTTGTCCATCGGCTTGGGGTGACAAGTAGTACTAAAAAGCAGTTTAGTCCCCAACTTAGCCCATAAACATCTCCAAAAGTGGCTAAGAAATTTAGTATCACGATCTGAAACAATAGTATTTGGTACACCATGCAAGCGAATAATTTCACGAAAGAACAAATCAGCAACATTAATAGCATCATCGCTTTTATGACATGGTATATAGTGTGCCATTTTCGAGAATCTATCCACGACAACAAATATGCTATCCCTCCCCTTCTTTGTTCGAGGTAAACCTAAACAAAGTCCATAGATATATCCTCCCAAGGAACACTAGGTACAGGCAAAGGCATATATAAACCATGAGGATTGAGTCGTGACTTAGCTTTTTGACATGTAGTGCAGCGAGCAACAAAGCGCCAACATCTCGTCTCATCTTTGGCCAAAAGAAATGTGTAGCAAGTACGTCCTCCGTCTTCTTCACGCCAAAGTGTCCCATTAGTCCTCCTCCATGCGCCTCCTGCAACAACAAAAGACGAACAGAGCTAGCTGGAATGCATAGCTTGTTAGCACGGAACACAAATCCATCATTAACGAAGAACTTGTTCCAAGTTGTTCCTTCTTTACAATTCTGCAATACATCTTTAAAATCAGCATCATGCACATATTGATCTTTGATGGTCTCCAAACCAAATATTTTGAAGTCAAGTTGTGAAAGCATAGTATAGCGATTTAGACAATGCATCAAGAATAACATTTTCTTTACCCTTCTTGTGTTTAATGACATAAGGAAAGTCTCAATGAATTCAACCCATTTAGCATGTCTACAATTCAGTTTAGCTTGACTTTTAATATGTTTCAAAGATTCATGATCAGAATGTATAACAAATTCTTTGGGCCATAAATAATGTTACCATGTTTCTAAAGTCCGAACAAGAGCATATAATTCTTTATCATAAGTAGAATAATTCAGACTAGGACCACTCAATTTTTCAGAAAAGTATGCAACAGGTTTGCCATCTTGTAATAAAACACCTCCTAATCCAATTCCGCTAGCATCACATTCAAGCTCAAAAGTCTTATTAAAATCAGGAAGTTGGAGTAAAGGAGCATGTGTCAACTTATCTTTCAACACCGTGAAGGCTTCTTCCTGTGCGGTACCCCAAACAAAAGGCAAATCCTTCTTTGTAATCTCATTGAGAGGTGCAGCAATGGTGCTGAAATCTCTCACAAAACACTTATAGAATCCAGCGAGGCCAAGAAAACTCCTCACTTGTGTGACCGTTTTGGGCTGCAGCCAACTCTCAATAGCTTCAATCTTGGCTTTATCAATTTCAATTCCCTGTGGAGTAACAACATAGCCATGAAAAGACACTCGGTCGGTGCAAAAGGTGCACTTCCCAAGGTTACCAAACAAACGTGCATCACGTAGAGCAATATGTCATCAAAGTAAACTACCACAAATCGTCCAATGAAAGCACGTAAACTTCGTTCATTAATCTCATGAAAGTACTAGGTGCATTAGTTAACCCAAAAGGCACTAACCACTCATATAATCCAAACTTAGGTTTAAATGCTCTTTTCCATTAATCCCCCAATTTCATACGAATTTGATGGTATCCACTACGCAAATCAACTTTGGAGAACATTGTAGAGCCAGTCAATTCATCAAGCATATCATCTAGCCTAGGAATAGGATGACGATAACGAATAGTAATATTATTAATGCCTCTACAATCAACACACATACGAGATGTACCATCCTTTTTCGACACAAGAATAATAGGAACAGCACAAGGACTAAGGGATTCGCGTATATAACCTTTGTCGAGAAGCTCTTGTACTTGACGCATAATCTCCTTCGTCTCCTCTGGATTGGTACGGTATGGCGCACATTTTGGCAGTGAAGCACCGGGAATTAAGTCAATCTGATGCTCAAATCCTCGAATAGGCGGCAATCCCGGTGGCACATCTTGTGGAAAGACGTCAGCGAACTCCTGCAAAATGTTAGTGACAGCAGGAGGCAAAGAGGAAGGCACGTCCTCGACTAAAAATAATGCCTCTTTGCACACAAAAGCATAGCAAACAGATTTGCTAAAATCTAGCTCATCAATATCATATTTAGTGGCAAGTAAACATGCACTTTTCAATTTAATTTCAGAAGCAACACTAGATGGTTTACTATTAGGCTTCATTTGTTGCTCAAATTCTTTTGCCACAATCTGATTTTCACTCTTATTTTTCTCCTGTTTTCCTTTATTAGCTCTATTAATATCATCTTTCAAAATGGACTCAGGAGTCATAGGAAGCAAAGTAATATTTTTATCCTTATGAACAAGAGTATACTGATTGTTTCTACCATGGTGTACAGAATTTTTATCAAATTGCCATGGTCGACCAAGTAATAAGGAACATGCTTGCATAGGTACCACATCACAATCAACATAATCAGCATATGTAGAGATACTAAAATGCACATGAACAGTACGTGTTACCTTAACCTTGCCATTGTTGTTGAACCATTGGATGTAGTAAGGATGTGGATGTGGTCTTGTGGTGAGAGATGCTTCTCCACCATCTCCATGCTAGCCAAGTTGTTGCAGCTCCCTCCATCTATGATGACGCGCACAAAACGTTCCTTCAGCTCCCTTTGTATGGAACAAATTGTGCCTCTGATTTTGCTCAGCTTGTGTGACCTGCACACTCAAAACACGTTGAGCAACTAAACATTCATACCTGTCAGCGTCTTCAGGAGCCATGTATTGCGTGTCATGATCAGAATCATCTCCACCATGTTCTTCACGTGTAATAAGAGCCAAAGTCTCCTCATCGTAGTCACTCATACCCACCATCCTCAGTAGCAATCATCACACTTTGAGATTTGCATTCTCTCGCATAATGACCTCTTCCCTTACAACGACGAGAAATAATATCACTTGTGTGCCCTGTTGATGCCATGGAAGAAGAAGAGCTCTGTGTAGGCCCGGCAGGTGCACTCTTGGCAGATAGTGGTGGTTGTGCCTGCTTTCTTGTATCACGGCTGGAGGTAGCTCCTGATGGAGGTGCTGGTGTAGTGGAAGTAGAGGATGCATGCGGTGTCCATGATGAAAGTCGACCTGCAGAAAAGTTAGTTCGCGCCAATGCTTGTCGATCCTGCACTTCACGTTCAGCTTTACAAGCAAGATGGAATAAGCGAGTGATATTAGTATACTCCTTATACTCTAGAATGGTCTGAATCTCTCTATTTAATCCACCTATAAAACATGCAAGCATAGCTTCATTCTCCTCAACAATACCACATCTAATCATGCCAGTTTGTAATTCCTGATAATAGTACAGAATTTTTCCCTTGTCTTAAACGCTGCAATTTTTGAAGCAATTCACGTTGATAATATGGTGGAACCCAACAGTACGCATAGCAGTTTTCAAAGAAGCCCAAGTAGTTGGAATAGGATATAATCTACAATGTTCAGACCACCATACACATGCAAAACTAGTGAAAGCACAAACAAAGAAGAAGAACTCCGCTCTCCTCGGGATATTGTAAACATGTAAAACGTTGTTCAGTTTCTAACTCCCAAGTAAGATATATATCAGAACGATCCACCCTCAAATGGTGGAATATTCAATTTCAGTTTAGGAATATGGTCATTATCTCATACCGAGGTGGTGGTGCAGCCTACCGTTGCGTAACATATACCGAGGTCGACTGCTGGTGGTGGTTTGGTGGCTGCACGTAGTTCTGATTTTGATCAACCTCATCCTCGTAATAGCCTCCACCTCTCGAAGTAACAAAGAGGAGCTCTGAAGCACCAACAGCAGAGCAGCTGCACCGAATTTTGTCCGGTTCAATAGGAACATGTTGTGCTCACCCCATCAGATCGTGGCGTAGAACTGGTTGTGGGAGACGTTTGAGTAATTCATCAAACTTGGCGTCCAACTTGATGTCAATTGTCTTCTCAATGTCATCCATCCTCTCCAATGCCTTTCCAAAACTGGCCATTACGCCTTCCACCTGTTGACATTTGATGGAACTTATCATGAAGATCCTTGTTCGTCATGTTGTCCCAGTCAATCTCATCAGCTTGTGATCCTGGCATGGTTAGCAGCAATAGAAACACACAAGAATATTATCCTACAGACTACTAACAAGAGGTGGTGGTGGGTGTCACAAATCCGTCAAGCAAATCTCAAATTCTTACCAGTTCTTACCCAATAGCAGGTGGTGATCGACAACCGTTGTAGTCAAAACTCTCAAAGCTTGGATAGAGCGATTACCAGGGAGAATCAAATGCACGACGTATATGTATGTGGAGCTGGGAAGGTTTATAATATGGTAGCAAAAAGGGTCAGCAATAATCAGTTCAGAGATGCAAAGTTGAATAAACGCTCAAACGACGCAGATCAGGTTGGTCCTAGGCTAGACCATGCTAGAGACGCGAGCCTAGAACACTAACAAAATCACAGCGCTGCACGTAAACAAGGGAGGAGCACACTCTGAATTTTTTTCTCTTCTTTTTCACTTTTTTTTGCACTTAATTTTCCTCTTTTTTTTTTGCTCCGCAACAAAAAAAATTCGAAAAAGTCTACAAATGGTCTAGAAACTTCCTAGCCAGAATTGTTTTGAAACTGGAGCTATTTTTCTACTGCGGGTACCCCGAAAGTTCGGGAGTCCTTCTCTATCACGACTCGGAGTATGACGTGATCTGGAAATCGAAAACAAGCAACAAATACTGGACTCGGACTAGGACTAGTGGCGGGATGAATCTGGTGGAACTCGGACTGGTGGCAGAGATGAATCGGGTGGAACTCGGACTGGTGGCGGATATATGTTGCAGGTGGACTCGGATTGGCGTGATGGAGGTGGATATGTGGTATATGGCTGCGGTGATGTCGATGATGGTAGATGGCAGCGGTGATGACGATGGTGGTATATGGCAGCGGTGATGACAATGGTGGTATATGGCAGTGGTGATAATGATGATGCGGCGGCGGCGTGACAACTTGTGAACAGAACTCGAAACTTTAAAGGACTAGACACTAAGACCAGCAACTAGACACGATGATGCAACCGCAAATTCAATAACGCAAATACAGAAAAGATTATGCAATGGCTCAGACTGGTACGGAGATGATGAACTAACCCTAATTTTTTTGTGGCTTTTTCGTGGACTATAGGTATGAAGAACAGACTCGAACTAAACTACGAAAAACTATAATATCTCACCGAGCAACCTGGAAATCTGATAACACTTGATAGAGGCAAAGGTGTCCCGTCTTTCGATGAGATGATGGATATCGCTTAGGTGGAAATCGACTTTGACGATCCGACTACGAACGTGCGAGGACGCCACGCCTTAGCAATCACTAAACCAACTCCGAGAGGTTATTGACCACGCAGGAGCACGATCAACCTGACCACGAGGGTCTGTTTCCTGCGAGCAAACGAAGAACAAGCAAGAAACTGAGATTGCAATCTGGATATTGCGAATATAAGATGAAAGCTTTATTGATCAAGGCGGGGTTCTGAGACGTCTTTGTCTAGTCGATGAACACAAACGAAGTACATGAAGTTGCAGCTATGGCGAACTTTAATCTAAACAAAACCCAAAGTCTAAACGGTGCCCTAAGGGCTGTATATATGGAGGAAGAGGGGGGAATTTCATGGCCCTTGGTGGAGGGGTCCGAAATCAACCCTATCTCTTGTTTCCCCACACATACGGACTCTAAAAATAGCCTATACTTATGTATTTCGAAATTACATGGGCCTGGCCTAATAATAAGGTGATGCAGCACCTAGAATAGCCTCGGGACGAAATTTATATAGTGGCATCTTGTATATTTCGTCCAAGGCTTCATGCACCCATTATGGTGGCTTCAAAGTCCTGAAATCATCACTTGTAACTCCGTTCTTGTTCCCCTTGCGCATGCCATCATCTCCATGCTTGTTCATGCTCCAATGTCCATCCTTCTCCAAGCTAGGCCCTTCATTTGTAAGCAAAACAAATGTATCCAATTTAGGCAGCATCATATTCTCATGAACATTAGAATCATTACTAAGAAACGAAAGTACCTGATAATTTAATTGGCGGGCGCGTGCTCTAGTAATTGGTCCAGTATATGTAGCAGTAGGGGTTGTGGGTGTAACAATGGTATTGATGTCCTCATCAGGCTTTCCTCTGTAAAAGAATTGTATCCGGCTTTTCGCAATAAACACAACCCTTAGCCGCGAAGGCAGGATATATAAAAAATGAGAACGGTGTCTTTTACTGACAACTTTTCTAGCGAAGCGTCAGACTTGACCTTTCGGCATTTCGAACCGTTTCACACCCCGAGTTCCGTGTTTCGAGGCCACGCCTCATTGGCACGTCCTGTCAAAACAGAGATCGTGCCCACTTAATACGGGATTGCATATCAATTATATTTGGGTAATCCAACCAACTGCGGCGCATACCCACATTAGGAATAGATGATGTTTTATGGCTAGGGGGCGGGCGCTCGGTATTCATGGCTTATATAAATAGGTAAAGATTCATCTTTTCTATCCCACGCCTTCTTTGTTCCTCTGCATCCCCATCTCCGAGCTCTAGCGCCCGAGCCTCGACACCTCCCACTGCCATCAACCTCTCCAGATATGTCCGGCTCCGGCTTTCAGGGCAAGTGGGTGGCCTCCACCATGAGGGAGAAGGACATCAAGGAGCTCCAGGATGCGGGGTACGTGAGTACGGACTTTGCATACAGGATCCCTACCAAGAAGCAAGTCATCCCCACCCCGGAGCCCGGTGAACAGGTGGTATTTATCCCCCACTTCCTCCATGTGTTGGAGAACGTAGTAATTTCAAATTTTTCCTATGATCGCGCAAGATCTATCTAGGAGATGCATAGCAACGAGAGGGGAGAGTGTGTCCATGTACCCTCGTAGACTGAAAGCGGAAGCGTTTAGTAACGCAGTTGATGTAGTCGAACGTCTTCGCGATCCAACTGATCCAAGTACCGAACGTATGGCACCTCCGCTTTCAACACACATTCAACTCAATGACGTCCCTTGTACTCTTGATCCAGTTGAGGACGAGTGTCGGTGTCAAAACCGGCGGATCTCGGGTAGTGGGGTCCCGAACTGTGCGTCTAAGGCTAATGGTAACAGGAGGTGAGGGACACAATGTTTACCCAAGTTCGGGCCCTCTCGATGGAGGTAATACCCTATTTCCTGCTTGATTGATCTTGATGATATGAGTATTACAAGAGTTGATCTACCACGAGATCGTAGAGGCTAAACCCTAGAAGCTAGCCTATGATTATGATTGTTCTTGTCCAACGGACTAAACCCTCCGGTTTATATAGACATCAGAGGGGCTAGGGTTACACAGGGTCGGTTACAGAGAAAGGAATCTTCATATGCAAACTGCCAAGCTTGCCTTCCACGCAAAGGAGAGTCCCATCCGGACACGGGACGAAGTCTTCTATCTTGTACCTTCATAGCCCAACAGTCCGGCATATGCATACAGTCCGGCTGTCTGAGGACCCCTTAATCCGGGACTCCCTCAGTAGCCCTGAACCAGACTTCAATGACGATGGGTCCGGCACGCAGATTGTCTTTGGCATTGCAAGGCGGGTAACCCAAATGTCCCGTTGATATGATTCCTTGGGAATAGGCATGTTTTAAGGCCACGTAGGGGACGTTTGATATTCGTCATCTTTATAAGGAGGCCGAGACCCGCCTTTCTCCTCTACGCTACTCCCTCTTCCTCCCACCTCGAGTTCCAACACCCAAGGTTTAACCAGTCGCTTCGAACCTCGTGCCATGTCTGGATCCAACCTTCAAGGCCGGTGGACGGCTTCCTCTATCACTGAGGAGGATATCACTAAGCTCAGGGAGGCGAGGTATTTGACCGCAGAAATCCTTCACAGGCTTCCCACACAAGGGCAGGTTATCCCCACTCCTAGGCCTAATGAGAGGGTCGTATTTATTCCTCACTTCCTTTGAGGGCTAGGTTTCTCCCTCAATCCCTTCGTTCGAGGGCTCATGTTTTATTACGGACTAGATTTCCATGATCTAGCTCCGGACTCCCTCCTTCACATCTCATCATTCATTATCGTATGTGAGGCCTTCCTCCGTATCTCTCCACACTTCGGCTTGTGGCTCAAGACCTTTGATGTAAGGCCGAGGATAATAGACGGGAGACACGCAGAGTGCGGAGGTGCTCTGATAAGCAAATCGGCCGACGTCGTCTGACCAAAGGGTTCCTTCACCGCAACTTCTGGACTTTGGAAACGGGAGTGGTTTTATATCACGGAGCCCCGTGGTACCAAGTGGGCGGCTTTACCAGCCGTCCAATCCAGCCCTCCACCACAGCTTGCATCGTGGATCAACAAGGGGCTGATTGGGGATCGCTAGATGAAGTTCAAATACTACAAAGCCGCATTTGAGACCTTATTAAGAAGGACATCGATCTCGTCAAGGTAATCCAAGTTATGTTAGTCCGTTGGGTCTTGCCATGCCAGCGCCAACCTCTCCGTATGTGGGAATTCAATCCGGAAGGACCACGAACCATTCAGCGCTTCTTCGGCACAACGCTTGAAGGGATGTACGAATTAGTCTTAGGGTCACGAAAAAGGTGTCCGGACACCACCGAGCACGCAGGCCTTGACTGTAACCATCCGGATTCCCCGGTAAGTACTCAATTTCTGAACACATTTTTAGTTTAAGTTTCTCATAACAAAACTGAGAAAACCATACTCTTCCAGGGCTGGGTAAAGAAGTCGGAGGGGATCAGGTGTTTGGCCCCTCTTCCCAAAAACTCAGCGGACCCAGTGTTAACCAGGATGCTGGCTCTGGCACCCTATCAAGTGCCGTTGAGGGAAGGAAAGGAGAGGAGTGGAGAGGCCCAAGGCGGCCTTCATACCGGAGGTGCGTCACACACCGTATCCGAGGAAACCGGAACTCCCGTGTCGGAGGGTGAACGGGGAGGAGAATCTAACATTCCCTCCCCCCACAGGAAGAAAAGAGCCGCTCCCAAAAACCTGAGGGCAGAGGCTTCCAAGCGAGGGAAGAAACCCCTATCAGGGGGCCCGAATTCGACAGGCGATATTGCCGCACAGTGCCCACAAGGGGCCCGCCTTTAGCCGAACCGTAAGTGAATAAAGGTGTTTAATAAGCATACCCCGTCCTTTTCCTGTTTGTGAGGGTAATATTTTGAAACGAATGTTTTGCAGTTCGGCCTATAGTCTCCCTCAACAATCTTCGTCTTCGGGGGACCTTCTTCTGGAGATGATGGAGAGCGAAATGCCGCCTCATACTTCCCCGCCGCATAAGGCGGACGACCCCGAGGTGTTGTCCCAGAGGGTCTCTCATGACCCGCGAAGGAGCGCCAGGCCAGAAGATGACTCTTCGGCCGCCCGAGGTCCGGGGTGTTCGGCTCTAGAGAGACCAACAACAAAAGTCCTGGACCATCGGATATACAGCCGGACATATGGACGGGTCTTCTGCGGCAAGCGCCTATCTCAGAGGAACATCGTACCTTAATGGGTACGGTGATTGAGAAAATTTAGTCCACAAAAAGCGGATTAAATGAAGCCTTTACGAGCCTGCTAAGAGGCTTTGAGGTACGTAAAGTAGCCTCTTGTTTTGTACCATAAATGCATGTGCACTGTGTATAGATAGTAGCCCCTGAGACTCTGGTTGTCCTCCGAATGGAACGATCAGAGGATCAAAAGATAAATATGCTCAGATAATAATTTTGCTAAATTGTCCACGGGCTGATGCAGCCCCGACACTGCCCGGGCTGCCCAATTTGCCGAACTGAAGCGGCAACTTGATGTGGCGGATGATGACATCACGCTCGTGGACAAGCGGCTTGATGAGGCGCAAGGTATGTCTTTTGGGCGGTCAATGAGTATAAATAGGAGCATGATGCTGGAATTTATAGTATGCTTGACTGCAAATGGTGTTGCCGCCGTGGAGACCCTTTGGGCTGAGCTTGCCCGGGCCAAGGAGCAAGCCAGGATAAGCAACGCGGTTGCCGAGATGGCAGTTAGTGAATTAAAAGCCGAACAGGTTGCTCATCGCCTGAGTGAGGATAAAATATCCAACATGGCGCTTGAGCTAAGGGATGCCGATAGCCAATATGCACTTCTCGAGAAAGAGACCAAAGAAAAAGCGGCTGACCTTGAGAAGGCCTTACAAGCGGCAAAGGAAACCTGGTCAGAGGCCAGATCGGCACGGGAGGAGATCCGGCAAGCCGGGGAGCTCGCGGCTGGGAAGCCCTTTTTATTACGAACTAAGTTCGGCGATCTGAAGTATGCCCCGCTTGATCAAATGTGGAGTTCTCCGGATGCATATTTGGACTTGTCGAAGAGTGCTTTTGATGCGACGCAGTTTTTCCGGGCCCAAGAAGGCCATGAAGCGGAACGGCTTTTCAGGTCGCAGTTTAGCATGCCAAAGCGTCCACTGTTGTTGAATGAGCAGATGGCCGAATGGGCAGAGCTCCACAGGATATCCGGACTTGCGATGAAGGCTGTCGTGCACCGGCTGTGGCCTGGGGGACCAACTGCGAATAGTTATTTTGGTTTAGTGCAGCAACTTGTTTGTGCGGTGTCGCATATCGACGCTGTGAAGTGGTCAACGTGCATAGAAGGTGCACGGATGGCCCTTGCCCGTGTGAAGACGTATTGGGCGAAGATGAAGGCCATCGATATTGCAATAGGGTCCTCCCGGAGGTCAGGACACACCAGATCAATATTTTTAAGAAGTCTTAGAGGGTGCCCGCTTGATAGAGGGTCAGTGCTCGAAGAAAATTATATTCGAGTAACATGTAGCCGCATTGTAAGAACAATGCTTATGATAATGAAGGTTGTGTTTATACTTTTGCCCGCGAAGTATTTTAGTGCCTCATGTGCGACCATTTATGTGGGTCTATTACGATAACACCCCTTAAGACCTTATTCTACTCACAAAAAAAGCTTATTCTGCTAACACTAGCGAGCTGACCTAGCTATAGACAAACCCGAAAAGGAACCCAACCGAACTGCTCGCGCTAAAAAAACACCCCACCTTATCCTCCCCTCCCCCATCCTCTCTCTCTCTCCCCCGTGGATTCCCCCGCGGTGCCGAACCTCCTTTCCCCATGCTGCCCAGGCGCCACCTTCCCGCACGCCGCCGGCCACCTGTTTCTCCCACGCCGCCGGCCACCTGTTTCCCCCGCTCTGCTGCCCCTCTGCAAGCTGCCGCCGCGCCCCGCACCTCTGCCGCTGCACCCTGCATTGCCCTCCGCTGCCGCACCCCGCGTACCCTCCACCGAATCTTCCCACCCGCGTCCCCTCCATCATCCTATCGCAACTGCACGCCACCACGGCACCGATCCAAGCGCGCCCGTGCAGCAGCCGGCGTGGATCTGGCCCGGGGCCACGGGATCCGGCCCTCCACCAGACTGGCCCTCCACACGGAATCGCATCGGCGCCCCACCTCTCCATCCTCCCAATCTCCCATCGATCCTGCCGATGGAGGAGAGCACCCGACTCTCTTCCTCCTCTCCGGCGAGGCCTGGGCGCCACCCTCCTCCTGCGCGGCCACCCCGGATCCCGACACTGCATGCAGTGCCGGCGACTGTGGCATGCAGTGCAGCTCACCCCCGACCCGCCATGCACCAACACCTCTATTCAATGTGCACTTCTCCAGGGATACAATTTCATTTTGGAGCTATTTTTCTTTTAGATTTTGCCAATGCAGTGCGTGCAATTTGTGTCTGAAGGACCTGATCTGCTCATGGCCCTCTCCCCTGCTCCTTCTTCTACCCCACTTTATTACTTCTTCAACCCTCATGGCCTTCGACGAGAATTGAAGTTTGCTGGCAACGGTATGCAGTGCACGTCCTGATTGTTTGGAGTTTCGGGATGCCAGTGGGCTCTAGAATCTACTCGACATCCACGAACAGGCAAAAACACATGAGTGACAACGAGGATGCTAACTTTTTACATTTGGGAGCGAGACGGTCTAGTGCACAACAGTTTTTGTTATTTGCAGGAGAGGGGAGAAATAACAGAAAAAAAGAAAATGTAAAACTATTATGCAGTGCACTTTTGTTTTTCACATATGTGTATCTATGTTGTTGTGCAGCTGGCTGGTCTCTAGGAGTCATCACCGGCGGCCTGATCGGCTGGCTATGGAGAGCGGCCTCTTCCATCGCAGTGAAGGTCAAACAGCGGTGACGACGCCCATGTAGTTCAGAAAATGCAGTGCTCCAGTGCACTTTGCGGGTCAACCGGCTCATCTATGCAGTTTAGAAAAATGCAGTGCTCCGGTGCAGTTTGTGGGTCGCCCGGCTCATGTGTGCAGTTCAAAAAATGTTACTTTTTTAAGATTGTTTTGTTCGTGTGTTTCTGTGTTTCAAAACTTGGTCCTGTAGTGCGTTTTGCCCCCTGATGTGGTTCACTTTTGAGAGTGATACTGTTCACTTCCCCCCAATGTGAAGTGCGAAAAAATGTTAGGAAAGGAACAACAAAAGTAATGTGATTCACTTTGACATATGTCGCTGTTCACTTGCCCTAGTCTCTGCGGTCCCCTCTCGTCCATAAAAAAGTTCAAAAAGACAACAAAAACTCGTATGAGAAAAATAACGTCCGACAAAAGAAATTATGCAGCTCGCTTGCCCGTCCCATGCAGTTCGGTTTTCATTCCGAAGCAGTGCGGTCGACCGTATGATGTTGTTCATCCCGTAAGTGCAAAAAAATTATTATGGAAGCGAAAAGAAGTAATGCGGTTCACTTCTTGATTGTGTTGTGGTTCATTTACACCCGATGCGAAGTGCACTCTACTTTTTCGTTCTTGAAAAAAATTACGTTTGAATAAAAGAAACCATGCAGTTCTCTTACCCGTATGATGCAATGCGGTTTTTCATCTGTTGCAGTGCGGTTTTCAGTCGGATGAAGTACCCACGTCGATTTGGGTGTCGCGAAAAACAGAGTGTCCGCATTTCGGTAAATTCAAAATTCCTCTTAAACCGTAAAGAATTAGAGAGAGTGTTCTACATGAAAGTGTTGCGTCTTGTCGATATCTTCCCAACGGCGTATCGATTGAATCATTCCGACCAGCGGTTTGCAAAAATTTCGCGAAAAAGGCCGCTGCCACTCGTCATCCACCGCACGATTTTCAAAATTAACTTAAAACCGTAAGGAATCTCAAAAATATTTCAACATATGAAAGCTGCGCCTCGTTCTTAGCTTTCAAACGGTGTATCACATGCCTAGTTTTGACAAACAGTTCAAAAACTGGAGCAAAAACAGTACCAAAAATTTGAAAAAATTTGAAAAACACAATTCCGCGATTTAGTAAATTTAAAACTGCTCTTAAATCGTAACGAATTAGAGAAAAATTTATTTATGAAAAAGATGTGCCTCGATGATATCTATCCAACAGCGTATCATTTGCTTCATTACGACAAGCGGTTTAGAAAAAACGCGAAAAAACGCTTGCTGCCACTCGTCATCCGCCGCAGCATTTTCAAAACTGCTCTTAAACCGTGTGGAATCTTGGAAAGAGTTCAACATGTGAAAGTTGCGCCTAATCCATAGCTTTTCAACTGTATATGGCATGCCTCATTCCGATAAACGGTTAAAAAACTAGAGCGAAAACAGTACCGAAAAAACAACGTGTGCAGTTTTTTCCGACGGGAAGTTCACTTCTTTAAGTACTGCAGCACACTTGGTTCAAAGAATGACGTGCACTTGCGTTGAGCGTGCAGTGCAGAAGTGTTATCAGAATAGTTATTCTGCTAATATTAGCAGAATAGACCGTATATATATAGGGTGGGTCTACTTTAATAACCCCACTTAAGACCTTATTCTGCACATCAATTCTCTTATTCTGCTAACACCCCCACTCGCCAAGACACCCACAATACCTTCCCCACTAGCCTCCTCCTCTCGCGCACCCCACCTCCATCTACCACGATTCCCCTCCTCCCAATCCACCTTCTACCCCGCCGCCGCCACTCTGCCTTGATCCACCATCACCCCTTGCCGGCGCCGCCCTCCCCTGATCCACCTTTCCCCGCCGGCGTCGCCCTCCCCCAATCCACCTTCTTCCCTCGCTGGTGCCGCCCTCGCCCGATCCAACTTGATGAGGACATCAATACCATTGTTACACCCACAGCCCCTACTGCTACACATACTGGACCAATTACTAGAGCTCGCGCACGCCAATTAAATTATCAAGTACTTTCGTTTCTTGGTAATTATTCTAATGTTCATGATAATATGATGCTGCCTAAATTGGATACATTTGTTTTGCTTACAAATGAAGGGCCTAGCTTGGAGAAGGATGAACACTGGAGCAAGAACAAGCATGGAGATGATGGCATGCGCAAGGGGAACAAGAACGGAGTTACAAGTGATGATTTCAGGACTTTGAAGCCACCATAATGAGTGCATGAAGCCTTGGACGAAGTATACAAGATGCCACTTCATAAATTTAGTCCAGAGGCTATTCTAGGTGCTGCATCACCTTATTATTGGGCCAGGCCCATGTAATTTTGAAATACATAAGTATAGGCTATTTTTAGAGTCCGTATGTGTGGGGAAACAAGAGATAGGGTTAGTTTCGGACCCCTCTACCAAGGGCCACGAAATTCACCCCCTCTTCCTCCATATATACAGCCCTTAGGGCACCGTTTAGACTTTGGGTTTTGTTTAGATTAAAGTTCATCATAGCTGCAACTTCGCGTACTTCGTTTGTGTTCAACGACACACAAAGACGTCACAGAACCCCACCTTGATCAATAAATCTTTCATCTTATATTTGCAATATCCAGATTGCAATCTCAGTTTCTTGCTTGTTCTTCATTTGCTCGCAGGAAACAGACCCTCGTGGTCAGGTTGATCGTGCTCCGGCGTGGTCAATAACCTCTCGGAGTTGGTTTAGCGATTGCTAAGGTGCGACGTCCTTGCACGTTCGTAGTCGGATCGTCAAAGTTGACTTCCACCAAAGCGATATCCATCATCTCATCGTAAGACGGGACACCTTTGCCTCTATCACAACTTCTTCCCCTGCCGGCGCCACTCCACCCATATCCAACTTCTTCCCCCACCGGCGCTGCGCCACCCGTGCGCGCCCATGCTTTTACCCCTCCTCTCTCGCTTCGATTCCGGCCCCGTTGAGCGACGCGCCGCCACCGCGGCGAGACCCATCCGGCCGCCGCAACGCCGCCCCACCTCCTCACATTTTTCACTCCGGATCCAAAAAAGAGCACATGGCGCAGCCCCTGCCTCCTCCGCCCCGGATCCATGGAGCCCACGGTGTCAGCGAGAGGCCCCCTCTCCTCTGTCGCGAGCTCGGGCCAACCATTACTCGGCCACACGCCGGTGCCTCCCTCCTCCATGGACCCGACGCCGATGCCAGGTACATCCTACCTTTCTCGTTTTTCCTTACTTCCCCTCGCCCCCTCACCTCTAATGCAAGTTCCGGCCATAGGAGGCGTCGGCGCGCAAGGGACAGTGGTGTGCGTGTGCTCAACCCCCAAAAAAGGCAAAATACCAGCGATTCCAGGAGCGCGCGGTGATGTTCAATGCTGGCGAGGACACCCCACCAGTTCAGAAAGGGATACCTTGTTTTTTGTTGGATTTTGGATGAACATTTGATGCCTCGTGCATTTCAGCGGTGAGGCTGCAGATCGTGCAGTGCAGTTGAGTGCGGCATGCGGTTTCGTGTGCGGTTTGTGTCAGTGCGTTTTACTTTTTTGTTGTGCCTTGGGGATAATTGCATGTTTGTAAATTGGGTGTGCCCGCTGTCCACCGTGCAGTTCAAAAAACGACCCCTTAAAAACAGTTCGCCAAAACAAATGCGTTTTCATTTTTCCCTATGCAGTTTGGTTAGCTCGGTCGTGCAGTATTTTATTTTTATTTTGTGCAGCTCGTTTGTTTGTTAAAAAAATTCAAAGAATGTTGGTGCAAGGTAATACTCTTTTGATGCAAAAATGTGATTCTAAATGCAGTGCACTCATCCCATTCATGCAACTCACTAACATTGTGCATGTAGTCTTGATGAATTTAGATTTTTTTTAAGAAACAAACAAAACAATTAAGTAGTTCCACTTGGCAAATTTCTGAAAAGAAGCTCATTTCTTATTAGATGCAGTTCACTCGGCCAGTCCACGCGGTCCACTTGCCCAGTATATGCGCATGAAAAATAATAAGTATGGAAAAAGCAATAAAAATCTCATGCGGTTTACTTTTCGTAGTGTCGAGGTTCACTTTCGGTAGTGTTGCGGTTCACTTATGCCCGGGCGTGAAGCACGGTCCACTTCCTCGTCTTGGAAAAGTTATGTCCGACAAAATAAGTTATGCAAGTCGCTTGCACGTCTGATGCAGTGCGGTTTTCAGTATGAAGTAGTGCGGTCAGCCGTATGATGTTGTTCATCTCGTAAGTGCAAAACAATTGTTACGGAAGCGAAGAAAAGTAATGTGGTTCACTTATTGATAGTGTTGTGGTTCATTTACACCCGGCGTGAAGTGCACTCTACTTTCTTGTCCTTGAAAAAATTACGTTTGAATAAAAGAAACAATGCAGTTCTCTTACCCGTCCGATTCAGTGCGGTTTTTAATCCATTGCAGTGCGGTTTTTAGTCGGATGAAGTACCCACGTCGATTTGGGTGTCGCGAAAAACAAAGTGTCCGCATTTCGGTAAATTCGAAATTCCTCTTAAACAGTAAAGAATTAGAGAGAGTGTTCTACATGAAAGAGTTGCGTCTCGTCGATATCTTCCCAATGGCGTATCATTTGAACCATTCTGACTAGCGGTTTGCAAAAATTTCGCGAAAAACGGCCGCTGCCACTCGTCATCCGCCGAACGATTTAAAACAATAAGGAATCTCAAAAATATTTCAACATATGAAAGTTGCGCCTCATTTGTAGCTTTCCAACAGCGTATCACACGCCTCGTTTCGACAAACGGTTCAAAAACTGGAGCGAAAACAGTACCGAAAATTTGAAAAAAAAAATTGAAAAACAGAATTCCGCGATTTAGTAAATTTGAAACTGCTCTTAATCGTAAGGAATTAGAGAAAAATTTATATATGAAAAAGATGTGCCTCGATGATATCTATCCAATGGCGTATCACTTGCTTCATTCCGACAAACAGTCTAGAAAAAAAGCGAAAAAACGCTCGCTGCCACTCGTCATCTGCCGCATCATTTTCAAAACTGCTCTTAAATGTGAGAAATCTCGAAAAGTGTTCAACATGTCAAAGTTGCGCCTAATCCATAGCTTTTCAACGGTGTATTACACGCGTCATTCCGATAAACGGTTAAAAAACTAGAACGAAAACAGTACCGAAAAAACAACGTGTGCAGTTTTTTCCGACGAGAAGTTCACTCGTGTGAGTACTGCAGCACACTTGGTTTGAAGAATGATGTATAACCTAAAAGTTTGTAGTCGTCGGCTTCAGCCCCCTCATGTATAACGTGGTGGTGTTCGGAAAAGCACTTGATCACACTTGACCCAAAGTCTTGGTCCGTTAAGGAGGTGTTGGTGCGGCGAACTAGGCAATCAGGCAATAGAGCTAAAACACTTTCACTTAGCCATAGGAGTTTGACGGTGGGGCTACTATATAGCCCCTGGTATGTCCGCGTTTATCCGAATACAGTGCGTTTACATACATGACTGGAAAACCGGTGCTTCGTTGACGCAGAGGAATCCCGAAGATTCCGCTGAGTCATCGAGTGGTTGACCAGCTCTCACCTTATCATGACAGTCAGTTTTCGGCTTTCTCTACTGAGGTGCTCGTCCGGATGAACCAGGGCACAATCGCAGTAGTTCTCCCTTGGCCACCTTAGCCGATACAATGGAATGTAAGGTAGCAAACACAGGAGCCGGGCAAACCCAACTATTGACCAAAGACATGACTCGGAGCTAATGCATATAACGCCAAAACTCGCTACGCCGAACACTCCCGAAGGTATTCGGACTTTTCAATATATACCGGGCTGGGTACAACCCCCGGTAATGAACCCTGAGTTCAAGGCACGTGCTATGACCCGGCATGAGGAGAGAGCGCCTGTAGTGAGAGCATAGTTCTCAAAGCACACTGCTGGCTGTTTCTAGAACATCCCGTGTAGTACGGCGAATAGGAAGTTCGCAAATACTGCCAATATCTTAAGCGCTTTATATGCCAGGAGGGTATGAAACAACAAGAGATAAATAAAAAAAAGGTTTACACAGGGTCTTAATCTAAACAGAAACCTTGAAACGGGGCCCTGCTGCATGTCTACGCCATTGTCTCTGTTGTGCCGTGTCCTTGAAGGGTATATCATGATGGCCTATCTATAAAAAAGAAAGAACCAGGTGAAAGAATCTGGTACGGCCGTGGGTATAGTTTGTTGGTTTTGATGAACCATGAATTGTAGCTTCTTGAGTCCGAATAGGGTCAAGCCAAAGTATAGACTTCTTACGTGCGAGGTGCCCCCAGCGCTACCCAAAGAATTTTTGAGTGTATATTTATGTATAAGGGAAAGCGTTTACAGTCTTCTTATGGGGCGATCTGTGGGGGCAGGATTGCTAAACAAGCTCAGGTTTATCTGAGCTTTTACACTTAGGCGTGCACCGAACACGTTTGGCTGTGTCCGCGGTCTTGAGGACCGATGAGCTGTTTGGCTTGAAAAGGCCGCTTCGTGCTTCGGCTACTAGAGCCGCCGCGTATTCTTCTGTATGAAGGGAACCTTCTATATTTCCGCTCAATGTGATAATGCCACGCAGCCTAGGCATCTTGAGTTTACGATAAGCATGGTGCGGGACTACATTGAAATGGGCGAAGGCCGCTCGTCCGAGTGGTGCGTGATAGCCACTTCGGAACGGAGCAATGTCGAAGATTAGTTCTTCGCTTTGAAAGTTATCGGGAGAGCCAAAAACGACGTCCAATGTTAGGGTGCCTGTGTAGTGGGCCTCTACGCTTGGTATTACTCCTTTAAAGGTAGTGCTGCTATGCTTAATTCTTGACAGGTTTATCCCATCTTATGGACAGTGTCCTGATATATCAGATTGAGACTACTGTCGCCATCCATGAGGACTCGGGTGAGGTGGTATCCGTCAGTTATTGGGTTGAGCACTAAGGCGGCCGAGCCCTCGTGAAGGATACTAGTCGAATGATCCCTGCGATTGAAGGTGATCGGACAGGCTGACCATGGGTTGAATTTGGGGGCGACAGGCTCTATAGCATACATGTCACGGAGTGCGTGTTTGCGCTCCTTCTTTGGGATATCAGTGACATAAATCATGTTCACTGTTTTGACCTCCGGTGGAAATTTCTTCTGTCCCCCCATATTTGGCTGGCGAGATTCGTCCTCGTCTTCGCTTTTCGGTCCCTTCCCTTTGTGTTCGGCGTTGAGCTTGCCGGCCTGCTTGAAGACCCAACATTCTCTGTTGGTATTGTTGGCTGGTTTGTCGGGGGTGCCATGAATCTGGCAGGACCTTTCTAGAATTTTATCTAGGCTAGATGGACCGTCTCTGCTGCTTTTAAGTGATTTTTTCCGTTGGCCGGGTCTGGAGCCCCTGAATCCGGCATTTACCATTGTATTGTCTGGGCTTTCTTCGTTGTTCCGACGTTTGTTTTTATTGCGTCGTGGCTTTCCATTACCATCCCTGATTTCGGATGTGCCAGGGTCGCTGGTGCTGCTACGGGCCAACTAGCTGTCCTCTCCCGCGCAAAAGTGGGTCATGAGTGTAGTTAAGGCTGATTGTCCTTGGCTTTTCCTGTCCTAGGTGTCTGGCTAGCCATTCGTCCCGGACACTGTGTTTGAAAGCTGCTAAAGCTTCGGTGTCCGGGCAGTCGACGATTTGGTTCGTCTTAGTGAGAAATCGGTTCCAAAGCTTACGGGCTGACTCTCCGGGCTGTTGGGTTATGTGACTTAGATCGTCTGCATTCGGAGGTCGGACATAGGTCCCTTGGAAATTGGCCCTGAAAGCATCCTCAAGTTCTTCCCAGCTTCCAATGGAATTTTCGGGGAGGCTTTTTAGCCAGTGCCGAGCTGGTCCTTTTAGCTTGAGGGGTAGGTATTTGATGGCATGGAGATCATCTCCGCGAGCCATGTGGATGTGAATAATAAAGTCTTATATCTGGACCACAGGGTTTGTCGTTCCGTCGTATGCCTCGATATTCACGGGTTTGAACCCTTCTGGAAATTCATGATCCAGCACCTCATCGGTGAAGCATAAGGGGTGTGCAGCACCCAGATTTAACTGTGTCTGGCCGGGCCCGACGGGTTGCGGTGTTGATGTTGGTTCCGTACTAGTAAGTTACCTGCATATTTGGTTTGATGGCATTGATCCTGTGCGGGAACGCATTCCCTGGATCCATAAATGGACCTGGTTCTGCCAGCCTTTTTGTCCAGGTCTTCATGTAAATCATGTTTCTGGTTCTGGTTGCAACTTCCTTTCCTTTATGGGGAGGGGGTGCGGTTTTGTGTGCGGCATTGACAGCCTCTCTGTCTCGACTACGAGATGGTCGGCCTGGTTGTTCGGCCGAATTGTTATTCGGCGGTATGGGTGCAATAGCATCGTCGTCGAATTCGGACAACAGCTTGTGTTTGGGGTAGCTCTTTGTCTGGCGATTACCGCCGTATTTTTGCTCAGTGTCGAGCACTTCATTCCATTTATCATTGAGCGTATCCTGTGCGGCTTTAAGTCATTGCTTCTACTTCTTCAAGCTCCTCACGGTAGCGATAAGTCTATGGTGGAGGTGTTCTTGTTCCAATTGTTCTTCCAGGACGATGAATGCATCATCATCGAGACTTTTCTCCTCTTCGGAGACAGGTTGATAATTGGGGTCTTCGGCATCACTGTGATCGGACAGGGGCCCCGGACTGTGTTCGCCATCACCTTGCTCGTCCTGCTCCATTGCTGGGTCCGCGGTTTCTTCATTGTCTTCGGCGTCGTCCAGGGTGTTATTCCCTCTTGTGCCTGATGAGGACATCAATACCATTGTTACACCCACAGCCCCTGCTGCTATACATACTGGACCAATTACTAGAGCTCGCGCACGCCAATTAAATTACCAGGTACTTTCGTTTCTTGGTAATGATTCTAATGTTCATGAGAATATGATGCTGCCTAAATTGGATACATTTGTTTTGCTTACAAATGAAGGGCCTAGCTTGGTGAAGGATGAACATTGGAGCAAGAATAAGCATGGAGATGATGGCATGCGCAAGGGGAACAAGAACGGAGTTACAAGTGATGATTTCAGGACGTTGAAGCCACCATAATGAGTGCATGAAGCCTTGGACGAAATATACAAGATGCTACTTCATAACTTTCGTCCAGAGGCTATTCTAGGTGCTGCGTCACCTTATTATTGGGCCAGGCCCATGTATTTTCCAAATAGTTGAGTATAGGCTGTTTTTAGAGTCCGTATGTGTGGGGAAACAAGAGATAGGGTTGGTTTCGGACCCCTTCCCCAAGGGCCACGAAATTCCCCCCTCTTCCTCCATATATACAGCCCTTAGGGCGTCCTTTAGACTTTGGGTTTTGTTTAGATTAAAAGTTCGCCATAGCTGCAACTTCGCGTACTTCGTTTGTGTTCAACGACCAGACAAATGCGTCACAAAACCCCACCTTGATCAATAAAGTTTCATCTTATATTCGCAATATCCAGATTGCAATCTCAGTTTCTTGCTTGTTCTTCGTTCGCTCGCAGGAAACAGACCCTCGTGGTCAGGTTGATCGTGCTCCGGCGTGGTCAATAACCTCTCAGAGTTGTTTAGCGATTGCTAAGCCGACGTCCTCGCGACGTTCGTAGTCGGATCGTCAAAGTCGACTTCCACCAAAGCGATATCCATCATCTCATCGAAAGATGGGACACCTTTGCCTCTATCAAGTGGTATCAGATTTCCAGGTTGCTCGGTGAGATTTTACAGTTTTTCGTAGTTTAGATCGAGTCTGTTCTTCATACCTATAGTCCACGAAAAAGCAAAAAAAATTAGGGTTAGTTCATCCTATCCGAACTAGTCTGAGCCTTTGCATAGTCTTTTCAGTATTTTGCTTTGTTGAATTTTTGGTTGCATCGTCGCGTCAAGTTGCTGGTCTTAGCGTCTAGTCTTTTAGAGTTTCGAGTTCTGGTCATAAGTTGTCACGCCGCCACCCCACCATCATCATCGCCCCTGCCACCTACCTCCACCGCTCCGAGTCCGTATCCATATACCACCACCATTCCGTATCCATATACCACCACCGATCCATATCCATATACTACCACCGCTACCACCAGCGCTGCCATATACCACCACCATATATCCACCACCTATCCGAGTTCCTTGCATATTACGTTTGTTTTCGAGATCCATCTAATTTCCGATTCGTGTTTCCTTGCCTGATTTGGTTTCGTAAAAAAAATCCCTATCCTATTTTTAGGTCAGTTTTTTAGACCAAAATTTTGGCAATCGAAAATATTTTTTCCCTATCCCATTTTTAGGTCCCAGGGAGTGTTTTGAGACACTCGCCATCATAGTGATTTTTTGTCGCACTTTTTCATCGTCGCTGCACTGATTTCCAAAAAAAAAAATTGTCAAAAAAATTTCGTGCCCATCCTGTCAGTTTGACCTAGGAAGAGTTTTGAGACACTCGCCATTATAGTGATTTTTGGCAAAATAAAAGAGGAGCGCTAAAAAAAGCAGAGTGCAAAAAAAAAGAGCGAAAAAAAATTCCAGAGTGTGCTTCTCCCTTGATTACATGCAGTGCCGTCATTTTTTTAGTGTTCTAGGCTCGCGTCTCTAGCATGGTCTAGCCTAGGACCAGCACAGTACCCGTCGTTGAGCGTTTATTCAACTTTGCATCTCTGAATTGATTATTGCGGATCCTTTTTGCTACCATATTAGAAGCCTTCCCAGCTCCACATACATATACGTCGTGTGTTTGACTTCCCCTGGTAATTGCTCTATCCAAGCTTTGAGAGTTTTGACTACAATGGTTGCCGATCACCGCCTGCTGCTGGGTAAGAACTGGTAAGAATTTGAGTTTTGCTTGATGGATTTGTGACACCTACCACCACCACTTGTTAGTAGTTTGTAGGATCATATTCTTGTGTTTTTCTATTGCTGCTAACCATGCCAGGATCACAAGCCGACGAGATTGACTGGTAGAACTTAACGAACAAGGAGCTTCATGATAAGTTTCAGCAAATGATGACTGAACAAGTGCAAGATGTGCTGAACAATTTGTAAGAGGCCATGGAGAAGATCACTGGCCTTGAGAAGACATTCGAAACAAAGCTCGATAACATATTTAATGAACTGCTTGCGCGTCTTCCACCGGCTGCACCTGCCGCACCTCGGCAACAACAATAACAACTACCTCCACGTCGCGAAACAGCCCTCCGCCGAGCGAGCCGTGTCCTTCTTCAGCCCGGCCAAACTGTTGGTGCTGCTGTTGATACTACTATGGCTCATGCTGCTGATGTGGAGGATGATTATGCGGGAGATTACGAGAATGAGATTGATCAAAATCAGAACTACGTGCAACCACCAGCACCACAACCACCAAGTCGTCCACATGCAAATAATCACAATGGCAGGGCTCTCCCTCAGGTAAGAGATCATGACCATCTGTCGGATTTCGGGTTCCGGCAGACCCTTGAGGTTCGAACACTGGGATGCGCGCGGAGATTTCGCCCTCTACCTACCTGTTCCTCACCGGCTCGCTGAGATCTAAACTATGGAAGGATCAACACAAGAGACACAGAGTTTATACTGGTTCAGGCCACCATTGTGGCGTAATACCCTAGTCCAGTGTGTGGTGTGGTGGATTGCCTCTTGGGCTGATGATGAACAATACAAGGAGGAACAGCCTCGCGAGGGCCTGTTCTTGGCTGGGGCGATGAACTGCTAGGAGGAGTTCAGCCGCCCTTCTCTCTTTCTCTCTCTCTCTCGCTTCGGGTACCTATCCAGATGCCACTACCCTGGGGGTGGCTAGTCCTATTTATAGGCAAAGGCCCTGGGCCTCTTCCCGAATATTGAGCGGGAAGGGCGCCAACAATTGGCCATTTTGAAGGGGAACATCGAGTACACTTATCCTGACTAAAGTTGGTCCTCGCCTGTCAAAGGCTCTGATGGTGACGCCTGCTTGGGCTCCACAATGACTTCCTCCCTGCCATTGGGCTGGTCTTGGTCTCGTTGCACCGAAATGGATGCCTTTGCTTGATGCTCTCGCCTGCGCTTGCTCCCTTTGCACCAAAGAGGAAAGGAGGACACTGCGCGGGCTGGCGCCCGACTGGCGCCCTTGGTCGTCATGGCTTGCGTCATGGGGCACCTCGCGAGGTACCCCGCCTTGATCTCTCCGCCTCCTCATGAGCCAGCCTAATGAGGCCATGCCTGAGGAAGCTCCTTGTCGTCCGCCCCACGAGGCTTGGCCCCTCGCGAGGGTCTTGAGATTGTGTTGATGAAGATGGGCCGTGCTAGGCCGCCTTTGAGCCACGCCGCAGGCCGCAGGCAGGCAAGTCTGGGGACCCCCATTCCCAGAACGCCGACACCATCTTCCTAAACTGAAACTGAATATTCCACCATTTGAGGGTAGATATGTTCCTGATATATATCTTACTTGGGAGTTAGAAACTGGACAACGATTTACATGTTTACAATATCCTGAGGAGAGACGTGTTCCTGCTGCTGTTTGTGCTTTCACTAGTTTTGCATGTGTTTGGTGGTCTGAACATTGTAGATTATATCCTATTCCAGCTACTTGGGCTACTTTCAAAACTGCTATGCGTACTCGTAGGGTTCCACCATCAACGTGAATTGCTTCAAAAATTGCAGTGTTTGAGACAAGGAAAAAATTCTGTAGAAGAATATTATCAGGAATTACAAACCAGCATGATTAGATGTGGTATTGTTGAGGACAATAAACCTATGCTTGCACGTTTTATGGGTGGATTAAATAGAGAGATTCAGACCATTCTAGAGTATAAGGAGTATACTAATATCACTCGTTTATTCCATCTTGCTTGTAAAGGTGAACGTGAAGTGCAGTATCGACAAGCATTGGCGCGAACTAACTTTTCTGCAAGTCGACATTCATCATGGACACCGCGTGCATCCTCTGCTTCCATTGTACTAGAACCTCCATCAGCTGCCACCTCCAACCGTGATACAAGAAAGCAGGCACAACCACCATTATCTGCCAAGAGCGCACCTGCCGGGCCTGCACAGAGTTCTTCTTCTTCTGTGGCATCAACAGGGCACACAAGTGATATTATTTGTCATCGTTGTAAGGGAAGAGGTCATTATGCGAGAGAATGCAAATCTCAGCGTGTGATGATTACTACTGAGGATGGTGGGTATGAGTCCGCTAGTGACTATGATGAGGATACTTTAGCTCTTATTACACGTGAAGAACATGGTGGAGATGATTCTGATCATGAGATGCAATACATGGCTCCTGAAGACGCTGACAGGTATGAATGTTTAGTTGCTCAACGTGTTTTGAGTGTGCAGGTTACACAAGCTGAGCAAAATCAGAGGCATAATTTGTTCCATACAAAGGGAGTTGTGAAGGAACGTTCTATGCGCGTCATCATAGATGGAGGGAGCTGCAACAACCTGGCTAGCATGGAGATGGTGGAGAAGCTATCTCTGACCACAAGACCACATCCACATCCTTACTACATCCAATGGTTCAACAACAGCGGCAAGGTTAAGGTAACATGTACTATTCGTGTGCATTTTAGTATCTCTACATATGTTGATTATGCTGATTGTGATGTGGTACCTATGCAAGCATGTTCCTTATTACTTGGTCGACCATGGCAATTTGATAAAAATTCTGTACACCATGGTAGAAACAATCAGTATACTCTTGTTCATAAGGATAATAATATTACTTTGCTTCCTATGACTCCTGAGTCCATTTTGAAAGATGATATTAATAGAGCTAATAAAGTAAAACAGGAGAAAAATAAGAGTGAAAATCAGATTGTGGCAAAAGAATTTGAGCAACAGATGAAGCCTAATAGTAAACCATCTGGTGTTGCTTCTGAAATTAAATTGAAAAGTGCATGTTTATTTGCCACCAAATCTGATATTGATGAGCTAGATTTCAGCAAATCTGTTTGCTATGCTTTTGTGTGCAAAGAGGCATTATTTTCATTCGAGGATGTGCCTTCCTCTTTGCCTCCTGCTGTCACTAACATTTTGCAGAGTTCACGACGTCTTTCCACAAGGCGTGCCACCGGATTACCGCCTATTCGAGGGATTGAGCATCGATTGACTTAATTCGGTGCTTCACCGCCAAACCGTCGCAATACCGTACCAATCCAGAGGAGACGAAGGAGATTATGCGTCAAGTACAAGAGCTTCTCGACAAAGGTTATATACACGAATCCCTTAGTCCTTGTGTTGTTCATATTATTCTTGTGCCGAAAAAGGATGGTACATCGCGAATGTGTGTTGATTGTAGAGGCATTAATAATATTACTATTCGTTATGGTCATCCTATTCCTAGGCTACGTGATATGCTTGATGAATTGAGTGGCTCTACAATATTCTCAAAAGTTGATTTGCGTAGTGGATACCATCAAATTCGTATGAAATTGGGAGATGAATGGAAAACAGCATTTAAAACTAAGTTTGGATTATATGAGTGGTTAGTCATGCCTTTTGGGTTAAGTAATGCACCTAGTACTTTTATGAGATTAATGAACGAAGTTTTACGTGCTTTCATTGGACGATTTGTGATAGTCTACTTTGATGACATATTGATTTATAGAAGATCTTTGGAGGAACATTTGGAACATTTATGTGTTGTTTTTATTGCTCTACGTGATGCATGTTTGTTTGGTAACCTTGGGAACTGCACCTTTTGCACCGACCGAGTGTCTTTTCTTGGCTATGTTGTTACTCCATAGGGAATTGAAGTTGATAAAGCCAAGATTGAAGCTATTAAGAGTTGGCCGCAGCCCAAAACGGTCACACAAGTGAGGAGTTTTCTTGGCCTCACTAGATTCTATAGGTGTTTTGTGAGAGATTTCAACACCATTGCTGCACCTCTCAATGAGCTTACAAAGAAGGATGTGCCTTTTGTTTGGGGTACCGCACAGGAAGAAGCCTTCATGGTGTTGAAAGATTAGTTGACACATGCTCGTTTACTCCAACTTCCCGATTTTAATAAGACATTTGAGCTTGAATGTGATGCTAGTGGAATTGGATTAGGAGGTGTGTTATTACAAGATGGCAAACCTGTTGCATTCTTTTCTGAAAAATTGAGTGGGCCTAGTCTGAATTATTCTACTTCTGATAAAGAATTATATGCTCTTGTTCAGACTTTAGAAACATGGCAACATTATTTATGGCCCAAAGAATTTGTTATACATTCTGATCATGAATCTTTGAAACATATTAAAAGTCAAGCTAAACTGAATCGTAGACATGCTAAATGGGTTGAAATCATTGAGACTTTTCCTTATGTCATTAAACACAAGAAGGGTAAAGAAAATGTTATTGTTGATGCCTTGTCTCGTCGCTATACTATGCTTTCACAACTTGACTTCAAAATAGTTGGTTTGGAGACCATCAAAGATCAATATGTGCATGATGCTGATTTTAAAGATGCATTGCAAAATTGTAAAGAAAGAAGAACATGGAACAAGTTCGTCGTTAATTATGGATTTGTGTTCCGTGCTAACAAGCTATGCATTCCAGCTAGCTCCGTTCTTCTTTTGTTATTGCAGGAGGCGCCTGGAGGAGGATTAACTGGACACTCTGGCGTGAAGAAGATGGAGGACGTACTTGCTACACATTTCTTTTGGCCAAACATGAGACGTGATGTTGAGCACTTTGTTGCTCGCTGCACTACATGTCAAAAAGTTAAGTCACGACTCAATCCTCATGGTTTATATATGCCTTTGCCTGTAACTAGTGTTCCTTGGGAGGATATATCTATGGACGTTGTTTTAGGTTTACCTCGAACAAAGAAGGGGAGGGATAGCATATTTGTTGTCGTGGATAGATTCTCGAAAATGGCACACTTTATACCATGTCATAAAAGCGATGATGCTGTTAATGTGGCTGATTTGTTCTTTTGTGAAATTATTCAATTGCATGGTGTGCCAAATATTGTTGTTTCAGATTGTGATACTAAATTTCTTAGCCACTTTTGGAGATGTTTATGGGCTAAGTTGGGGACTAAACTGCTTTTTAGTACTACTTGTCACCCAAAAGCTGATGGACAAACTGAAGTAGTCAATAGAACATTGTCTACTATGCTTAGGGCTGTTTTGAAGAATAATAAGAAAATGTGGGAGGAATGCTTGCCTCATATTGAATTTGCTTATAATCGTTCATTGCATTCTACTACTAAGATGTGCCCTTTTGAAGTTGTGTATGGTTTCCTACCTCGTGCACCTATTGATTTGTTGCCTCTTCCATCTTCGGAGAAGGTTAATTTTGATGCTAAACAATGTGTTGAATTGATTTTAAAAATGCATGAGTTAACTAAGGAAAACATTGAGCGTATGAATTCTAAATATAAACTTGCTGGAGATAAGGGTAGAAAACAAGTTGTGTTTGCACCTGGAGATCTTGTTTGGTTACATTTGCGTAAGGATAGATTTCCTGATTTGCGCAAATCAAAGCTAATGCCTCGTGCTGATGGTCCTTTTAAGGTGTTGGAGAAAAAAAATGATAATGCATATAAACTTGAGCTGCCTGCAGATTTTGGGGTTAGTCCCACTTTTAACATTGCAGATTTGAAGCCTTATTTGGGTGAGGAAGATGAGCTTCCGTCGAGGACGACTTCATTTCAAGAAGGGGAGGATGATGAGGACATCAATACCATTGTTACACCCACAGCCCCTACTGCTACATATACTGGACTAATTACTAGAGCTCGCGCACGCCAATTAAATTATAAGGTACTTTCGTTTCTTGGTAATGATTCTAATGTTCATGAGAATATGATGCTGCCTAAATTGGATACATTTGTTTTGCTTACAAATGAAGGGCCTAGCTTGGAGAAGGATGAACATTGGAGCAAGAACAAGCATGGAGATGATGGCATGCGCAAGGGGAACAAGAAGGGAGTTACAAGTGATGATTTCAGGACTTTGAAGCCACCATAAGGGGTGCATGAAGCCTTGGAGGAAATATACAAGATGCCACTTCATAAATTTCGTCCCGAGGCTATTCTAGGTGCTGCGTCATGTTATTATTGGGCCAGGCCCATGTAATTTTGAAATACATAATTATAGGCTATTTTTAGAGTCTGTATGTGTGGGGAAACAAGAGATAGAGTTGATTTCGCACCCCTCCACCAAGGGCCACGAAATACCCCCCCTCTTCCTCCATATATACAGCCCTTAGGGCACCGTTTAGACTTTGGGTTTTGTTTAGATTAAAGTTCACCATAGCTGCAACTTCGCGTACATCGTTTGTGTTCAACGACCAGACCAAGACGTCACAGAACCCCATCTTGATCAATAAAGCTTTCATCTTATATTCGCAATATCAAGATTGCAATCTCAGTTTCTTGCTTGTTCTTCGTTTGTTCGTAGGAAACAAGCCCTCGTGGTTAGGTTGATCATGCTCCGGCATGGTCAATAACCCCTCGGAAGTTGATTTAGCGATTGCTAAGGCGCGACGTCACGCACGTTCGTAGTCGGATCGTCAAGGTCGACTCCCAAAGAAAACGATAGCCACCATCTCATCGAAAGACGGGACACCTTTGCCTCTATCAGCTCCCACTCACTTTCTTGTAAATACAGGCTTCTCCAAAAGTCTGTATAAAACCATATACTTTAATCACACTATCAAAACATGTATTCCAACTCCGAGAGGCTTGCACCAGTCCATAAATGGATCACTGGACCTTGCACACTTTGTTAGCACCCTTTTGATCGACAAAACCTTCTGGTTGCATCATATACTCTTCTTCCATAAATCCTTTCAGGAATGCAGTTTTGACATCCATCTGCCAAATTTCATAATCATAAAATGCAGCAATTGCTAACATGATTCGGACAGACTTCAGCATCGCTACGGGTGAAAAAGTCTCATCGTAATCAACTCTTTGAACTTGTCGAAAACTTTTCTAACAAGTCAAGCTTTGTAGACAGTACCGTCAGCGGCAATCTTCTTCTTAAAGATGCATTTATTTTCTATGGCTTGCCGACCATCGAGCAAATCCATCAAAGTCCATACTTTGTTCTCATACATGGATCCCATCTCAGATTTTTGACCTCAAGCCATTTCGTGGAATCTGGGCTCATCATCGCTTCCTCATAGTTCGTAGGTTCATCATGGTCTAGTAACATGACTTTGAGAACAGGATTGCCATACCACTCTGGTGCGGACCATACTCTGGAAGACCTACGAGGTTGTGTAGTAACTTGATCTGAAGTTTCATGATCATCATCATTAGCTTCCTCATTAATTGGTGTAGGAATAACTGGAACTCATTTCTGTGATAAACTACATTCCAATTCGGGAGAAGGTACAATTACCTCATCAAGTTATACTTTCCTCCCACTCACGTCTTTCGAGAGAAAGTCCTTCTCTAGAAAGGATCCATTCTTAGCATCGAATATCTTGCCTTCGGATCTGTGATAGAAGGTGTACCCAACAGTTTCCTTTGGGTATCCTATGAAGACGCATTTCTCTGATTTGGGTTTGAGCTTATCAGGTTGAAGGTTTTTCACATAAGAATCGCAGCCCCAAACTTTAAGAAATGACAACTTTGGTTTCTTGCCAAACCACAGTTCATAAGGTGTCGTCTCAACGGATTTTGATGGTGCCCTATTTAAAGTGAATGCAGCCATCTCTAAAGCATAAACCCAAAATAATAGCGGTAAATTAGTAGAGACATCATAGATCACACCATATCCAATAAAGTACGGTTACGACATTCGGATACACCATTTCACTATGGTGTTCCAGGTGGCGTAAGTTGTGAAACTATTCCACATTGTTTCAAATGAAGACCAAACTCGTAACTCAAATATTCTCCTCCACGATCAAATCATAGAAACTTTATTTTCTTGTTACGATGATTTTCCACTTCACTATGAAATTCTGTGAACTTTTCAAATGTTTCAGACTTATGCTTCATTACGTAGATATAACCATATTGCGCAAATCATTGGTGAAGGTAAGAAAATAACGATACCCACCACGAGCCTCAATACTCATTGGACCGCATACATCGGTATGTATTATTTCCAATAACTCAGTAGCTCGTTCCATTGTTCCGGAGAACGGAGTTTTAGTCATCTTGCCCATGAGGCACGGTTTGCAAGCACCAAGTGATTCATAATCAAGTGATTCCAAAAGCCCATCAGCATGGAGTTTCTTCATGCGCTTTACACCGATATGACCCAAATGGTAGTGCCACAAATAAGTTGCACTATCATTATCAACTTTGCATCTTTTGGCTTCAATATTATGAACATGTGTATCACCACTATCGAGATTCAACAAAAATAGACCACTCGGCAAGTGTGCATGACCATAAAAGATATTACTCATATAAATAGAACAACCATTATTCTCTGATTTAAATGAATAACCATCTCGCATCAAACAAGATCTAGATATAATGTTCATGCTCAACGCTGGCACCAAATAACAATTATCTGGGTCTAAAACTAATCCCGAAAGTAGATGTAGAGGTAGCATGTCGACGGCGATCACATCGACCTTGGAACCATTTCCCACGCGCATCGTCACCTCGTCCTTAGCCAATCTTTGTTTAATCCATAGCCCCATTTTCGAGTTGCAAATATGAGCAACAGAGCCAGCATCAAATACCCAGGCGCTACTACGAGCATTAGTAAGGTACACATCAATAACATGTATATCAAATATACCTTTCACTTTGCCATCCTTCTTATCCGCCAAATACTTGGGGCAGTTCCACTTCGAGTGACCAACCCTTTGCAGTAGAAGCACTCAGTTTCGGGCTTAGGTCTAGACTTGGGTTTCTTCTCTTGAGCAGCAACTTTCTTGTCGTTCTTCTTGAAGTTCCCCTTCTTCCCTTTGCCCTTTTTCTTGAAACTAGTGGTCTTGTTGACCATCAACACTTGATGCTCCTTTTTGATTTATACCTCCGCAGCCTTTAGCATTGTGACATGATATGGCCATCATCATCTTGTGCTCATGATCTCCATCACTGAAGCATCGTCATGACCTCCATCTTCACTGGTGCGACAACTTGATCTCCATCGTAGCATCGTTGTCGTCTCGCCAACTATTGCTTCTACGACTATCGCTACCGCTTAGTGATAAAGTAAAACAATTACATGGCGATTGCATTGCATACATTAAATCGACAACCATATGGCTTCTACTAGTTGCCAATAACTCAGTTGCAAAACATGATCATCTCATACAACAATTTATATCATATCATATCTTGACCATATCACATCACAACAAGCCCTGCAAAAATAAGTTAGACATCCTCTACTTTGATATTGCAAATTTTACGTGGCTGCTATGGTCTTCTAGCAAGAACCGTTCTTACCTGCGCATCAAAACCACAACGATTTTTTGTCAAGTGTGTTGTTTTAACATTCAACAAGGACCGGCCGTAGTCAAACTCGATTCAACTAAAGTTGGAGAAACAGACACCCGCCAGCCACCTATGTGCAAAAGCACGTCGGTAGAACCAGTCTCATGAACGCGTTCATGTAATGTCGGTCCGGGCCGCTTCATCCAACAATACCGCCGAATCAAAGTAAGACGTTGGTGATAAGCAGTATGACTATTATCGCCCACAACTCTTTTTGTTCTACTTGTGCATAAAACATCTACGCATAGACCTGGCTCGGATGCCACTGTTGGGGAACGTAGTAATTTCAAAATTTTCCTATGATCATGCAAGATCTATCTAGGAGATGCATAGCAACGAGAGGGGAGAGTGTGTCCATGTACCCTCGTAGACCGAAAGCGGAAGCGTTTAGTAGCACGGTTGATGTAGTCGAACGTCTTCGCGATCCAACCAATCCAAGTACCGAACATACGGGACCTCCGCGTTCAGCACACGTTCAGCTCGATGATGTCCCTCCTACTCTTGATCTAGTTTAGGACAAGGGTGAGTTTCGTCAGCACGAGGTGTGGTGACGATGATGATGATGTTACCGGCGCAGGGCTTTGCCTAAGCACTACGACGATATGACCGAGGTGTGTAACTGTGGAGGGGGGCACCGCACACGGCTAAGAGAAGACTAGGTGTGCTCTAGGGTGCCCCCTGCTCCCGTATAATAAAGGAGGAGAGGGGGAGGCCGGACGGCCCTAGGGGGCGCGCCAAGGAGAGGGAGTATTACTAGGACTACTAGTCCAAGTAGGATTCCCCTACAAGGAAGAGAGGAGGAAGGAAGGAGAGGGAGAGGGAGTAGGAAAGGGGGGGCGACCCTCCCCCCTTCCCTTATCCAATTCGGACAGCTAAGGGGGGGGCATCCAGCCCTAGCCGCCCTCCTCTCTCTCGACTAAGGCCCATAAGGGCCCATTAGTTCCCCCGGGGGTTCCGATAACCCCTCCGGCACTCCGTTTTGACCCGAAACCACTCGGAACACTTCTGGTGTCCGAATAACATAGTCCAATATATGAATCCTTATGTCTCGACCATTTCAAGACTCGTCGTCATGTCCGTGATCTCATCCGGGACTCCGAACAAACTTCGGCCATCAAAACACATAACTCATAATACAAATCGTCATCGAACATTAAGTGTGCAGACCCTACGGGTTCGAGAACTATGTAGAGATGATCAAGACACATCTCCGATCAATAACCAATAGCGGAACCTGGATGCTCATATTCGCTCCCACATAGTCTACGAAGATCTTTTATCGGACAAACCGCATAACAACATACGTTGTTCCCTTTGTCATCGGTATGGTACATGCCCGAGATTCGATCGTCGGTATCCTCATACCTAGTTTAATCTCGTTACCGGCAAGTCTCTTTACTCGTTCCATAATACTTCATCCTGCAACTAACTCATTAATCACATTGCTTGCAAGGCCCATAGTGATGAGCATTACCGACAGGGCCCAGAGATACCTCTCCGAAACACGGAGTGAAAAATCCTAATCTCTATCTATGCCAACCCAACAAACACCTTCAGAGACACCTATAGAGCATCTTTATAATCACCCTTTTACGTTGTGATGTTTGATAGTACACAAGGTGTTCCTCCGGTATTCGGGAGTTGTATAATCTCATAGTCTGAGGAACATGTATAAGTCATGAAGAAAGCAGTAGCGATGAAACTGTAACGATCATAATGCTAAGCTAACGGATGGGTCATATCCATCACATCATTCTCTTAATGATGTGATCCCGTTCATCAAATGATACCACATGTCTATGGTTAGGAAACATAACCATCTTTGATTAACGAGCTAGTTTAGTAGAGGCATACTAGGGACACTATGTTTTGTCTATGTATTCACACATGTACTAAGTGTCCGGTTAATACAATTCTAGCATGAATAATAAACATTTATCATGAAATAAGGAAATAAATAATAACTTTATCATTGCCTCTAGGGCATTTCCTTCACTGCGGACTACGGTTTCCACTTCACCCTTTTGTCCGCGGCCTCATGTTCTATTACGGGCTAGATTTCCATGATCTAGCCCCAAACTCATTCCTCCACATCTCGGCGTTTATCGTCGTGTGCGAGGCGCTCCTCCGCATTCCCCCCCCCCCCACTTCGGCTTCTGGCTCAAAGTCTTCAATGTGATGAAAAAGGTGGTGGATGAGCAGCATGCAGACTGCAGAGGTGCGATGGTGAGCAAACTCCCCAACGTCACCTGCCCCCAAGGGGGCCTTTTTGGAAACTGTGAAGATATGGCAACAAGAGCGGTTCTACATTATTGAACCTCGCGGAACCAACTGGGCGGCCACTCCTGAGTTTAGATCCAGACCTCCAATGCGGCTCACGTCGTGGATCAACAAGGGTCTGGACTAGGGGTCGGCCGACAAGGTGATGATGCTGCAAAAGCACATCAAAAATATGATAGCAAAGAACACTAGCCTCACTGACGTGGTTCAGGTGATGTTGTTCCGCCGGACCCTTCCTTGCCAGCGCCGGCCTCTCCATATGTGGGAGTTCAATTCGGAAGGGCCGCAGACCCTACAGTGATTCTTCGGCATGACGCACAAAGATATCTGGAGGTTGCTTTTCAAGGCCCAGAAGTCGTGGCCGGAGACGACTGACGACATCGACCTCGACTGCACTCATCCAGCCTCCCCAGTAAGTTTCAGTTTTTGAACATAACTTAGTTCAAAAAATCACAGGGGTGTATTGAGACTTTCATACTTTAAACAGGGCTGGATGAAGAAGGCGGAGCGGATCAAGTGTCCAGCTCCACTACCCGAAAAACCAGCTGATCCTTCATTGACGAGGATGCTGGTTCCGGTGCCATACCAAGCGCCGGAGAAGAAAACCAAGAAGAAGGGCAAGGAGGCCAAAAACGTCCCCCACCGTAAAGGTCCCTCGAACACTATGTCCAGAGAGTCTGAAGCCCTCTCCTCCCACAAGGGAGATGAAGATGAAAAGGAGGAGGAGGAAGAGAGCGATTCTCCCCCTAAGAGGAGGAGGAAGAAAAGGGCGGCTTCCGCAGACCCAGAAGCGGAGGCGTCCAAAAGGGGGAGAGTATCTCTCATGGACGACTCGGATTCAGATGTCGAAGTCATCCCAAGCATCGCCCCAGGTCGAAGCCCCCAGCCGAATCGTAAGTATCTCCAAATGCCTTACATACATCGGCATTTACAATTGTAGTTTTTAACATATCATATTGTGTTTCAGTCCGGCCCGCGACCTCCCCCAACTATCCTCATCTCCGGGGAATTCGCTGGAGCTAGGGATGGTGGAGAGCGAAACGTCTCTGCGGGCCTCCCTGCCAACCGCCACGGACGGAACCGAGGTTTTGTCCCTAAGAGCTTCTCCAGGCCATGGAGAGAGGCGGGAGGCCGTCAAGACGGCGCCAGAGGGTAACACCTCGGCTGCCAGAGTAATGGGGGGACCCACCCCCATGGAGACTGACAATGGGGGCCGTGACCAATCCGACCCCCAGTCGAACACCAGTCCGGAGACCCATACGGCTCCGGAATCGGGCCAGCGACCCCCTTTGAAGGAGGGGGAGTGTCAACACCACCGACGGCCTCCATCAATCCGGAGGCGTCGGATACTTTGGCGGAATGATGTAGGGCGGTACCCTATGTGGACGATCTTTCATGTTTGGAGTGGATCCTACGGGGAACACGACGAACAAGCGGAAGAACACACGGAGAAACATGGAGAAGAACGAGAGAAACTCTAAACCGACAAGTAATCAATCACACAAGGGCTAGATCATCGAACACATAAGGTAGCACAAGATTCAAGATCAACAAAGGAAAGATACAAAGGTAGCCGTTCTTCTCCGTGAGGTCTTGATTGTCTTCCCTTGAAGGGGTCTTGAATCCACTTGGGGGATCTTCTCCGAAGAGGTCGTGAGCTCCGAGGAGAAGTAACCAAGTGGATGAGCAAGGCTCTCACACAAAATATGAGCTAAACCAATGCTAACCCTAGAAAGGACGAGGGGAAGGTCTATTTATAGTCTAAGCCTTCGAAGGGGTAAAAGAGGGGCGAAACGAGTACATGGGCCTCGGCCGTGATACGCTGCACACAGGCAGGGCAGTAGTACCGGACCCTCGGGCAGTAGTACCGCTTGCAGCGCTTCAGCGGTAGTACCGCTTTGATGGGCGGTAGTGCCGCTCTGGAGCCGTTCGATCACTTGCGTTTGTTGGGTTTGTCAGAAGGAGGGCGGAAGTAGAGCGGTAGTGCCGCGTGGCTGGGTTCAGCGGCAGTACCGCTGGGCGAGGGTGGTAGTACCGCTCGTTCCAGGCTGGGCTGCTCCTCCTCTTGCTCTCGACATCCATCTCGTACTGTAGCTTCTTCTAGGTTGGTTCCTTGGTACCTAAGCACACAGAGCATCTCCGTTTGAGGTAGTAGCCATGTCTCAAGTGGGTCAAAGGGAAGCTCAACAAGGAGAGAGTTAACCTCGGATTGGATGGCACGTGCTTGAGCTCTTATCATGGGTCCACTTGGGGTTGGATGTGTCGGTGTAGAGTCCATGGCGATGATGGAAGGATGCTCCGCATCATCTTCCCTCCCTTGGGAAATATCCGACCTCGGATCAAAATCTTCATCACCATGGAAAGGCGAGAGGTCTTTGACGTTGAAGATGTCGCTCACGTTGTACTTGTCTTGTGGGAGTTCAATCTTGTAGGCATTGTCATTGTAGCCCGCTAGCACCTTGAATGGTCCATCGGCTCGAGGGAGAAGTTTGGACTTGCGTTCGTTGGGGAAGCGGTCCTTGTGAAGGTGTAGCCAAACGAGATCGCCTATGTTGAAGATCATGGGTTGCTTGTTGACGTTGAGCTTGGTTGCTAGTCGTTGTACTTGGCGCTCGATGATGTTCCTTGTATCTTGATGCATCTTCTTGATGTAGCTTGCTCGTGCACTCGCATCCATGTTGGTGCGCTCTTGTAGAGGTAGAGGTAGAATGTCCAAAGGGGACAATGGGTTGAAGCCGTAGACGACCTCGAAGGGGGACTTACCGGTAGTCGAATGTCTTGCACGGTTGTAGGCGTACTCGGCGATGGGTAGACACGCCTCCCACTCCTTGATGTTCTTCTTGATCAACACGCGAAGTAGAGTGGATAGTGTCCGGTTCGTCACCTCCGTTTGGCCATCGGTTTGAGGATGGTATGCGGATGAGAACAAGAGCTTGATTTCGAGCTTGGCGCATAGCGTCTTCCAAAAGTAACTCAAGAATTTGACGTCGCGGTCGGAGATGATTGTCTTCGGTACTCCATGGAGGCGCAAGATTTCCCTACAAAAGAGATTTGTAACGTGTGAAGCATCATCTATCTTGTTGCAAGGAATGAAATGTGCCATCTTAGAAAATCGGTCCACAACAACAAATACGGAATCCTTTCCATTTTGAGTTCTAGGCAAACCAAGTACAAAATCCATGCTAATGTCTTCTCAAGGTTGATAAGGAATAGGAAGAGGCATGTAAAGACCATGGGATTGAGCTTTAGACTTAGCTTTGCGACATGTAGAGCATCGGGTGGTGAAGCGTGAGATGTCGCGGAACATCTTGGGCCAAAAGTAGTTCTTGGAGAGCGTTGCGAAAGTCTTGTCGCGTCCGAAGTGTCCCATGTGTCCACCTCCATGAGCCTCTTGCAAAAGGAGCAAACGAAGAGAAGACTCGGGAATGCATAGTTTGTTAGCTCTCATAAGATAACCATCCTTGATGTAATATTGTTACCAAGATGTATGCGTCAAACATTTAGCATAATGAGTTGCAAAAGATGGATCATTAGCATACAAGTCTTTTATGTGCTCCAAGCCAATAACATTCAGCTCAAGTTTAGTGACAAGCGTGCATATGCGTGAAAGTGCATCGGCAACTACATTTTCCTTACCCTTAATGTGCTTGATCACATAGGGAAAAGATTCAATAAATTCACTCCATTTGGCATGACGCTTGTTTAACTTACTTTGGCCCTTTAAGTATTTAAGTGTTTCATGATCGGTATGGATGACAAACTCATGAGGTCTAAGATAATGTTCCCAAACATGTAGCACACGCACTAAAGCATACAATTCTTTTTCATAGATGGGATAGTTAAGTTGAGCACCGGAGTGTTTTTCACTAAAATATGCAATTGCTCATTTTTCTTGCATCAAAACTCCGCCAATTCCGGTACCACTTGCATCACAATGAACCTCAAAAGTTTTGTCAAAGTTGGGCAAAGCAAGAATCGGTGCATGAGTAAGCAAAGACTTGAACTCATCAAAAGCGGTGGATTGCAAAGATCCCCAAACAAAAGGAGCATTCTTCTTACTCAAAGCATGCAAAGGAGCGGCAATAGTGCTGAAGTCTTTCACGAAGCGACGATAAAAATCCACAAGACCAAGAAAACTATGCACTTGTTGCAAATTGGTGGGTTGGGGCCAAGTTTTAATTGCTTCAATTTTAGTTTCATCAACATGGACACCTTTGGAAGAGACAACGAAACCCAAGAAAACCACTTTGTCAACACCAAATGTGCACTTTTTCATGTTGGCATAAAGACTTTCCTTGCGAAGTGTTTGCAAAACAGCCCTAACATGATCAAGATGCTCTTTCATGGTTTTGCTAAACACAAGAATATCATCGAAGTAAACCACAACAATGACTTCAATGTAAGGGTGAAGTACATGATGCATGAGACGCACGAAAGTACCGGGAGCCTCCGATAAACCAATAGGCAGAACTAACGACTCATATAAGCCAAATTTTGTTTTGAAAGTAGTTTTCCATTCATCACCCTCTTGTATGCGAATTTGATAATAGCCACTTTTAAGATCAATTTTTGAGAAAAAGTTGGCTCCACTAAGTTCATCAACCATATCATCTAAGCGAGGAATGGGATGCCTATAGCGAACACTGATAGCATTTATAGGTCTACAATCGGAACACAAGCGGAAACTTCCATCAGACTTAGGCACAAGTATAACGGGAACGACACAAGGGCTTAAGCTTTCACGTACATGACCGTTATCAATTAGTTGTTGTACTTGCCGTTGAATCTCCTTGGTTTCGTCGGGATTGACACAGTATGGAGCTTTGTTTGGAAGTGGCGCTCCGGGGATGAGGTCGATTCGATGCTCAATGCCTCGTAAAGGAGGTAGACCCGGAGGTAGCTCATCGGGGAAAACATCATGAAATTCCTGCAAAAGAGATTGAAACACCAAAGGTAGGTCGTGAGCGGTGTTAGTTTTCGGTTCTCATCCTTGCACACAAGGACAAAGTGCATCACACTCGATGGGTTCTCACACACTTCTCTCATCTCACTTTTTTGGCAAATAGTATGAGGTTTTTCTCTCTAGGCAAAGAGGCGCTCAAGTTTGGCGTGTTGCTCTCACTCATGTTTGGGTGGCTCACTTTCTCACTCTTCTCTCTATGGTGGGTGGCTTGCTTGTCGGCTATCACTTGACTAGGAGACATAGGTCGTAGCACATATTCCTTCCCTTTCATCTTGAAGCTATAGTGATTGGTACGCCCATTGTGGATGACACCACGGTCGAATTGCCATGGTCGACCAAGAAGGAGGTGGCAAACGGTCATTGGGTGATAGAGGCGAGGGTGTCCCGTCTTTCGATGAGATGGTGGCTATCGTTTTGGATGAAGTCGACTTTGACGATCCGACTACTGAACGTCACGAGACGCCGCGCGCTTAGCAATCGCTAAACCAACTCCGAGAGGTTATTGACCACGCGAGCATGATCAACGACCACGAAGGTCTCATTTCTGCAGCAAACGAAGAACAAGCAAGAAACTAAGATTGCAATCTGGATATTGTGAATATAAGAGGAAAGCTTTATTGATCAAGGTGGGGTTCTGTGATGCCTTTGTGCGGTCGTGGAACACAAAGCGAAATGCGAAGTTGCAGCTATGGCGAACTTTTAATCTAAACAAAACCCAAGTCTAAACGGTGCCCTAAGGGCTGTATATATGGAGGAAGAGGGGTGAATTTCGTGGCCCTTGGTGGAGGGGTCCAAACTAACCCTATCTCTTGTTTCCCCACACATACGGACTCTAAAAATAGCCTATACTAATGTATTTCGAAATTACATGGGCCTGGCCCAATAATAAGGTGTGACAGCACCTAGAATAGCCTATGGACGAATATTATGAAGTGGCATCTTGTATATTTCGTCCAAGGCTTCATGCACTCCTTATGGTGGCTTCAAAGTCCTGAAATCATCACTTGTAACTCCGTTCTTGATCCCCTTATGCATGCCATCAACTCCATGTGTGTTCTTGCTCCAATGTTCATCCTTCTCCAAGCTAGGCCCTTCATTTGTAAGCAAAACAAATGTATCCAATTTAGGCAGCATCATATTCTCATGAACATTAGAATCATTACCAAGAAACGAAAGTACAGTAATTTAGTTGGCGTCTTGTGAGCTCTAGTAATTGGTCCAAGATGTATAGCAGCAGGGGCTGTGGGTGTAACAATGGTATTGATGTCCTCATCATCCTCCCCTTCTTGAAATGAAGTCGTCCTCGACGGCAGCTCATCTTCCTCACCCAAATATGGCTTCAAATCTGCAATGTTAAAAGTGGGACTAACCCCAAAATCTGCAGGCAGCTCAAGTTTATATGCATTATCATTTACTTTCTCCAACACCTTAAAGGGACCAGCAGCACATGGCATTAGCTTTGATTTGCGCAAATCAGGAAATCTATCCTTACAAATGTAACCAAACAAGATCTCGAGGTGCAAACACAACATGTTTTCTACCCTTATCTCCAGCAAGTTTATATTTAGCATTCATACGCTCAATGTTTTCCTTAGTTAACTCATGCATTTTTAAAATCAATTCAGCACGTTCTTTAGCATCAAAATTAACCTTCTCCGAAGATGGAAGAGGCAACAAATCAATAGGTGCACGAGGTAGGAAACCATACACAACTTCAAAAGGGCACATCTTAGTAGTAGAATGCAATGAACGATTATACGCAAATTCAATATGAGGCAAGCATTCCTCCCACATTTTCTTATTATTCTTTAGAACAGCCCTAAGCATAGTAGACAATGTTCTATTGACTACTTCAGTTTGTCCATCAGTTTGGGGGTGACAAGTAGTACGAAAAAGAAATTTAGTCCCAACTTAGCCCATAAACATCTCCAAAAGTGGCTAAGATATTTAGTATCACGATCTGACACAATAATATTTGGCACACCATGCAAGCGAATAATTTCACGAAAGAACAAATCAGCAACATTAACAGCATCATCGCTTTTATGACATGGTATAAAGTGTGCCATTTTCGAGAATCTATCCACGACAACAAATATGCTATCCCTCCCCTTCTTTGTTCTAGGTAAACCTAAGACAAAGTCCATAGATATATCCTCCCAAGGAACACTAGGTACAGGCAAAGGCATATATAAACCATGAGGATTGAGTCGTGACTTAGCTTTTTGACATGTAGTGCAGCGAGCAATAAAACGCTCAACATCCCGTCTCATCTTTGGCCAAAAGAAATGTGTAGCAAGTACGTCCTCCGTCTTCTTCACGCCAAAGTGTCCCATTAGTCCTCCTCCATGCGCCTCCTGCAACAACAAAAGACGAACGGAGCTAGCTGGAATGCATAGCTTGTTAGCACGGAATACAAATCCATCATTAACGACAAACTTGTTCCATGTTCTTCCTTCTTTACAATTGTGCAATACATCTTTAAAATCAGCATCATGCACATATTGATCTTTGATGGTCTCCAAACCAAATATTTTGAAGTCAAGTTGTGAAAGCATAGTATAGCGACGAGACAATGCATCAGCAATAACATTTTCTTTACCCTTCTTGTGTTTAATGACATAAGGGAAAGTCTCAATGAATTCAACCCATTTAGCATGTCTACGATTCAGTTTAGCTTGACTTTTAATATGTTTCAAAGATTCATGATCAGAATGTATAACAAATTCTTTGGGCCATAAATAATGTTGCCATGTTTCTAAAGTCGAACAAGAGCATATAATTCTTTATCATAAGTAGAATAATTCAGACTAGGCCCACTCAATTTTTCAGAAAAGTATGCAACAGGTTTACCATCTTGTAATAACACACCTCCTAATCCAATTCCACTAGCATCACATTCAAGCTCAAAAGTCTTATTAAAATCAGGAAGTTGGAGTAAAGGAGCATGTGTCAACTTATCTTTCAACACCGTGAAGGCTTCTTCCTGTGCGGTACCCCAAACAAAAGGCACATCCTTCTTTGTAAGCTCATTGAGAGGTGCAGCAATGTTGCTGAAATCTCTCACAAAACGCCTATAGAATCCAGCGAGGCCAAGAAAACTCCTCACTTGGGTGACCGTTTTGGGCTGCGGCCAACTCTCAATAGCTTCAATCTTGGCTTTATCAACTTCAATTCCCTGTGGAGTAACAACATAGCCAAGAAAAGACACTCGGTCGGTGCAAAAGGTGCACTTCCCAAGGTTACCAAACAAACGTGCATCACGTAGAGCATTAAAAACAGCACATAAATGTTCCAAATGTTCTTCCAAAGATTTGCTATAAATCAGTATATCATCAAAATAGACTACCACAAATCGTCCAATAAAAACACGTAAAACTTCGTTCATTAATCTCATGAAAGTACTAGGTGCATTAGTTAACCCAAAAGGCATGACTAACCACTCATATAATCCAAACTTAGTTTTAAATGATGTTTTCCATTCATCTCCCAATTTCATACGAATTTGATGGTATCCACTACGCAAATCAACTTTGGAGAATATTGTAGAGCCACTCAATTCATCAAGCATATCATCTAGCCTAGGAATAGGGTGACGATAACGAATAGTAATATTATTAATGCCTCTACAATCAACACACATACGTGACGTACCATCCTTTTCGGCACTAGAATAATAGGAACAACACAAGGACTAAGGGATTCGCGATATAACCTTTGTCGAGCAGCTCCTGTGACTTGACGATAATCTCCTTCGTCTCCTCTGGATTGGTACGGTATGGCGACGGTTGGGTAATGATGCACCGGAATTAAGTCAATTTGATGCTCAATCCCTCGAATAGGTGGTAATCTCGGTGGCACGTCTTGTGGAAAGACGTCGTGAACTCTGCAAAATGTTAGTGACAAGGGGGCAAAGAGGAACGACGTCCTCGAATGAAAATAATGCCTCTTTGCACACAAAAGCATAGCAAATAGATTTGCTAAAATCTAGCTCATCAATATCAGATTTGGTGGCAAGTAAACATGCACTTTTCAATTTAATTTCAGAAGCAACAGTAGATAGTTTATTATTAGGCTTCATGTGTTGCTCAAATTCTTTTGCCACAATCTGATTTTCACTCTTATGTTTCTCCTGTTTTGCTTTATTAGCTCTATTAATATCATCATTCAAAATGGACTCAGGAGTCATAGGAATCAAAGTTATATTTTTATCCTTATGAACAAGAGTATACTGATTGTTTCTACCATGGTGTACAGAATTTTTATCAAATTGCCATGGTCTACCAAGTAACAAGGAACATGCTTGCATAGGTACCACATCACAATCAACATAATCAGCATATGTAGAGATACTAAAATGCACACGAACAGACGTGTTACCTTAACCTTGCCGCTGTTGTTGAACCATTGGATGTAGTAAGGATGTGGATGTGGTCTTGTGGTGAGAGATAGCTTCTCCACCATCTCCATGCTAGCCAAGTTGTTGCAGCTCCCTCCATCTATGATGACGCTGAATAGAACATTCCTTCACAACTCCTTTGTATGGAACAAATTATGCCTCTGATTTTGCTCAGCTTGTGTAACCTGCACACTCAAAACACGTTGAGCAACTAAACATTCATACCTGTCAAGATCTTGACAGCCATGTATTGTGTCTCATGATCGAATCATCTCCACCGTGTTCCTCATGTGTAATAAGAGCCAAAGTCTCCTCATCATAGTCACTAGCGGACTCATACCCACCATCCTCGTGAGCAATCATCACACGCTGAGATTTGCATTCTCTCGCAAAATGTCATCTTCCCTTACAACGACGACAAATAATATCACTTGTGTGCCCTGCTGACGCCATGGAAGAAGAAGAGCTCTGCAGGTCCGCAGGTGCGCTCTTGGCGATAGTGGTGGTTGTGCTCGCTTTGCTTGTATCACGGTTGGAGGTGGCACCCACGGAGGTGCGGTGTAGCGAACGATGTGGAAGTAGATGATGCACGTGGTGTCCATGATGAAGGTCGACCTGCGAGAAAAGTTAGTTCGCGCCAATGCACGCCGATCCTGCACTTCACGCTCAGCTTTACAAGCAAGATGGAATAAACGAGTGATATTATTATAATCCTTATAATCTAGAATGGTCTGAATCTCTCTATTTAATCCACCCGTAAAAGCGTGCAAGCATAGCTTCATTCTCCTCAACAATACCACATCTAATCAAGCCAGTTTGTAATTCCTGATAATATTCTTCTACGAAATTTTTCCTTGTCTTAAACGCTGCAATTTTTGAAGCAATTCACGTTGATAATATGGTGGAACCCAACGAGCACGCATAGCAGTTTTCAAAGCAGCCCAAGTAGCTGGAACAGGATATAATCTACAATGTTCAGACCACCAAACACATGCAAAGCTAGTGAAAGCACAAACAGCAGCAGAACACGTCTCTCCTCGGGATATTGTAAACATGTAAATCGTTGTTCAGTTTCTAACTCCCAAGTAAGATATATATCAGAACATATCTACCCTCAAATGGTGGAATATTCAATTTCAGTTTAGGGAGATGGTCATGATCTCGCACTGAGGGGAGCCCTAACATTGCCATTATTTGCATGTCGACGACCTGGTGGTTGTGGTGCTGGTGGTTGCACGTAGTTCTGATGTTGATCAACCTCATCCTCGTAATCTCCCACATAATCATCCTCGTCGGTACCAGCAGCAGCAGTAGCAGGAGCCAAAGAAGCACCAACAGCAGTAGCAGCGGCACCAGAATTTTGTCTGGCTCAATAGGAACACGCTGAGCTCGTCCATACTGATTCGGAAGGGGGCGTAGTTGTTGTCGTTGCAGAGGTGCGATAGGTGCAGCCGGCGGTGGTTGTGGAAAACGCGAGCAATTCATCAAACTTGCTATCAAGCTTTGTTTCAAACGTCTTCTCAATGCCATCTATCTTCTCCATGGCCTCGTCAAATCTGTTTAGCACATCTTGCACCTGTCCAATCATCATTTGCTGAAACTTATCATGTAGCTGTTTGTTCGTCAGGTTCTCCCAATCAGTCTCATCGGCTTGTGATCCTGCAATGGTTAGCAGCAATAGAAACACACAAGAATATGATCCTACAGACTACTAGGAAGTGGTGGTGGTGGTGTGGTGGACAGTCACAAATCCGTGAAGCAAATCTCAAATTCTTACCAGTTCTTACCCAGCAGCAGGCGGTGATCGGCAACCGTTGTAGTCAAAACTCTCAAAGCTTGGATATAGCGATTACCAAGGAGAATCAAATGCACGACGTAGATGTATGTGGAGCTGGGAAGGCTTATAATATGGTAGCAAAACAGGTCAGCAATAATCAATTCAGAGATGCAAAGTTGAATAAACGCTCAACGACGGTACTGTGCTGGTCCTAGGCTAGACCGTGCTAGAGACGCGAGCCTAGAACACTAACAAGATCACGGCGCTGCACGTAAACAAGGGAAAAGCACACTCTGGATTTTTTTTTTCGCTCCTCTTTTTTTTGCGCTGCTTTTTTTGCGCTTTTTTTTTGCGAAAAATCACTATAATGGTGAGTGTCTCAAAACTCTTCCCGGGTCAAACTGACAGGATGGGCACGAAATTTTTTCGACAATTTTTTTTTTTTGCCGGACCCAAAAGCTGAAACGGGTCAAAAAACTTTCTATAACGGCGACTGGCTCAATACGCTTAGAAACACCTAAAAATAGGATAGCCAGAAAATTTTTTATCCCGTGCGTTTTTTTTTGGAAACCAACCTCTTCTACCGACGGCAAAAGATTGCTGGAATCCGAAACCTACTCAGACAAGGAAACACGAATTGGAAAACTAGATGGATCCCGAAAACAAACCTAATATGCAAGGGACTCGGATTGGTGGTGGATATATGGTGGTCGATGGCAGCGGTGGTGCTATATGGAAGCGGTGGTGGTATATGGATACGGATTCGAAGCGGTGGCGGATAAGCGGTGGTGGTATATGGATACGGATTCGAAGCGGTGGCGGATAAGCGGTGGTGGTAGATGGCAGGGCGATGATAATGGTGCGGCGGCGGCATGATAACTTATGACCAGAACTCGAAACTCTAAAAGACTAGACTCTAAGACCAGCAACTAGACACGACGATGCAACCGCAAATTCAACAATGCAAATCCAGAAAAGATTATGCAAAGGCTCAGACTGGTTCGGATAGGATGAACTAACCCTAATTTTTTTGTGGCTTTTTCGTGGACTATAGGTATGAAGACAGACTCGATCTAAACTACGAAAAACTGTAAAATCTCACCGAGCAACCTGGAAATCTGATACCACTTGATAGAGGCGAGGGTGTCCCGTCTTTCGATGAGATGGTGGCTATCGTTTTGGATGAAGTCGACTTTGACGATCCGACTACGAACGTGCGAGGACGTCGCGCCTTAGCAATCGCTAAACCAACTCCGAGAGGTTATTGACCACGCCGGAGCACGATCAACCTGACCACGCAGGTCTGTTTCCTGCAGGCAAACGAAGAACAAGCAAGAAACTAAGATTGCAATCTGTATATTGCGAATATAAGAGGAAAGCTTTATTGATCAAGGTGGGGTTCTGTGACGCCTTTGTGCGGTCGTGGAACACAAACGGCACGAAGTTGCAGCTATGGCGAACTTTTAATCTAAACAAAACCCAAGTCTAAACGGTGCCCTAAGGGCTGTATATATGGAGGAAGAGGGGTGAATTTCGTGGCCCTTGGTGGAGGGGTCCGAAACTAACCCTATCTCTTGTTTCCCCACACATACGGACTCTAAAAATAGCCTATACTAATGTATTTCGAAATTACATGGGCCTGGCCCAATAATAAGGTGACGCAGCCCCTAGAATAGCCTATGGATGAATATTATGAAGTGGCATCTTGTATATTTCGTCCAAGGCTTCATGCACTCCTTATGGTGGCTTCAAAGTCCTGAAATCATCACTTGTAACTCCGTTCTTGATCCCCTTGCGCATGCCATCAACTCCATGTGTGTTCTTGCTCCAATGTTCATCCTTCTCCAAGCTAGGCCCTTCATTTGTAAGCAAAACAAATGTATCCAATTTAGGCAGCATCATATTCTCATGAACATTAGAATCATTACCAAGAAACGAAAGTACCTGGTAATTTAGTTGGCGTGCGCGAGCTCTAGTAATTGGTCCAGTATGTATAGCAGCAGGGGCTGTGGGTGTAACAATGGTATTGATGTCCTCATCATTGGGACCACATCACACTCCAAAGTGTCCTCATATGCACCAATTTTGAAGGAGACTTGGACCGTATGCTCAACTCGTATAGTGCCGGAGTCACTTAGCCATTGAACCTTGTAGGGGTGTGGGTGCTTCCTCTTGACCAATTGAAGCTTGGAGCATAGTTCTTCGCTTGCCAAGTTGTGGCAACTACCTCCATCGATGATGACCTTGACGGACCTTCCATTGATGCCGTCCTTGGTGTGGAAGATGTGGCATCGTTGGTCTTCTTCTTGTTGATGTTGAAGAGTGACCTTGGAGACAACGAGAGCGGGGCTCGAATCCTCATCACAAAAGACTCTATCATCTTCATCCTCGTTCACTCGCCGGTGCATGGCCACTTGCTCAAGAGCTTCCATTTCATCTTCACTCATTGAGTCGTAGGTGTCATCGTTATTGAGGATCATGGTGCGCTTGTTTGTGCATTCATAGGACTTGTGGCCTCGGCCGCCGCAAGTGAAACACTTGAAGGAGCTCATCTTGACGGTCTCATCGGTCGGACTAGATGAAGAAGCACGCGGCATGATGTTGCTTGTAGTAGGAGGAAGACGACTTGAACTTGATGAAGGTTTCTTGAAGCTTGGCTTGTCGTCGTTGCTTGGAGAAGGCTTGGTTAATGTAGATGTTGGAGGCGTTGTTGAAGCTTGATTGTTGGAGAAGCCGTATGTCTTGGATGAGTACTTGGCGTACTTGAAGTCATCTTGCACTTGACGTTCCGCCTTGGTCGCTTGATGTACGAGCTCGATGAGGTTGGAGTAGGGTTGGAAGTCGGCGATCTTCTTGATGGGATGATTGAGTCCATTCAAGAATCGTGCCATTGTTTGCTCATCATCCTCCGTGACATTGGCTCGAATCATGGCAATCTCCATTTCCTTGTAGTATTCTTCAACACTCTTTGTACCTTGCTTGAGGAGTTGTAGCTTCTTGAAGAGATCGCGGTTGTAGTAGGTCGGCACAAATCGTGCTCGCATTACATCCTTCATTTGAGCCCAAGTGGTGATTGGAGGGTCACCTCTTGCTTCTCGGCGCTCAAGGACTTGTTCCCACCATATGAGCACATAGTCTTGGAACTCAAGTGATGCCATTGCAATCTTCTTCTCTTCCTCATAGTTGTGCAAACGAAAGATTTTGTCGACCTTCAATGCCCATCAGAGGTATTCTTTCGGATCATTGCTTCCATTGAACTTGGGCATTGTGAATTTGAGCTTTCCATAGCGTTGCTCTTCATTGTGTTGTTGGCGATGGTGATGATGACGCCCTTGACATGAGGGTAATCGTCGTCATATTGCTCTTGGCGTGGAGGAAGTCCATGATCAACTTGCTCTTGTTGAACTTGAGGTTGAGGTGGAGCTTGACGAGCTTGTGATGGAGCTTCTGGAGGTTGACGTTGCACACGCGGTTGGTAGTTCCTCTCTTGGATTTCTTCTCGAAGGGATTCCTCTTGATTGCGCCGTTCGCGATTGCGGTTGGCGATAGCTCGACTTGATTCTTGAAGGGCATGTTCTGCCTCAAGAGCTTGTGCTTCTCGTTGTTATTGTTGAAGACGTTGAGCCTCAGCGTCTTGTTGCTCTTGGTGTAGACGCGCTCATTCTTCCTCTTGGCGCTGTAGTCGTTGTCGTTCTTGAGCTTGAGCAAAAGCGACTCGGTTTGATTGATGACGAGGAACTTGCTCATCAACTTGCTCTTGTGAATGCTTGACGTGTAGCGGGTTGCTAGATGCATGACGGTCTTGACGTGCGGCTCGTCGAAGAGTGTTCGATGACGGTGTACTTGCGCCGGAGAAGGAGTCGTCGGATTGTCGACTTGAGTGGCTCCGTCTTGAGTATGACGATGTAGAAGGAGCCCGGTTCACCAACAAGGCGCGGATCTCGTCCATTCTTGCATCGTTCTCTTGCTTGTGCGCGTCGAGCTTGTTGTCGAAGTAGTCTCGTGTACGTTGCTCGGAGAGTCGCAAGTCGGTTGCGAGGTTGTCGATGTGGTCGTTCATTGCTTGTTGCTCTTGATGTAACGCTCGTTGTGCACCAAAGAGGTGGCTCTTGGTGACGTATGATGACATGTCGTCGTCTTGCTCGATGAAGAGTGGGTTGGTAGAAGTACTCGGCCTATCCATCATTCCAAGCAAAATGTGAGTGGTAGAAGGAGAAGAACTTATACCAATGTACCTTGACCGATGTTGATGATGAATCAAGTTCACTCAAATGCGGACAACGAAATAGCACTATTGGTACCAATCCTTGTCGGTTCTCACACCTACACAAGTAAAAGCTTATGGTGGAGCTTGGTTAGGATGGTGGCACAAAGTTGATTGCAATCGTTAGTTTGACTCAAAGATGTTGAAAAAGATTCGCAAATTCGCAAATGCAACAAGTAGACCAAGCAAGTTGTGGTACACGGAAACACACACGCAAATAGATAAGTGGGATTGTGCAAACCAAAAGTGAGACAAAATGTGGAGTCCACGAAAATGCTCCTGTTGCACAATACTAGAGAGACGCTAGCACGATTGCACAATAGGCGGATACGGAGCTTGTGCACAACCTACTAGGCAAAAATGCAACGATCTCTATCCCAAGTATGGTATATGTATGGTATTTCGGTGCTATGATCCAAGATGATCTTATATGACAATCTTAATGTAGTATGATGCTATGGTTCTTGCTTATAAGCTCTTTGCTTATCTTTCTTGTTTGCTTAAAAGCTTGGGTGGCTCTTTCACTTTTGAGCTATTTTCTCATGCAAAACTTCACGAACCAAGATAGCAATTGTGTATGCGATGACAACTTTGTGACACACAAGTTGATGCCAAGATATGCACCACTTTAGTATGGTATGTATGCTATGGAGTATGATCACTAATGTCCACAAGTCATGTTGCCGGCAATACTCAATGGCTAGTCTCGATGGGTAAGCAACGCAAAAGATGGGCTATGATGGTTATCAATGCAATTGCAAGATATGACAAAGATGTCGTCGAGGTTACCGTCCTTGGCGATGATGAGTCCTTGGCGAAGATGAGCGGTGGTAATGTTGACGTCGAACCGTACCTATATAGCCGAAACACAATAGGACACGGGAACCACAACTCAAATTCTCAAAGACCAAAAGCAACAATGGTGGTAGCGGAAAGCGGAGGTGGTATAGCGGATGATGTGGTGAAAGCCCTAGGCAAAGATGCCAATGTTTGGAAAATTAGATGGTGTCCAATGGTGTTGTAGCCTATATAGGTGGATGGGGGATGTCAATAGCTTCTCAACGAGCTAAAGAACGCGAAAATCGGACTCCGGATGTGGAAGTTATGATGAAAATGGTGAAACTCAGAATGCTGAAACTGGCATGGGCGGTAGTACCGCTCGGATGGGCGGTAGTACCGCTCGTGTCGGGATTTTTTGACTGTTTCGGGGCAGTAGTACCGCTTGTGGGGTGGTAGTACCGCTTGTGGGGCTCAGCGGTAGTACCGCTTGGAGGGCGGTAGTACAGCTCGTGTGAGGATTTTTCACAGATCGAAACGGAGCGCGATTTTGAGGCGGAAAAGGATGATTTCGGGGGCAAAATTGGATGGATTTCGTGGAAGGAAAGAGGGGAAACTTGGGGGGATGCTAGATCCACTTGAAACCAAGCAAATCCATGGATCAAAATCAACAAAACATCATCAAACCAACAAATCACAAAAAAAATTGGGGGCCATTTTTGGTGGGGATTTTTGGATTTAGGACGAAAACAACAAAATCAAGCTAGAAAACACGGGGTAGGGGCTCTAAAAATGTGATCAACGTGGCTCATGATACCAAGATGATGTAGGGCGGTGCCCTATGTGGACGATCTTTCACGTCTGGAGTGGATCCTACGGGGAACACGACGAACGAGCAGAAGAACACACGGAGAAACACGGAGAGGAACGAGAGAAACTCTAAACCGACAAGTAATCAATCACACAAGGGCTAGATCATCGAAAACATAAGGTAGCACAAGATTCAAGATCAACAAAGGAAAGATAAAAAGGTATCCGTTCTTCTCCGTGAGGAGGTCTTGATTGTCTTCCCTTGAAGGGGTCTTGAATCCGCTTGGGTCATCTTCTCCGAAGAGGTCGTGAGCTCCGAGGAGAAGTAACCAAGTGGATGAGCAAGGCTCTCACACAAAATATGAGCTAAACCAATGCTAACCCTAGAAAGGACGAGGGGAAGGTCTATTTATAGTCTAAGCCTTCGAAGGGGTAAAAGAGGGGCGAAACAAGTACATGGGCCTCGGCCCGGATACGCTGCACACAGGCAGGGCGGTAGTACCGGACCCTTGGGCGGTAGTACCGCTTGCAGCGCTTCAGCGGTAGTACCGCTTTGATGGGTGGTAGTGCCGCTCTGGAGCCGTTCGATCACTTGCGTTTGTCGGGTTCGTCGGAAGGAGGGCGGAAGTAGATCGGTAGTGCCGCCTCGCTGGGTTCAGCGGCAGTACCGCTGGGCGAGGGCGGTAGTACCGCTCGTTCCAGGGTGGGGTGCTCCTCCTCTTGCTCTCGACATCCATCTCGTACCGTAGCTTCTTCTAGGTTGGTTCCTTTGTACCTAAGCACACAGAGCATCTCCCTTTGAGGTAGTAGCCATGTCTCAAGTGGGTCAAAGGGAAGCTCGACAAGGAGAGAGTTAACCTCGGATTGGATGGCACGTGCTCGAGCTCTTGTCATGGGTCCACTTGGGGTTGGATGTGTCGGTGTAGAGTCCATGGGGATGATGGAAGGATGCTCCGCATCACGGAAGCACTTCGTCGTGCTTCCGTCGTGGAAGAGCACCATACCCTGATGGGTACGGTGGTTGAGAAGATTCCATCTGCCAAGAGTGGACCGAACAAAGCTTTTACCAGCCTATTAAAAGGCTTCGAGGTATGCAATGTAATTTTCTAACCGATCTTAATAAAGGAATATGTCTGTGTATAGATAGTAGCCCCTGAGACTCTGTCCGGTTTTGAAGAAGCCGGACAAAGGATCACATAGTGTTCGGAAGAGGTGACACTCTATTGTACAACAGGCTTTCCTGCTGGCGGCGAGCGCCCAGTCCGCTGAAGTTTCCAAACGGAAGCTGTGGCTGGCCGATGAAGAGGTTGTCCGCATTAATAAGCGGTTTGACGAGACACAAGGTATGCGCTCATTGAGTATATATCTCCAATTGTATATGTGTTAATTGTTTGAAATAGACTAAAAATGTTTTAACTGTGCCCGCAGTTGGCGCCGATGAGGTCAAGTCCCTCAAAAGCGCCCTTGCCAAAGCCAAGAAGGAGGTGGAGCCAAGCAAGGCGGCCGTGGACAAGGCGGCCAAAAGCTTAGAGGAGGAGTAGACCACCCGCCAACGACATGAGGCGCAGGTGGGTGAGGTTGAAAAAGAGCTCAAGGATGTCATTGCTAGATGCGAGTCCTTGGAGCAGACGAGTTCGGAGCAGGCCTCCGAGCTCACCAAAGCCCATGAGACCCTGAAGGAAGCCAGGGCTGATGCCCAGGACACTTGCCAGGAGATCCAAGAGGCGAGGCGGATTGCGGCTGGTAAGGCCTTTATTATGCAGAGTAGGTATGCTAGTAGAAGATATATTTTATTAACCCAAGTCCGGAGTTCTCCAGGCGTCTTTGCCAACTTGCCAAGGAGCATTGTGGACGTCGCCGCATTCTTCCGAGCCGAGGAGGGGAACCCAATGGAGAAGTTGTTCTGGTGGCAGCTTGCGCTGGAGCTTCCAGTGCCCCTGAGGGACCAGATGAAGCAGTTGTCCGAGCTGCATAGGGTGGCCGGTCTGGCCATAAAGGACATAGTAGTCCGTTTGTGGCTGGCCGAAGCCATACCTAGCAGCCACTTCGGGCTCCTGAAGAGGCTGGTGGAGGTGCTTCCTTGGATTGATGACCTTAAACAGTCATCCTGTACTGAGGGTGCTCAGAAGGCCTTTGCCCGTGTGAAGGTTCAGTGGGTGAAGATGAAAGCCACCAAGATTGCCACTTCAGGGCCACTGGAGGGCAAGGAGCACCGTTCGGCCGGAGAGGTACTTCGACGAGGTCCTCGAGGGAGCCCGTATTGTAGAAGGCCGGTGCTCCAAGGACATAATATTTGAGTAGTTCTGTCCGGTTTGTAAGAGTTATGTAATGAACTAGTAATGTATGATAGTTATGATTATGCTTTATTATCAGTTTATCCTCCTATTTAGCTGTTTATATGTGTGGAAGTTTACCAGTCGTCAGCTTCAGCCCCCACGTAGATACTACAGGGGTGTTCGGGACCGCATGACCGAACTTTATCCAACGTCTTGGTCCGATGTAGGAGGCGTCTTGCAAAGTGAACCAGCCAATCAGACTATGCGGTTTTAGTACTTCCATTTTAGCCATAAGAGTCCATTGGTGGCGCTAAGTACTAGCCCCTCGTTGCATGATCGGCAATCCAGAGTGTGGTGCCTTTGCAATGTGGCTGTTCAAAAAACCCGGCCCCTCGTATAACGCGGCATAAATCGTGAATGATTTGTAGTATAACACTAAGTCACCGGATTGTTGATCCGCTCTCGCTTATCATGACAGTCAGTTTCTGTCTTTCTCTACTGAGGTACTTGACCGGACGAACCGAAAATACAATCGCGGTAGTTCTCTCTTTACTACCTTAGCCAAACTTGCGGAATGTAAGGTGGCAAACATAGGAGCCGGGCAACCCAACTATAGACCAAAGACATGGGTGCTCGGACTTAAGAATTTAGCGGGGCCGAAGATAGCCCCTAGTATGGAGATCGTGTCAAGCCACGTATGCCAGTCGACCGTAAGGGGGAGCACTGATGACAAGGAAAAAAATCCAAAAACCCAACCAAGAAGGTGATAAGCATCTATGCCCTTTATATCTTTATTGATATGTCGATGACAGGCAATGTCGTTCAATATTCGGGTCATATTGCATGCCCAGAGAAAAAGGAAAAGGTTTTACATAAGGGAAAGTCTACCACAGGGACTAAAAATCATAGTTCGGAAAAGAAACTCCAATAATGCCCTACCGCACGTCTGCGCCCTTTCTCCTTAGTAGCGAGTCCTTTGACAGGAGAATTTGATGGTTCCGAAATGTGCCCACCTTAAAAGGGTCTCCTGCGACAACCATCCTGCAAGTAGGGCTCTTCATGAACCTGCGTTAAAAGAAAAAGGATATATGCGTGTTGACGCTCAAAAATGGCATGATCGGAAAGAGTGACTTGAGTCTATAATGGAATGAGGTTAAAATTATGAGTTTATGTCACCATTTGATGGCCTTCGTCAAGATGATCGAAATAAATATGAAGATTGACCAAAAAGGAGCTCAAGTGCAAAAGATATGACAATTTCGGAGATACCCGTGTTGACACCTGATTAAAGAATGGCATTAAACCTAATTAAGAAGACCTCGGATGGGAAAAGTTACACCTGCAAAGTTCTTCGCCTCGTCGAGACGGACGATTTCGATATAAAGATCATCCCCATCCGAATTCGTATGCACAAGTTACAGCCAAAATTGTGCGTTGTAGCACTGTATGGCCGGATCATCCGGACCGGGGTCCAGATCATCCGGCCGAGGGCCGAAAAATTAACCAAAACAACAGAAGCTAAAAGTTGAAGCCGGATGATCTGGATCAACTCCCGGATGATCGGGTAAAGGCCGGACAATCCGGGCAATCGTCCGGGTGTCCGGACACGTTTTTCTGCTGCAGACTTTAGAAAACGGCCCGAAACACCCTCGAGATGGCCTCGTATGAAAAAGTGTTCAACATTGCGTCTCGTCGAGACGGTTGATTTGGATATAAAGAACGTCCAAATACGAGGTCGTATAAGTATTCTAGAGCCAAAACAGTGAGCTGCTGTCAAAAAACTGGGCTAGGCCGGATCATCCGGGCCTTGAGCCGGACATCCGGGCCGGGGGTCATGAATAGTCCGTGTTTTATTAGATTTTGATGATTTGGACGGCTAGGCAAGTCCTTTTCTTGTACGGGAAGTCCACCCGCCTCTTATATAGACAAGAGGTGATGGCCGATTGAACAACACACAATCGAACAATCATCTACCACCTTTACCTTTACTTTTCCTTCTCCCTTGTTCTTCTTCTTCCTCGTTCTTCGTTCATTCTTCTTATTGCAGGGCGGCGAACCTCGGGGCCCTAGGGGCGGTCAGGCCGACCTAGGGCAGCCCATAGCCGCCGCGCGCCCTGACGGGGTCCCTCCCGGGCGTGTGGGATTTCGGGTCTACAAAAGCACCCGCCGGATTGTCTTGCGTACCGCGCTTCCGGCGGGTCTCCTTCGACGTGAGCTGCGGTGCATCACCCTCGGCGTTGGAGGTACACGGTGACGTGTTCGTGTGCGAACACACTTTTTGGCGACTCCGCTAGGGACGAAGCGTTGAACGGTCTCCGGCCCGTTCTTGCTACGAAGAGATCATCATCTAGGGTTTGCAATCTACAAAGGTAATATGAATACCCAATTCACTTATGTAGATGCAAATAATGCATATGTTGTTGCTAGATCATCTAATGAGCATAATGTATCGGCTAGCCCTAGGTTTATCAATCATGCATCTAATTATGTGCAAGGGCCGATGCAACAAAATCTCCATGATTCTACTTCATATAATTTTAGCAACATGCATCATATGTATCCCAACTCTCATGCATCGGCAACCCCACAAATTTATATGCCGATGAATAACATGATGAGTTCGGTTAATCAAGTTGAGACACCCTATGTAGGAACTTCCAATGGTATGCAACAAAGTGTTTCAAGTTTTTATTCGTCGGCAAATAACTTGCAGTACGTTAATCCAAACGTGCCGGTGGATAGGAGAATTGGCCATGTTACTACTAGTTATTTGGCCAGTTACCCTCAAACATCATATGCTACACCTAATGCTACTAATTTTTTGGCACCATATACTACTGTTGATGTCCATAATTCGGCTCCGCACCTTCATGGTCATGGCCGAATAAGTGAAACTTCTGCAGGAGCACAAATGCCTTCATCTACTACCGTGGCATATCATGTACCCCCGACACAATTACAGAATTTCGGCAACATCTCATTGCCGAAAGAGTCTAAAAGCATTGTGGGGCAACCATATCCAGACTGGGTAATTGAGAACAAGCTTACATTCTCTTGGGATTTGTGCAACTCTATTCGCCAGGAACTAATAGATGGCGGGAAGCCTCATGATTTTGCTGCTGTAAAAGCCAGAGTTGTGCAAATGATGCAGTCGCCCAGTGTTGTACCATCCAGTGTACCACCTAAACAATCGCAAAGTTTTGGCACCTCATTGCCGAAAGCATCTCAAAGTATTGGGGGGCAATCTCATGACGAGTGGATGGAAATTGAGATGAAAAAGTTTAAAGCTCGCCAAGCTGAGATGTGGGCTAAAATTAGATGAGAGCGAGAAGCCTTGTAAATTCAAAAATATAAAGTTGTTGACTCAGGTAACAAAGAAAATTCGGTTATTAGAAAAGCTGAATCAAGTAGTATACATTATGAGTCCATCAAATCCAAAGAGGCAAGCATTATTGAGAAAGGGCATGGAAAGCATAGCAAAAAAGCCATACTTGATTTTTCCGAAGTCAATGGAACCTACTTCCTGCCCTATGAGTTCCGTGCCATAGAAATTGACAAGCCTCAAGGACAAGAACAAGTAGTCGAACAAAGTTCGGCTGACATGGATCTTCAAGGTAATGATGCACGGAATCAAGAAAAAGATAATGACAAGGTGTTGGGGAGCCATCCAAAGACGGAGCAAGATGTTCTTCAAGTGGCACCACCATCGTGCTCTCCCAACATATTTGAAGACGTATGTTTAGCAAGTAATTTACCTATTTTCAGATTTGGTCAGAACTTTATTGTTGATACATCTATTAGAAAAATCCTCATAAGTAATTTTGAAAGACCAATGAAGAAAGGTAATTTACTTGTTAGCAATAAACTTGTTATGGAACATATCGGTCAACCCATTACGCCATTTATAAAGACCGATATTAACTTATTGTTACAGCCACAGCTTTCCCCGTTGCTTTATCTAAAGTTCACATCTAGTTGTGTAGCTTTGCTTATTTCGTACTTGGCTTGCACTTGGTCTCAACTGAGACATGTATGTTCTAAATATCTTCGTTTCAGAAATTTAAAGCCAAGGTTAAATTCTGTAGAGAAAACCGATGCTAATACAATATCTTATCCAAAGACATCGGAGATAGAGTGGAAAACACAATGCATAGCCGAATGGGGAGATTACAAATCTAAACCATTCGTTTGCTTATCTCCAAAACCGTTCAAACAACAAGACCGGCTAGAAAACAAGAAGTATACCTTTAATTCAAGCATGTGTGATCAAATATTTGATTTGTTGCTGAAAAATAATTACATTACAATTCTTGATCACCATGTTAAGCCATCAATCCAAGGACGAATGTATTGTAAGTTGCATGATTCGTCCAAGCATAATTTTGAGGATTGCAACATCTTTCGTCAAATAGTTAAATCGGCCATTGAAAAAGGATGATTGAAGTTTGTTGAAACACCAAGAGATGACCAGTCTATTCCGATTGGTCTCGATGGCAGAAAGTTTTTGCATCGGCTGCTTCAAGCCGATCCATTTAAACAGGAGGTAAAAACTGCAGGTGATGGGGTCAAGCTTTTAAGTAAAGAAGTTGTTGAAGAGCATAATGAACATAATTTTGAGGGCGAGAATTCCATCGAAGCTACAATGGAGACGCCAAGTACTGGGGGGCAACAAGCAAATCCAATGATTGGTGCAAGCACAACCAAAGGAAACAAAGGCCGAAATAAGCGCAAGTGTAAGAGATCAAAAATCACCTTCGCTGAACTATTGGATAAATATCAAAAGAAGAGTGAAGAGAAGAATGCTTATCGGCCAAATCATGCAAAGAAAGCAAGAACACCCCCAAGGCGCAAATATGAGGATTGGTATTGGCAAAGTAATAATTTTAATGCAACATATTCATATCCTTATTTTGGGCCGCCAATGCCAATGCCGTGGATGCCTCCCTATGCTCATATAGATACATATTCATCATGGGACAGGTATGATACAAGGGCACATTCTCCATCTTATTCTAAACAATCTCACCAATACTATGCAGCTCCAAGGAGATCAACATTTGAACAATCACGCGTCAAAGACCGTTTCAATCATAAGGAATCGGTCCAGAGCTCAAGGAAGAAGAAAGAGGTGGTCAAACAAGTTTACCGCGTTAAAAGAGATCGTCGTAAAAGTGCTACTTCAGATTTGATCTCAAATGAAAAAGAGCCAATGAAAGTGTTGACATTGGCTACTAAAGGCAATGAGATGAAGCAACCAATTATTGAGAGTCAAAGTGCCAAATCTGAAGAAAAGAAGTTGAGAGTGCACAAGGCCAAGAAAGAATTGCCATTGGTCAAAATAGAATCACAGCCGAGATGCCCACTCGGCTTATCGTATTGGCAAAAGAAGGAATTACAAAATCTTAGTGCACAAGAGCTGAGAAAGAGGAACATGGCATGGGTTCCCAAGAATATCAATCAAGACAAAAATGATGTGCATGCTTCTGTTGCAACAAGTACAATAAAAGTGAAGAAGGAAAATAATGAAAGACACAAACAATTAAGCCGAAGGTGCGCATCACAACATCAAAATCTTCGGTTAGCACATCATCCATTTTCTTCAACAATGTCATTGATGCCTTTGCCATGGAATTCATCCACAGGTATGATCAGTTACCCTCCATGGACTTATTTTGATCCATGGATGCAACATAATTTTACATATCATGACAGAGTATTACCAAATCACTATACATTTGGTTAGTTACATTTTTGTTGCTAAGACAAAGGGGCCGAAATATTTTATTGCTATTTTATTTGTTTATTTCGGCTATACATACTTTAATGGATGAATTCTACATGGACCTCATGATAATGGCCGATAATTAACTATCGTCCTAAGAAACTATCCGATCATGGCCGGTGTGAAATTCTAACATCGTCCTTAGTTCAATTGGAACCGAGACAAGGTACATGTTAAGTGATATTAACCTTGTTTCTCTAGTGCTATGGAGATTATGTTTCGACGGTTGAATTCATAACAATGGCCATGGTGTTGGTTTTGTTTATATATCTCCATATGGTGCTGTTATGTGAAGCCTCATGCCTCTTAAAATATTTATTGCACAATAATCAAAGCCGAATATGCAATGTTATTCGGTTTGGAACTTTTGCCATATGTGCTAAACATATTAAGGCTTTTGGTGATTCGTTATGAGTAGTGCAACAAATATCCAAGGGTTATGAATGTTTTGACGAATCACTTGTAGTTTATCTTGAGGTATGCCTAGATGCAAAATTTACCTTGGTTGCTTTAAAACTGTTCATATTTCTAGGCATGACAATTCAAAAGAGTTGGCACAGCAAGCATCCGGCTACTATGTTAATCATGGTGTATTGTATTTCGTTCAATAGCCGATGCTTAGTCTCGTCAACATAGCTAAGGCTGAATCGAAGTCCATCGCTTCAGCCAATAATGATTTTTTATGCAGGCAAAAAGTGAGGATTGAAGAAAGTTTATTGTTGATTATTTGCAAAATCCTAGCAAAAGGGTGAGCAATATGGTTTGGAGGATGACTGATAGAGGCAAAGGTGTCCCGTCTTTCGATGAGATGGTGGATTTCACTTTGGTGGAAGTCGACTTTGACGATCCGACTACGAACGTGCGAGGACGTCGCGCCTTAGCAATCGCTAAACCAACTCCGAGAGGTTATTGACCACGCCGGAGCACGATCAACCTGACCACGAGGGTCTATTTCCTGCGAGCAAACGAAGAACAAGCAAGAAACTGAGATTGCAATCTGGATATTGCGAATATAAGATGAAAGCTTTATTGATCAAGGTGGGGTTACTGTGGCGCCTTTGTGCAGTCGTTGAACACAAGCGAAACGCGAAGTTGCAGCTATGGCGAACTTTTGATCTAAACAAAACCCAAGTCTAAGCGGTGCCCTAAGGGCTGTATATATGGAGGAAGAGGGGTGAATTTCGTGGCCCTTGGTGGAGGGGTCGAAACTAACCCTATCTCTTGTTTCCCCACACATACGGACTCTAAAAATAGCCTATACTAATGTATTTCGAAATTACATGGGCCTGGCCCAATAATAAGGTGACGAAGCACCTAGAATAGCCTATGGACGAATATTATGAAGTGGCATCTTGTATATTTCGTCCAAGGCTTCATGCACTCCTTATGGTGGCTTCAAAGTCCTGAAATCATCACTTGTAACTCCGTTCTTGATCTCCTTGCGCATGCCATCAACTCCATGTGTGTTCTTGCTCCAATGTTCATCCTTCTCCAAGCTAGGCCCTTCATTTGTAAGCAAAACAAATGTATCCAATTTAAGCAGCATCATATTCTCATGAACATTAGAATCATTACCAAGAAACGAAAGTACCGGTAATTTAGTTGGCGTCTTGTGAGCTCTAGTAATTGGTCCGGTATGTATAGCAGCGGGGCTGTGGGTGTAACAATGGTATTGATGTCCTCATCATCCTCCCTTCTTGAAATGAAGTCGTCCTCGACGGAAGTTCATCTTCCTCACCCAAATATGGCTTCAAATCTGCAATGTTAAAAGTGGGACTAACCCCAAAATCTGCAGCAGCTCAAGTTTATATGCATTATCATTTACTTTCTCCAACACCTTAAAGGGACCAGCAAGACGTGGCATTAGCTTTGATTTGCGCAAATCAGAAATCTATCCTTACGCAAATGTAACCAAACAAGATCTCCGGTGCAAACACAACATGTTTTCTACCCTTATCTCCAGCAAGTTTATATTTAGCATTCATACGCTCAATGTTTTCCTTAGTTAACTCATGCATTTTTAAAATCAACTCAGCACGTTCTTTAGCATCAAAATTAACCTTCTCCGAAGATGGAAGAGGCAATAAATCAATAGGTGCACGAGGTAGGAAACCATACACAATTTCAAAAGGGCACATCTTAGTAGTAGAATGCAATGAGCGATTATAAGCAAATTCAATATGAGGCAAGCATTCTTCCCACATTTTCTTATTATTCTTCAAAACAGCCCTAAGCATAGTAGACAATGTTCTATTGACTACTTCAGTTTGTCCATCGGTTTGGGGTGACAAGTAGTACTAAAAAGTAGTTTAGTCCCCAACTTAGCCCATAAACATCTCCAAAAGTGGCTAAGAAATTTAGTATCACGATCTGAAACAATAGTATTTGGCACACCATGCAAGCGAATAATTTCACGAAAGAACAAATCAGCAACATTAACAAACATCATCGCTTTTATGACATGGTATAAAGTGTGCCATTTTCGAGAATCTATCCACGACAACAAATATGCTATCCCTCCCTTCTTTGTTCGAGGTAAACCTAAAACAAAGTCCATAGATATATCCTCCCAAGGAACACTAGGTACAGCAAAGGCATATATAAACCATGAGGATTGAGTCGTGACTTAGCTTTTTGACATGTAGTGCAATGAGCAACAAAACGCTCAACATCCGTCTCATCTTTGGCCAAAAGAAATGTGTAGCTAGTATATCCTCGGTCTTCTTCACGCCAAAGTGTCCCATTAGTCCTCCTCCATGCGCCTCCTGCAACAACAAAAGACGAACGGAGCTAGCTGGAATGCATAGCTTGTTAGAACGAAAACAAATCCATCATTAATGACGAACTTGTTCCATGTTCTACCTTCTTTACAATTCTGCAATACATCTTTAAAATCAGCATCATGCACATATTGATCTTTGATGGTCTCCAAACCAAATATTTTGAAGTCAAGTTGTGAAAGCATAGTATAGCGACGAGACAATGCATCAACAATAACATTTTCTTTACCCTTCTTGTGTTTAATGACATAAGGAAAGTCTCAATGAATTCAACCCATTTAGCATGTCTACGATTCAGTTTAGCTTGACTTTTAATATGTTTCAAAGATTCATGATCGAATGTATAACAAATTCTTTGGGCCATAAATAATGTTGCCATGTTTCTAAAGTCCGAACAAGAGCATATAATTCTTTATCATAAGTAGAATAATTCAGACTAGGCCCACTCAATTTTTGAGAAAAGTATGCAACAGGTTTGCCATCTTGTAATAACACACCTCTAATCCAATTCCACTAGCATCACATTCAAGCTCAAAAGTCTTATTAAAATCAGGAAGTTGGAGTAAAGGGCATGTGTCAACTTAGCTTTCAATACCGTGAAGGCTTCTTCTGTGCGGTACCCCAAACAAAAGGCACATCCTTCTTTGTAAGCTCGTTGAGAGGTGCAGCAATGGTGCTGAAATCTCTCACAAAACGCCTATAGAAACCAGCGAGGCCAAGGAAACTCCTCACTTGTGTGACCGTTTTGGGCTGCGGCCAACTCTCAATAGCTTCAATCTTGGCTTTATCAACTTCAATTCCTGTGGAGTAACAACATAGCCAAGAAAAGATACTCGGTCGGTGCAAAAGGTGCACTTCCCAAGGTTACCAAACAAGCGTGCATCACGTAGAGCATTAAAAACAACACGTAAATGTTCCAAATGTTCTTCCAAAGATTTGCTATAAATCAGTATATCATCAAAATAAACTACCACAAATCGTCCAATGAAAGCACGTAAAACTTCGTTCATTAATCTCATGAAAGTACTAGGTGCATTAGTTAACCCAAAAGGCATGACTAACCACTCATATAATCCAAACTTAGTTTTAAATGCTGTTTTCCATTCATCTCCCAATTTCATACGAATTTGATGGTATCCACTACGCAAATCAACTTTGGAGAATATTGTAGAGCCACTCAATTCATCAAGCATATCATCTAGCCTAGGAATAGGGTGGCGATAACGAATAGTAATATTATTGATGCCTCTACAATCAACACACATACGTGACGTACCATCCTTTTTCGGCACTAGAATAATAGGAACACACAAGGACTAAGGGATTCGCGTATATAACCTTTGTCGAGCAGCTCCTGTACTTGACGCATAATCTCCTTCGTCTCCTCCGGATTGGTGCGGTATGGTGCACGGTTGGGTAATGATGCACGGGAATTAAGTCAATTTGATGCTCAATCCCTCGAATAGGTGGTAATCCGGTGGCACGTCTTGTGGAAAGGCGTCCGAACTCTGCAAAATGTTAGTGACAGCAGGGGCAAAGAGGAAGGCACGTCCTCGAATGAAAATAATGCCTCTTTGCACACAAAAGCATAGCAAATAGATTTGCCAAAATCTAGCTCATCAATATCAGATTTGGTGGCAAGTAAACATGCACTTTTCAATTTAATTTCGAAGCAACAGTAGATGGTTTATTATTAGGCTTCATGTGTTGCTCAAATTCTTTTGCCACAATCTGATTTTCACTCTTATTTTTCTCCTGTTTTGCTTTATTAGCTCTATTAATATCATCTTTCAAAATGGACTCAGGAGTCATAGGAAGCAAAGTAATATTTTTATCCTTATGAACAAGAGTATCTTGATTGTTTCTACCATGGTGTCTGAACTTTTATCAAATTGCCATGGTCTACCAAGTAACAAGGAACATGCTTGCATAGGTACCACATCACAATCAACATAATCAGCATATGTAGAGATACTAAAATGCACACGAACAAAGACGTGTTACCTTCACCTTGCCGCTGTTGTTGAACCATTGGATGTAGTAAGGATGTGGATGTGGTCTTGTGGTGAGAGATAGCTTCTCCACCATCTCCATGCTAGCCAAATTGTTGCAGCTCCCTCCATCTATGATGGCCTTGAATAGAACGTTCCTTCACAACTCCTTTGTATGGAACAAATTATGCCTCTGATTTTGCTCACTTGTGTAACCTGCACACTCAAAACACGTTGAGCAACTAAACATTCATATCTGTCGGCATCTTGACAGCCATGTATTGTGTCTCATGATCGAATCATCTCCACCGTGTTCCTCATGTGTAATAAGAGCCAAAGTCTCCTCATCATAGTCACTAGCGGACTCATACCCACCATCCTCAAGTAGCAATCATCACACGCTGAGATTTGCATTCTCTCATAAAATGTCCTCTTCCCTTACAACGACGACAAATAATATCACTTGTGTGCCCTGTTGACGCCATGGAAGAAGAGCTCTGTGCAGGCCCAGAGGTGTGCTCTTGGCAGATAGTGGTGGTTGTGCACGCTTTCTTGTATCACGGTTGGAGGTGGCTTTGAAGGAGGTGATGGTGCGGTGGAAGTAGATGATGCACGTGGTGTCCATGATGAAGGTCGACTGCGAGAAAAGTTAGTGCGGCGCCAATGCTGTCGATCCTGCACTTCACGTTCAGCTTTACAAGCAAGATGGAATAAGCGAGTGATATTATTATAATCCTTATAGTCTAGAATGGTCGAATCTCTATTTAATCCACCCGTAAAGCGTGCAAGCATAGCTTCATTCTCCTCAACAATACCACATCTAATCAAGCCGTTTGCAATTCCCGATAATATTCTTCTACAGAATTTTATCCTTGTCTTAAACGCTGCAATTTTTGAAGTAATTCACGTTGATAATATGGTGGAACCCAACGAGTACGCATAGCAGTTTTCAAAGCAGCCCAAGTAGCTGGAGCAGGATATAATCTACAATGTTAGGACCACCAAACACATGCAAAGCTAGTGAAAGCACAAACAGCAGCAGGAACACGTCTCTCCTCGGGATATTGTAAACATGTAAATCGTTGTTCAGTTTCTAACTCCCAAGTAAGATATATATCAGGAACATATCTACCCTCAAATGGTGGAATATTCAATTTCAGTTTAGGGAGATGGTCATGATCGCGTACTGGGGAGCCCTAACATTGCCATTATTTGCATGTGGGCGACCTGGTGGTTGTGGTGCTGGTGGTTGCACGTAGTTCGATGTTGATCAACCTCATCCTCGTAATCTTCCACATAATCATCCTCGTCGGTACCAAAGCAGCAGCGATGGCGAGGAGCCAAAGAAGCACCAACAGCGATGGCAATGGCACCAGAATTTTGTCCTGGCTCAATAGGAACACGCTGAGCTCGTCCATACTGATTCGGAAGGGGCGTAGTTGTTGTCGTTGAGAGGTGCGATAGGTGCAGCCGGCGGTGGTTGTGGAAAACGCGAGCAATTCATCAAACTTGCTATCAAGCTTTGTTTCAAACGTCTTCTCAATGCCATCTATCTTCTCCATGGCCTCGTCAAATCTGTTTACCACATCTTGCACCTGTCCAATCATCATTTCTGAAACTTATCATGTAGCTGTTTGTTTGTCGTTCTCCCAATCAGTCTCATCGGCCTGTGTTCCTGCCATGGTTAGCAGCAATAGAAACACACAATAATATGATCCTCAGACTACTAGGAAGTGGTGGTGGTGGTGTGGTGGACAGTCACAAATCCGTGAAGCAAATCTCAAATTCTTACCAGTTCTTACCCGATGGCGGTGGTGATCGGCAACCGTTGTAGTCAAAACTCTCAAAGCTTGGCTATAGCGATTACGGGGAGAATCAAGCGCACGACGTAGATGTATGTGGAGCTGGGAAGGCTTATAATATGGTAGCAAAAGGGTGACAATAATCAAATCAGAGATGCAAAGTTGAATAAGCGCTCAACGACAGATCTGTGCTGGTCCTAGGCTAGACCGTGCTAGAGACGCGAGCCTAGAACACTAACAAAATCACGGCGCTGCGTAAACAAAGGAAAAGCACACTCTGAATTTTTTTTCGCTTTTTTTTTTTTGCGCTGCTTTTTTTTTTTTTGCTGCTTTTTTTTTTGCGAAAAATCACTATAATGGCGAGTGTCTCAAAACTCTTCCAGGTCAAATCGACAGGATGGGCACGAAATTTTTTCGACCAAATTTTTTTTTTTGATTGCCGGACCCAAAAACTGAAACGGGTCAAAAAACTTTCTATAACGGCGATCGCTCAATACGCTTAGAAACACCTAAAATAGGATAGCGAAAATTTTTTATCCCGTGCGTTTTGGAAAATTTTGGGCCTAAGCGGAGGGTGGTTTCGGAACCAACCTCTTCTACGGACGACAAAAGATTGCTGGAATCGAAACCTACTCGTAAAAGGAAACACGAATCGGAAATTAGATGGATCCGAAAACAAATCTAATATGCAAGGAACTCGGATTGGTGGTGGATATATGGTGGTGGTATATGGCGGTGGTGGTGGTATATGGATACGGATTGAGCGGTGGCGGATAAGCGGTGGTGGTAGATGGCAGGCGATGATGATGGTGCGGCGGCGTGACAACTTATGACCGAACTCGAAACTCTAAAAGACTAGCTCTAAGACCAGCAACTCGACACGACGATGCAACCGCAAATTCAACAACGCAAATACAGAAAAGATTATGCAAAGGCTCAGATTGGTTCGGATATGATGACCTAACCCTAATTTTTTTTTTTGGCTTTTTCGTGGACTGTAGGTATGAAGAACAGACTCGATCTAAACTACGAAAAACTGTAAAATCTCACCGACCAACCTGGAAATCTGATACCACTTGATAGAGGCAAAGGTGTCCCGTCTTTCGATGAGATGGTGGATTTCACTTTGGTGGAAGTCAACTTTGACGATCCGACTACGAACGTGCGAGGACGTCGCGCCTTAGCAATCGCTAAACCAACTCCGAGAGGTTATTGACCACGCCGAGCACGATCAACGACCACGAGGTCTATTTCCTGCGAGCAAACGAAGAACAAGCAAGAAACTGAGATTGCAATCTGGATATTGCGAATATAAGATGAAAGCTTTATTGATCAAGGTGGGGTTCTGTGGCGCCTTTGTGCAGTCGTTGAACACAAGCGAAATGCGCGAAGTTGCAGCTATGGCGAACTTTTGATCTAAACAAAACCCAAGTCTAAACGGTGCCCTAAGGGCTGTATATATGGAGGAAGAGGGGTGAATTTCGTGGCCCTTGGTGGAGGGGTCCAAACTAACCCTATCTCTTGTTTCCCCCACATACGGACTCTAAAAATAGCCTATACTAATGTATTTCGAAATTACATGGGCCTGGCCCAATAATAAGGTGTGTGAAGCACCTAGAATAGCCTATGGACGAATATTATGAAGTGGCATCTTGTATATTTCGTCCAAGGCTTCATGCACTCCTTATGGTGGCTTCAAAGTCCTGAAATCATCACTTGTAACTCCGTTCTTGATCTCCTTGCATGCCATCAACTCCATGTGTGTTCTTGCTCCAATGTTCATCCTTCTCCAAGCTAGGCCCTTCATTTGTAAGCAAAACAAATGTATCCAATTTAGGCAGCATCATATTCTCATGAACATTAGAATCATTACCAAGAAACGAAAGTACCTGGTAATTTAGTTGGCGTGCGCGAGCTCTAGTAATTGGTCCAGTATGTATAGCAGCAGGGGCTGTGGGTGTAACAATGGTATTGATGTCCTCATCAATGACCTTGAGATACAATCTATGGGATTGTTAATGAAGTTGAGAAGGTTTCACCCAAGTTTGCATCAAGAATCCGCCTCAAATAAATGGCCGGTATATATTTATCGCTCTAAGCACATGCGACGTGGCCGATGGAGTGTTGACGTCGTCCTTAGAACCAACACGGTACAAGTTATTTTTCGGCATACTACCTTTCCCGAAAAACAGGGGGCATGTGTTGACGCTCAAAAATGGCATGATCGGAAAGAGTGACTTGAGTCTACAATGGAATGAGGTTAAAATTATGAGTTTATGTCACCATTTGATGGCCTTCGTCAAGATGATCGAAATAAATATGAAGATGGACCAAAAAGGAGCTCAAGTGCAAAAGATATGACAATTTCGGAGATACCCGTGTTGACACCTGATTAAAGAATGGAATTAGACCTAATTTAGAAGACCTCGGATGGGAAAAGTTACAACTGCAAAGTTCTTCGCCTCCTCGAGACGGACGATTTTGATATAAAGATCGTCCCCATCCGAATTCGTATGCAAAAGTTACAGCCAAAACTGTGCGCTGCAGCACTGTATGGCCGGATCATCCGGACCGGGGTCCAGATCATCCAGCCGAGGGCCGAAAAATTAACCAAAACAACAGAAGCTAAAAGTTGAAGCCGGATGATCTGGATCAACTCCCGGATGATCTGGGTAAAGGCCGGACAATCCGGGCAATCGTCCGGGTGTCCGGACACGTTTTTCTGCTGCAGACTTTAGAAAACGGCCCGAAACACCCTGGAGATGGCCTCGTATGAAAAAGTGTTCAACATGAAAGTTGTGCGTCTCATCGAGACGGTCGATTTGGATATAAAAAATGTCCAAAGCCAAGGTCGTATAAGGATTCTAGAGCCAAAACAGTGAGCTGCTGTCAAAAAACTGGGCTAGGCCGGATCATCCGGGCCTTGAGCCGGACATCCGGGCCGGGGGTCATGAATAGTCCGTGTTTTATTAGATTTTGATGATTCGGACGGCTAGGCAAGTCCTTTTCTTGTACGGAAAGTCCACCCGCCTCTTATATAGACAAGAGGTGACGGCCGATTGAACAACACACAATCGAACAATCATCTACCACTTTTACCTTTACTTTTCCTTCTCCCTTGTTCTTCTTCTTCCTCGTTCTTCGTTCGTTCTTCTTATTGCAGGGCGGCAAACCTCGAGGCCCTAGGGGCGGTCAGGCAGACCTAGGGCAGTCCATAGCCGCCGCGCGCCCTGACGGGGTCCCTCCCGGGCGTGTGGGGTTTCGGGTCTACAAAAGCACCCGCCGGATTGTCTTGCGTACCGCGCTTTCGGCGGGTCTACTTCGACGTGAGCTGCGGTGCATCACCCTCGGCGTTGGAGGTACACGGTGACGTGTTCGTGTGCGAACAATGCGGTCCAATTATGGTCAAGCCACGTAATGGACCTATTCTGCAGTGTGCCTCCGGCGCCGCCCAAGGTATTTTTCGTCTGTAATTATGTACACGGGTATACAAACCACGACCTGGTGGGGCGATCGGCGCAGGCTGAACTGCTAATCAAGGTCCGGATCCACTGATTTATGCGCAGGCCGGATTCTCTTGGATGTGTCATTGGCTTTAGTGGCCTGTGAACTGCTCGGCTTGATATGGCCGCTATACACTTCGGCTGCAAGGGCCGCGGTGTGTTCTTCAGTACTGAGTGAGCGCTCCATATTACCATTGACTATAATAACGCCACGAGGTCCAGGAATTTTGAGCTTCAACTAAGCATAATGAGGGATTGCATTAAGGCGGGCGAAGGCACTTCGTCCGAGCAACGCATGGTAACCACTGCGGAAAGGGAGGATGTTGAAGATTAACTCTTCACTGCGAAAGTTATCTGGGGAGTCGAATACTACCTCCAGTGTGATTGAGCCCGTACAACGGGCCTCCACTCCTGGTATCACACCTTTAAATGTAGTGTTACTAGGCTTGATACGTGATGGGTTGATCCCCATCTTACGAATGGTATCTTGATAGATCAAGTTGAGACTGCTTCCTCCATCCATAAGGACTCTAGTGAGGTGGTATCCATCGATGATTGGATCAAGAACCAAAGCGGCCGAATGAGGGAGTTCTGGATTAGGGGGTCCTCGGACGGCCGGACTATGCATGGGCCGGACTGATGGGCTATGAAGATACAAGACAGAAGACTTCTTCCCGTGTCCGGATGGGACTCTCCTTTGCGTGGATGACAAGCTTGGCGATTTGGATATGTAGATTCCTTTCTCTATAACCGACCTTGTATAACCCTAGTCCCCTCCGGTGTCTATATAAACCGGAGGGTTTAGTCCGTAGAGGCAATCATCATAATCATATAGGCTAGACTTCTAGGGTTTTAGCCATTACGATCTCGTGGTAGCTCAACTCTTGTAATACTCATATTCATCAAGATCAATCAAGCAGGAGGTAGGGCATTACCTCCATAGAGAGTGCCCGAACCTGGGTAAACATCGTGTCCCCCGACTCCTGTTACCATCGACCTTAGATGCACAGTTCAGGGTCCACTATCCGAGATCCGCCGGTTTTGACACCGACATTGGTGCTTTCATTGAGAGTTCCACTGCGTCGTCACCAAAAGGTTTGATGGCTCCATCAATCATTTACGACAATGCAGTCTAGGGGGAGATTTTTCCTCCCCAGACAGATCTTCGTATTCGGCGGCTTTGCACTGCGGGCCAACTTGCTTAGCCATCTAGAGCATATCGACAACTACGCCCCTGGCCATCAGGTCAGTTTTGAAAGCTTGAATTACGTGGCCGATATCTGCGGAGACTTGATCTTCTACGGATTCGAGCCCATGACAGCCGCTCCTTGCCACCACGATGAACATGACCTAAATCTGTCATCGGACCGTGCTCAGGAGATTGCACATGTAACTGCTTAGGCCCTACATCCGGTGCAGATTGTGCCGTCCGAGGACGGGAAGCTCAACCCCACCACCGAAGCCACAGAATCAGCGGCGTTAGAGCCGCACACAGATCCAACCTTGAGCGGGGCCTGTGTCACCGGAACCTCGGATTCGTCTCCGGCTATAGGTTCCGAACCGCGTGCATCCGCGCCCATCGAACCTGATCAGGTGTCGATCGTTGAGTTCAGCTCCGCGGACATCTTCCGGCACTCGCCTTTAGGCGATGTGCTAAACTTATTAAAAGCCCTCTCCTTATCAGGAGACTCTCAGCCGAACTATATCCGGCTTGAATTGGAAGCTGGTGACGGAGAATTCCGCTTCCCACCCACCACCCACTTTATAGCCATTGTCAAAGACTTAACTGACATGCTCGATTACGATTGTGAAGACATCGACGGTATGGATGATGATGCCGGAGAGGATCAGGCACAAAAACCACCGCTTACAGGGCGCTGGACTGCCACTTCTTCATACGATGTATATATGGTGGACACACTTAAAGAGAAGGAGGCCAACGGTCATAACGATAAGCCTGTCGATGAACCTCCCAAGCGTCAGCGTCAGAAGCACCGATCTCGATCCGGCAAAGGGAAAGATAGCAACATTGTCACTGACGACGGTGATAATCTGGACCAAGCTGAGTACCCCGTAGATCCAGTAATGGAGCAGGACGAGCGAGAGGACAGCGAACATAGTCCGGCGACGTTGTCTGACCACAGCGATGCGGAAGATAGCAATTATCAAACTATCTCCAATGAGGAGGTCAGCCTGGGCGACGACGAATTCATCGTCCCAGAAGAACCCTTAGAAGAAGAGCGCCTCCATCAAAGGCTTATCGCCACTGCAAGGAGCCTGAAGAAGCAGAAGCAGCGGCTTAAAGCCGCACAAGATACGCTCAATGATAGATAGAACGAAGTGCTAGACGCTGGGGAAAAATATGGTGTTAGTCGCCAAACAAAGGGCTATCCTAAGCGTAAACTGCTGCCCGAATTCGACGACGAGGCTATTGCGCCCATACTGCCGAAAAACAATATCGCTGACAAACCGGACCGACCACCTCGTGGACGAGACAGAGTGGCTAGCAATGGCGTACACAAGCCCGCACCCCCTCCCCGTAAAGGAAGGAAGGCTGCGGCCCAGGGCCAGAAACATGATCTATGTGAGGACCTGAACATAAAGGTTGGCAGGACCATATCCTTCTATGGATCCAGGGACCGTGTTCCCACGCGGAACTGTGGTTATCAAGCTAAATATGCCGGTCATATACCAGTTCGGAGCCGATACCGAACATTACAACATCGGACCCACGCCACGATGTAGCCAAATACAGGGGTGCCGCACACCCCCTGTGCTTCGCCGATGAGGTGTTGGACCACGAATTTCCAGAAGGGTTTAAACTCGTAAATATCGAGGCATATGATGGAACGATGGATCCAGCGGTCTGGATAGAAGACTTTATTCTTCACATCCACATGGCTCACAGAGATGATCTCCACGCCATCAAATATTTACCCATCAAGATGAAAGGACCAGCTCGACATTGGCTGAAAAGCCTCCCAGAAAACTCCATTGGAAGTTGGGAAGAACTCGAGGATGCTTTTCGGGCCAATTTTCAAGGGACCTATGTCCAACCCCCGGATGCTGACGATCTAAGTCACATAATCCAACAACCCGGGGAATCAGCCCATAAGCTTTGGAATCGGTTTCTCACTAAGAAGAACCAAATCATTGATTGTCCGGACGCCGAAGCCTTAGCAGCATTCAAGCACAGTGTCCGGGATGAATGGCTAGCTAGACACCTCGGCCAAGAAAAGCCAAGGACAATGGCAGCCCTAACCACGCTCATGACCCGTTTTTGCGCGGGCGAGGATAGCTGGTTAGCCCGTAGTAGCACCAGCGAGCCTGGCACATCCGAAGTTAGGGATGACAATGGAAAGTCACGACGTAACAAAAATAACCGTCGAAACAATGCTGGAAGCCCAGATGATATGGCAGTAAACGCCGGATTCAGTGGCTCCAGACCCGGTCAGTGGGAGAAACCATTTAAAGGCAACAAAGATGGTCCATCCAGCCTGGACAAAATATTAGACAAGCCCTGCCAGATCCATGGCACCCCCACTAAACATGAGAACCATACCAACCGCAGTTGTTGGGTCTTCAAGCAGGCCGGCAAGCTCACCGCCGAACACATGGGGAAGTGATGTAGGGTGGAACCCTATGGGGAGATCTTTCACGAATTGGAGGGGGAATCCCCAAGAACAAGATGAACAAAGGAGGGAAAACAGGAGGAACACTCAAGAACAAGTCAAATCACACATCCACTAGACAATCAAACACACAAGATCCACAAGGTACATGAACAACAAAGGGAAATAAGATACATGGTAGAGTTCATCCCAAATCCTATGAAGGAGATGAGGGCTTGATGATCCTATGATTGGGATCCTTCCCCAAGGAGGAGGTCTTGATGTTTGGTCACTCCAAGAGGAGGTCTTGATCTCCTAGTTGAGTGGATCCATGGAGCAAAGCTCACAAATGTCTATCAACTACTTTTCCTACCCTAAACATAGCCCTAGGTACAGTTTATATAGTCTTGGGGTCAAAGTAGCTGAAGAGGGGCTCGGATTGGGGATCACAGCCGTCCATCCTGATGAGCCCATGCGCATGGGGTAAGTTGGGCCCGTGCGCACGGGGGTCCCGTGGGCACGGTACAGGCCCGTGCGCACGGGGGTGCTCCAGCGCCAACTCTCTGAGTAGTCCGTGCGCACAGGGTCTTCGAGGCCCGTGGGCACAGGATCGCCTGGGAGGAGCAGAGTTCATCTTGTTGCACTCCTTCTTCCTCCTTGTGACCTTGGGGTCCTTCTACTACTCCTTTGGGGTGTTCCTCACCAGCTTGTGGTCGTCGGTCTTCGTTCCTAAGGACACATAGAGCACTTTGGTGAGGTAGCAAGCAAGTCCAATGGATATTCATGTTGTTCTCGAAGAAGAGCGGGTTCACCTTAATTCCAATGGCGTATGTTCGAGGTCTCGTCATATGTCCTCTTGGGGTATGGAGAGTGGTCGGAGTGTACATGGCGATGACCGTGGGATGCTCCGGATCATCTCCCCCCCCCTTGGGAAAGATCCGATCTCAGATCGTGACCCTCATCACCATGGAAATGGTTGTCGTAGTCGGACATGTAATTGGACGAAGTTGAATACATGGCGTAATCCAAGTAGTCCAAGGTGTCATCGGAGTGATAGACATGCAAAAAGAGCAAACACAAGCAACACTCGGAAATACAATGTTTAGCGCACACAAAGTGTCCATCATTTAAGGATGAGTCCGTGCGGCAAGAGTGGTCGTGCCAAAGCGCATGAAGCTCATCAAGATGATCTAGAATGAGATGCAAAGCATTCATGGGAGGACATGCAATCATTGTGCACCCAAATGTGTTGTAAATATGATCAATGCAACCACGGTGCAAAATGATGTCATAGTGAGATGGTTTATCAATAGCATGAATATGGCAATGGATGCTCAACATGTGTACGTTATCATGCAATTTATGGTGGACAATATGATCATGATGTATGTATATGCCATCGAGGTAGATCACAACAAATTTGCTAAGGAAATGCACAAGCTCATGTATCATGGATGACATGGGAATACAAGATGCAACAAGGCAATCATAATGTGAGTCAATCCATGCATGAGGTGCAAACTTGTGGTAAGTATGATATGTCCATCGAGCATGACATGTATGAGCACAATCAACAAATATGAAGGTGTTGGTGTACCAAAGCTTGATGTCGAGGCATGAGTGGAGTGCCGAAGGTGCATCCAATAAATGCGAGCGCTCCTCAATGTGAAGTTCCATGTAGCCAATCTCCAATGTCGCTCCTCCGTTCACGAGATGTATCATGTAGACAACAAGAAGGAAACAACAATGAAAGAGTGACCCATCCAATATGGATATTTGAGGATGGCTTAAAGAGAAGGAGTTCACCTCAATAAAGTTCCCAAAGATGTTGGAGTTATACATCATGTATGCCTTCACATAACCAATATGTCTCATGACGGTAATGCCTTGTGAATCCTTCAAAATGAAAGAACATGACAAACACTCGGAAAAACTAATGAGGTTAGTGGAAATGCAAAACCTATCATTCAAGTGGTAAGATACCCAACAAGTGTATGCATCATGCTCATCATAAGAAGGTACAAGGGAGAATTTCATAGTGTGGAGGCATATGATGCAAGAACAACCAAATACAAGAGGCTCAAGGAAAGAAGTATGCATCACAAGTAAGTTGTCAAAGTCTCCAAGATCAATAAGCATAGTATGGTGCACTCAATACAAGTGGATATGAAAGAGGCAACTAATAGACACAAGAGACAATGATCAAGATATATCATGTGAGAGGCATGAGCATATATGTCATCAACCCAAGAAAGCAAGTAATAGTGGAACATGGGTGATGCAACATAGCAAGCAATCATAGCAATCAAGTCAAGCAAGCTAGTAGTGCGAAGATGCAACATACTAGGAGGAATCATGGCAACCATGTCATGTGTGCAAATAGTGGGCATGAATAATGCACATGACATATCACAAGCATGAAAGCAAGATATGAGTAAAATAGCATGAGGCACATGATAAACATGGCAAAAGCAACAAGGATCTCCACCAAGTATGCAAAGACACATAGGAATATCATAATGGTGAAGTATGGGTAGATGCAAACAAGGGTCACAATTGCATGGCAAAGGCATAGAAGCAAGCATAGCATGCAAAGTGAACACGATAAAATGAGCATAAGGTGACAAGTGGTAAATGGCCCATAGCCGTGTGAGAGCCAAGTAGAAGAGATGCGCGTAGTCCTTGCGCGAGGGAACGGTGGTAAGGAGAGTCCACGGGATCCCAAAGCATCGTTGCTCTCAAGAGCTCCTTTCGTCAACTCTTGGGATTGAGAGGTTAACGAGTATACGTGAGTACCTACACAAAACAAAGACAAAGGAAAAATTGTGCGTGCGTGGTAGATGTACACATCATCCATCATGATGCGCACATGCATGTGTCGGTGAGCACAAAATAGCCAATGCTCAAATAAATGAGATGCGTGATATAGAAACATGTAATCCATCATGAGAGGTTTGTTATTATGTATGGCATAATGGAGACTCAAAGGATGTAATGCATCATGAGAAATATCGAGAGCATTGTTATTCATGTTATGCATATGGTGCACGCAATCATGGGAATCATGCAAAGTATGAAATGTATCAAGATCTCCGAATAAGTATGAGGAAACTATGGGGGTCTCCTCATGAGCATGAGTAGCAACATCACGTGGAGAATATTGACAACATCCAAAACAAAGCATATGTGGTTCAATGTGATCATGGCATGGCATAGTAGATGAACTGCGAAAATCATGTAAAGGAAGCATGGCAATATCATCACAAGAGAAGCAAAAGCCAATGACCATCATCTCGTCATCTATGCCATAGGTGCAAATGGGATTTATTTTAATGGGGCATGCATAGTTACTATGTTGAGATCGAAATGATGCAATATGGTTGATCTCACTCATGGCATATGACAAGTTCAATGGATTGTCAAACATGATGTGACCTATAGACTTTTCACATGATATCCTATGGAGCATAGCATCACAACTAGGCAACTCAACATGCTCATTATCATATTCATCATAAATAGGTAAGTCAAGGCATGACGAAGTTTCACTAGCATGAAGCATGGTAATAGGTGGGTCAACATCATGGGAGCAATCATTGTCAAGAGCGTCCACTAGTGGGACAAGAGAAGCACCATCACCTATGTTACCTTTGGAACGTCGCTCATGTGTTGTAGGTGAGGTGTTGAAGATCGTCTCGTTGTGAACTTCATGTTGATGGAACCATGTGGGAGGTGCATCATCGTCCACCATGGCCATCATATTGTCCATTGGAGGGATGGACTCATCAAGGATAGGCATGTCGTCATGTAGGAGACCTAGCACCAAATAAGAAAACACACTAGGAGTAGAGGTTAAGTCATTAGAAATCATGGTGGCCTCACGTGTCGTGTCAACTACCTCACTCACTAAGTGTTGTGGCTCACTCACTCCCTCAAGGATGCACTCACTCATATGGTTGGTGGGGTCACTCAAATGGTGCTCAACCTCACATAGGATGTGTGGCATGCTCTCATGTGTGGGGCTAGTGGTGGTCACACTCATCCTCTCATAGGAAATACTCTCAATATCACATATGGTAGAGTCACTCATGTCCCTCATGTGGTGGTGGCTCTCCTCACATGACAAATGGGGCATCTTGACATATGTGGGTGTCGGAGAGATGTAGGTGCAAATGTCTCCATGCTCAACTCCTATCGCCGTGGTCGAGGGGGATGGCCCTTGCTCGACCTTCGTGTCACCGTCTTGGTGTTGGAGGCCCATATGATGTGGCACCTCGTAGCTCGTCTCCATGATCGAAGGGAGTTTCCCATGCTCGGCCATCGTCCTTGAGGGGCTTCCGAAGATGGAAGTGTCGCCCTCGCTCGTAGGTCATCGCCTTGGACTTGATGAAGTCGTTGTAGGCGTACTCGTGGGAAGTAGGCGAAGATGCCGTACGTCCAAAGGCGGAGATGCCTTGATAGCACTTGGCGAAGATGCCAAAGTGGTTAGTGTAGCCGTAGCGCCGTCTTGGTGGTGGTTGTCTCGCGGTCTTCTTTTGTGCTCTTGAAGCTTGGACTTGGCGTGAAGTAGGGCTTGTTGGGACTTGTGCATTTGCGCTTGTGGAGCACCTTCATGATGATGATGTCCTTGTCGTGCTTGAGCTCGTAGTAGATGTCGTTAAATGGTAAATCGTGCACATGATGCTTGGATGTGACTTGCCCTTCATGACGATGTTGATCACAAAAGTGATGGTGGTCGCCATGTAGATGTGGACGAGGACGATTTGCACTTGCATCGTGGCCGCGCTCCGAAGACTTGTGGCTTGAATGTCGCCGCCTTAAAGATGACGAAGGGGAAGAAGACTTGATCAAGGTTTTAATCTCCTCCATCCTTGCATCTTGCTCCTCTTTATGTGCGGAAAGCTTCTTGTCGATGTAGTCCTTTTTCCTTGCTTCGGAGTGACGAATGTCGATGGAGATGTTCTCGATGCGCTCTCACAATCTTGATTGTGCACCTTGCATTTGTCGTTGTAGATCAAAGATGGACGCTTTTGTGATGTAGTTGTTCACGCCGTCGTTGTTGTCGTAGACCGGAGAGGAAATGCCGTGCCTATCCATCACAAGACTCGAGCAAAGGTGAGTAGGAAATGAGATAAACAATACCAAGCTACCTTTTCCCAAAGTTGAGGATGTATCTTGTAACACTCAATGTGAAATGAAAGAATAGTGGAATTGGTACCGGACTTGTTCACTCACACCTATCAAGTAAAGCTTATGGTAGAGCTCGGTGAGGATAGTAGCACAAAAAGTTGATGCAAAATGTTAGCAAGAGTCAATAATGTGGGGAAAGATTCACAAATTCGCAAGTGAAACAAGTAGACCAATAGCAAATGTGGTACACGGAAACACACACATGGATAGATAAATGGGGTCGTGCAACCAAGGAATGAGCACAAAATGTGGAGTCCACGGAAAACGCTCGTGTTGCACAACTCAAGAGAGACGCTAGCACGATTGCTCAATAGGCGGATACGACACTTGTGCACAACCTATAAGATGCAAAATGGATAAACTTTCTATCCCAAGTATGCTATGTATGTATGGTTCCCGGTGTTTCTCTCAAGATGATCCAAGATGATCGGATATGACAATCTTATGTGTGATGGGGTATGATGCTATGGCACTTGCTTACAAGCTTCTTTGCTCTCTTTCTTTTGCTTAAAAGCTTTATTTCTTTTTTTCTCTATGTCCACTTTTGCACAATGCACAAACCAAGATAGCAATTGCGTATATGCGGGAACAAACTTGTGACACAATATATGATTTTAGATATGCACCACGATGATATGGTATGTTTGCTATGGGAAGTATGATCACTAATGTGCACAAGTAACGTTGCCGGCAATACTCAAATGGCTAGTCTCAATAGGCAAGTAACGCAAAATGGTCTAGGGGTTAACAATGCAATGGCAAGGGCATATACAATGGAGGGATACCACGATACCAAGATGATATGGAGGTTACCGTCCTTTGCAATGATGAGTGGCTGTGTTCTTAATGTAGATACCAAGATGATGTAGAACCGTCCCTAAGTAGCCGAAACACCTTAGGAAACGGTAAAAACCGCAAACTCAAAATCTCCAATGGTAAATGTCAAATGGTGGTAGCGAAAAGCGGTGGTGTTGCACTAGGTAATGCGGAAGTGGAAGGATGGGTTATGCGAGTCAATGTTGAAGTTGCCGTCCCTAAGTAGCCGAAACACCTTAGGAGACACAACACACAACTCAAACAAGCTCAAACAAAATTGGGTTAATTTGGGATGGTGGAAGTGTATGGTGGGTAAGCCTATGTGGAAATGGTGGTGGTGGTTGATGAAGAAGCAACCGTCCCTAAGTAGCCGAAACACCTTAGGAGACTCAAGTCACCACTTAAACAACCAAAAATGCTATATGGAGCGAAACGGGTTAGGTTGCGGAAGACTATGGTGGTTTTGCGGATGATATGGTGGAAGACCTAGGCAAAGATGCCAAAATTTCAAAATTTTGATGGAATCAAATGGTTATGGTACCTATCTAGGTGGATGGGTAATGTCAATAGCTACTCAACGAGCTAAAGAACGCGAAAATCGGACTCCGGATGTGGAAGTTATGGCCGAAATGGTGAGGTGCTGGCGGCTGACCTGGGGGGGCCGTGCGCACGGGGTCTATAGGGGCCGTGGGCACGGGATCCCATGCGCACAGTACACACACCGAGGGCACAGGGTCACCTGGTACTCGCGGGTTTGGTAGATTTCTTGGCGATTTGGGCTCCAAATGGATGGATCTCGTGGTTGGGGTTGAGGTGGGGGTAGGGGCTGGTATGGAGGACGAAGGGACAGGGAAGAAACACACAGGAAGGGCCGTGCGCACGGGGTCTGATAGGCCTGTGTGCACGGGGGGCCGTGTACACGGGGGCCCGATGGCCCGTGTGCACGGGGTCCTCTGAGAGCGGAGGAACTGCTCCGGATCCGTGGGGAATTTCGAAATTGGGGTCAAATTCGAAGGATGGAAGGTAGGGGAAAGTGGGAGAGCGGTGGATCTACTTGCCAAACACCGAATCCATGGATCAAATCCAACAAAATCACACTAAACCAACAAATCACAAAAAAAATTGGGGCTATTTTTGGTGGGGAAATTTTCGAATAGGACAAAAACAACAAAATCAAGCTAGAAAACACGGGGTAGGGGCTCCAAAAACGTGATCAACGTGGCTCATGATACCATAGATGATGTAGGGTGGAACCCTATGGGGAGATCTTTCACGAATTGGAGGGGGAATCCCCAAGAACAAGATGAACAAAGGAGGGAAAACAAGAGGAACACTCAAGAACAAGTCAAATCACACATTCACTAGACAATCAAACACACAAGATCCACAAGGTACATGAACAACAAAGGGAAATAGATACATGGTAGAGTTCATCCCAAATCCTATGAAGGAGATGAGGGCTTGATGATCCTATGATTGGGATCCTTCCCCAAGGAGGAGGTCTTGATGTTTGGTCACTCCAAGAGGAGGTCTTGATCTCCTAGTGGAGTGGATCCATGGAGCAAAGCTCACAAATGTCTATCAACTACTTTGCCTACCCTAAACATAGCCCTAGGTATGGTTTATATAGTCTTGGGGTCGAAGTAGGTGAAGAGGGGCTCGAATTGGGGATCATAGCCGTCCATCCTGATGATCCCGTGCGCACGACCCCAACCTACCCCGTACGCACGGGGGTCCCGTGGGCACGGTACAGGCCCGTGCGCACGGGGGTGCTCCAGCGCCAACTCTTTGAGTAGTCCGTGCGCACGGGGTCTTCGAGGCCCGTGGGCACTGGGTCGCCTGGGAGGTGCAGAGTTCATCTTGTTGCACTCCTTCCTCCTTGTGGCCTTGGGGTCCTTCTCCTACTCCTTTGGGGTGTTCCTCACCAGCTTGTGGTCATCGGTCTTCGTTCCTAAGGACACATAGAGCACTTTGGTGAGGTAGCAAGCAAGTCCAATGGATATTCATGATGTTCTCAGAGAAGAGCGGGTTCACCTTAATTCCAATGGCATATGTTCGAGGTCTCGTCATATGTCCTCTTGGGGTATGGAGAGTTGTCGGAGTGTACATGGGGATGACCGTGGGATGCTCCGCATCAGGAAGGGACCTCAGAGCAAAGTCGAGGATGAACCTCGCCAGCCGAACACGGGGGGACAGAAGAAATTTCCATCGGAGATCAAAACATTGAACATGATCTATGTCACTCATATCCCAAAGAGGGAGCGCAAGCGCGCACTCCGAGATGTCTATGCCGTTGAGCCTGTTGCCCCCAAATTCAGCCCATGGTCCGCCTGTCCGATCACCTTTGATCGTAGGGATCATCCGACTAGTATCCGTCACAGGGGTTCGGCTTCCCTAGTGCTCGATCCAATAATCAATGGATACCATCTCACTCGAGTCCTTATGGATGGCGACAGCAGTCTCAATCTGATATATCAGGACACTGTCCGCAAGATGGGGATAGACCCATCAAGAATCAAACCAAGTAGCACGATCTTTAAAGGAGTTATACCTGGCATAGAAGCCCGCTGCACGGGCTTTTTAACACTGGAGGTCGTATTCGTCTCTCCCGATAACTTTCGAAGCGAAGAGTTAATCTTTGACGTAGCTCTGTTTCGAAGCAGATATCATGCACTACTCGGAAGAACGGCGTTCGCCCGCTTTAATGCAGTCCCGCATTATGCTTATCTAAAGCTCAAAATGCCTGGACCACATGGCGTCATTACGGTCAATGGAAATATGGAGCGCTCACTTCATACGGAGGAGGACACTACGGCCTTAGCAGCCGAAGTCCAAAATGGCCTATTCAAGCCGAACAGCTCATCGGTCGTTAAGACCGCAGACACAACTAAACGTGTCTGGCGTATGCCTTAGTGCGGCACCTCAGATAAACCTGAGCTCGATTAGCAGTTACGCCCCCATTGACTGCCCCATAAGGTGATAGCATACATGCCTCGTGTACACAAGTATACCCTTAAAATTCCTTGGGCGGCGCTATGGGCACACTGCACACAAATAGTCCATAGTTCGGCTTGACCCTATTCAAACTCTAAAGTTATCTTTCAAGGTTCACTGAACGAACCAGCTTTGTTTACGGCCACACTGGATTCCTTTTTCTAGGTTTTTTTCTTTTTTACAGATGGCCATCACACTCCCCCCTTCTAGGACACATCACAAAGGAGAAAACGGCGCAGATGTGCAGCAGGGCCCCGCACTAAGGTTTCTTTTTAGATTAAGACCATGTGTAAACCTTTTTATCTCTTTTTGTTTTATTATTTTTTGGCATGTAAAATGTCCAAGGAAGCTATCGGCATTATCTGTAAGTACACGGCTCGCCGTGCTAGAAAGGGATACTATAGAAGCAGCTTGGTTCATATTGTGTTTGGAGTTTTATTCTCTCACCACCTGCGTTCTCTCCCCATGTCAGATTGCCACACATGCCTTGACACCAGGGTCCATTACCAGGGGCTGTATTCGGCCTGATACACATTGAAAAGTCCAAACACCTATAGGGAGTGTTCAACGTCACTAGTTTGGCCTTATATGCATTAGCTCTGAATCATGTCTTTGGTCAATAGTTAGGTTGCCCTACTCCTGTGCTTACTACCTTATGTTCCGCTCTATCGGCTAGGGTAGTAAAGGGAGAACTACTATGATTGTATCCTGGTTCGTCCGGATGAGCACCTCGGTAGAGAAAGCCGAAAACTGACTGTCATGATGCGGCGAGAGCTGGTCAACCACTAGATGACTCACCGGAATCTTCGCGATTCCTTCCGTATTACACGAAGGACCGTTCTTTTGGTGATGTATGTCAATGCACCGTATTCGGATAACCGCGTACGTACCAGGGGCTATATTGTAGAACCACCGTCAAACTCCTATGGCTAAGTGAAAGTGTTAAAGCATATAGTCTGATTGCCTGGTTCGCCGCATTAACACCTCCTTAATGGAACAAGATGTTGGGTCAAGAGTGGTCAAGTGCTTTTCCGAACACCCTCGCGTTATACGCGAGGGGGCAGAAGCCGACGACTGGCAAACTTCCAAATTATACAAAGAAACGGCCGCACAGGAGGTACCAAAAACTTTTTAAATAAAAAACATAGCCTTAAATATATCATCATATTGTTTTTACAATTTTGGTGCACTTCACTCGAACATAATATCTTTGGAGCACTGACCCTCTATCAAGCGGCACCCTCTAGGACAACCGCAAAATAATGCTCTGGCGTGTAATGGTCCTTGACCTCGGGTGGACTTTTTGCTGCAATATCGATGGCCTTCATCTTCGCCCAGTACATCTTGAGGAAGGCAAGGGCCATCCGTGCACCTTCCATGCACGTTGACCGCTTAACAGCGTCGATACGTGGCACCGCATCCACAAGTCGCTGCACCAAACCAAAATAACTATTCAGAACTAGCTCCGTCGACCATAGTCGGACCACGATGTCTTTCATGGCAGATCCGGATATACTATGGAGCTCGGCCCACTGGGCCATCTGTTCGTTCAGCAACAGCAGACGCTTTGGCATGCTAAATTGCGACCAGCAAAGCTTTTCCTTCGCATGTCCTTCTTGCGCTTGGGAAAACTGCGTCGCATTTGAGACACTCTTCGGCAAGTCCAAAAATGCGTGTGGAGAACTCCACATTTGATTAAGCGGGGCATACTTCAGATCGTCGAATTTAGTTTGTAATAGGAACGGCTTACCAGCCGCGATCTCCCCAGCTTGTCGGATCTCCCCCCGAGCCGCCCTAGACTCGGACCATGCTTCCCTTGCCTTTTGTAAGGCCTTGTCAAGATCAGCCGCTCTGGTTTGGTTATCTTTCCCGAGCAATTCGCATCGGTTAGTGGCATCCTTTAGCTCAAGCGCCATAGTAGATATCCTCTCCTCGCACAGGCGCCGAGCAGCCTATTCGGCCTTTAATTCAGCAGCTGCCTTATCGACAGCCGCATTACTCATCCTGGCTTGCTCCTTGGCCCGGGCAAGCTCTTCCCGAAGGGTCTCAACCGCGGCGGCACTAACTGTAGTCATGCATATCTGAGTATGCAATTCTCGGCGTCATGCTCATATTATTGCACTTGCATATACTGACTGCCCCAAAGACATACCTTGCACGTCATCGAGCCGCCTGTTAATAAGTGTCATGTCATCATCCGCCGCATCAAGTTTCTGCTTCAGATCTGCAATATCTGTAGCTTGGGCAGTCATCATGGATGTAACAACCTGTGTTCCAATTAGTCAGAATAGTTCCTGGGCATATCTTTTTGGACCCTCTGATAGCCTCCCTTTGGACGCCAACCAGAGTCTGAAGGGCTACTATCTCTACACAGGCGCATTTTGCATTTATAACACAATTGAAAATATTACATTACGTACCTCAAAGCCTCTTAGTAGGCTCGTAAAGGCTTCATTCAATCCGCTTTTCATGGACAGAACCCTCTCAACAACCGTACCCATCAAGGTACGATGTTCCTTTGAGATCGACGCATGTCGCAATTTGTCCATCAATGTATCTGGCGCCTCCGGATCCGGAGCAGATTGCGCTGTCCCTCGGATATCGGATAGTCTGGGGCCATTATTGTCGGTCCCCGTAGGGGCTGCACACTTCGGACCCTGGACTTCGGGCCCGGTCTTCACTGTCCCTCGCACCGCTTGTTGATCAGGAGAGATCCTCCGGGACGACACCTCGGGGTTGTCTGCCCTATCGGACGGGGAGATTGGTGGAGGCGTCTTGCTCTCCATCATCTCCGGAAGAAGATCCCCCGAGGAGGAGGACTGTTGAGGAAGGCTGTATGCCGGATAGCAAACATATATTTTAAATATTACCCTCGCAACCAGGAAAGAATGGAATATGTTTAAAACACCCTTGTTCACTTACGATTCGGCTAAGGGCATGTCCTTATGGAGAACTGCGTGTCAACGTCGCCTCCCAAACCAGAACCCCCTGACAGAGATATCTTCCCTCGCTTAGAAGCCTTTATCTTCAAGTCTTCGGAAGCGATCCTCTTCTTCCCATGGGGAGAAGGGATGTCAGTTTCTCCTTCCCTTTTATCTTCAGAAGAGGGAGCTCCAATCTCCCCGGACGAGGTATTTGGTATACTTCTGGAATGGGGGCCTCCTGGGCCTTCTTGCTCTCCGCCTTGCCTTCCTCCACCGGCACTTGATATGGTGCCGGAACCAACATCCTTGTTAACACCGGATCAGTTGGGTCCTCGGGAAGAGGGGCCGAACACCTAATTCTCTCTGCCTTCTTATCCAACCCTGGCCGAGTATGGTTTTCTCAGCATATTGTTATGAGGAATTTAACTAAGTTGTGTTCGGGAGTTGAGTGCTTACCTAGGTATCCGGATGGTTGCAGTCAAGGCCGATGTCCTCTGTAGTATCCGGCCACTGTTTTCGTGTCCCGAAGAATAATTTCCACATTCCTCTGAGTGTCGTGTCGGAGAAGTGCTGAAGGGTTCGTGGTCCTTCCGGATTGAACTCCCACATGCAGAGAGGCCGTCGCTGGCACGGTAGGACCCGACGGACCAGCATTACTTGGATTACGTTGATGAGACCGGTGTCCTTTTTAATGAGGCTCCGAATGCGGCTTTGCAGCGTCTGCACTTCATCAACGAATCCCCAGTCCATCCCCTTATTAATCCATGATGCAAGTTGTGGTGGAGGGCTAGATCGGAACGCAGGTGTAGCTGCCCGCTTGGTACCATGGGGTTCAGTGAAGTTTCTGTGAAGGAGCCCTTTGGCCAAGGAGTCTTAGTGAGTTTGCTCATTGCAGCCCCACCGCACTCCAACTGTTTCCCGTTGAGTACCTTCGGCTTCACATTAAAGGTCTTGAGCCACAAGCCGAAGTGTGGGGGAATACGGAGGAAGGCCTCGCACATGATAATAAACGCCGAGACATGAAGAAAGGAGTCCGGAGCTAGATCATGAAAATCTAGCCCATAATAGAACATGACCCTCGAACCAAGGGATGAAGAGCGAACCCTAGCCCACGGAGGAATTGGGAGATGAATACGACCCTCTCACCAGATCTGGGAGAAGGAATAACCTGCCCTTGAGCAGGGAGCCTGTGGGGGATTTCCGCGGTCAGGTATCTTGCCTCCTGGAGCTTTGCGATATCCTCCTCTGTGACAGAGGAAGCAAACCACCGGCCTTGAGGGCTGGGTTCGGACATGACTGGGAAGCGCGAAGCGATTAAATTGAACCTTGGGTGCTGGAACTCGAGGTGGGAGAGGTTGAGGGAAGGCTTGGCGTAAGGGAAAAAGGACGAGTCTTAGCCCCTTTATAAAGGCGATGAATATCAAACGCTCCCTCTTAGGCCTTAAAACATGCCTATTCCCAAGGAATCATGCCAACAGAACGGTTGGGTTACCCACGCCAGTATTGACGAGAATCCCGCAATAAGGGGACACGATCTCTACTTTGAAAAGACGTGCCAATGAAACCGCATCTCGAAATATGAGGCGGCAGGCTAAAAAAGGTTCGAATAAAGGCCGAGCGGTGACGTGATGTCATGCTATAAAAAGTTTTCAGTGAATTGGACTCGTGAAATATTATACTCTCTACGGTTGTGTGTGGAATTTGGTTTACAGAGCTGGACACAATTCTTGTGTTCAAAGACTATTTTGGAGTACTCAGAGAAGGAACCCGCCTTGCACTGTCGAAGACAATTCACGCGTCGGACACCTCGTCATTGAAGCCTAGTTCAGGGGCTACTGAGGGAGTCCCGGATTAGGTGGTCCTCGGACGGCCGGACTATGCATGGCCCGGACTGATGGCTATGAAGATACAAGACAGAAGACTTCTTCCCGTGTCCGGATGGGACTCTCCTTTGCATGGATGACAAGCTTGGCGATTCGGATATGTAGATTAATTTCTCTGTAACCGACCTTGGATAACCCTAGTCCCCTCCAGTGTCTATATAAACCAGAGGGTTTAGTCCGTAGATGCAATCATCATAATCATATAGGCTAGACTTTTAGGGGTTTAGCCATTACGATCTCGTGGTAGATCAACTCTTGTAATACTCATATTCATCAAGATCAATCAAGCAGGAAGTAGGGTATTACCTCCATAGAGAGGGCACGAACATGGGTAAACATCGTGTCCCCCGCCTCCTGTTACCTTCGACCTTAGACGCACAGTTTGGGACCCCCTACCCGAGATCCGTCAGTTTTGACACTGATACGTCTCCAACATATCTATAATTTTTGATTGTTCCATGCTATTATGTTACCTGTTTTGGATGTTTATGGACTTTACTATACACTTTTATATCATTTTTGGGACTAACCTATTAACCGGAGGCCTAGCCCAAATTGTTGTTTTCTTGCCTATTTCAGTGTTTCGAAGAAAAGGAATATCAAACGGAGTCCAAACGGAATGAAACCTTCGGGAGAGTTATTTTTGGAACGGAAGCAATCCAGGAGACTTGGAGTAGACGTAAGGGAAGCTTCGAGGTGGCCATGAGGGTCCAGGGCGCGCCCTACCCCCCTAGGCACGCCCCCCACCCTCGTGGGCCCCTCGTGGATCCCCAAACCGACTTCTTTCACCTATATATATATCCATATACCCCTAAAACATCCAGGAGCACAATAGATCGGGAGTTCCGCCGCCGCAAACCTCTCAGAGCCACCAAAACCTCTCAGACCTGTTCCAAGCACCTTGCGGAGGGGGGATCCTCACCGTGGCCATCTTCATCATCCGGCGCTCTCCATGACGAGGAGGGAGTAGTTCACCCTCGGGGCTGAGGGATGTACCAGTAGCTATGTGTTTGATATCTCTCTCTCTCTCGTGTTCTTGAGGTGATACGATCTTGATGTATCGCGAGCTTTGCTATTATAGTTGGATCTTATGATGTTTCTCCCCCTCTACTCTCTTGTAATGGATTGAGTTTTCCCTTTGAAGTTATCTTATTGGATTGAGTCTTTAAGGATTTGAGAACACTTGATGTATGTCTTGCATGTGCTTATCTGTGGTGACAATGGGATATCACGTGATCTACTTTATGTATGTTTTGGTGATCAACTTACGGGTTCAGTGACCTTGTGAATTTATGCATAGGGGTTGGCACACATTTTCGTCTTGACTCTCCTGTAGAAACTTTGGGGCACTCTTTGAAGTTCTATGTGTTGGTTGAATAGATGAATCTGAGATTGTGTGATGCATCTCATATAATCATGCCCACGAATACTTGAGGTGACATTGGAGTATCTAGGTGACATTAGGGTTTTGGTTGATTTGTGTCTTAAGGTGTTATTCTAGTACGAACTCTATGATAGATCGAACGGAAATATTAGCTTCGTGCTATTTTACTACGGACTCTTGAATAGATCGATCAGAAAGTATAACTTTGAGGTGGTTTCGTACCCTACAATAATCTCTTTGTTTGTTCTCCGCTATTAGTGACTTTGGAGTGAGTCTTTGTTTCATGTTGAGGGATGGTTATATGATCCAGTTATGTTATTATTGTTGAGAGAACTTGCACTAGTAAAAGTATGAACCCTAGGCCCTGTTTCGAAGCATTGCAATACCGTTTGTGATCACTTTTATCATTAGTTACCTTTCTGTTTTTATATTTTCAGATTACAAAAACCTATATCTACCATCCATATTGCACTTGTATCACCATCTCTTCGCCGAATTAGTGCACCTATACAATTTACCATTGTATTGGGTGTGTTGGGGACATAAGAGACTCTTTGTTATTTGGTTGCAGGCTTGCTTGAGAGAGACTGTTGTAGGGTGGAACCCTAAATGAAGATCTTTCACGAATTGGAGGGGGAATCCCCAAGAACAAGATGAACACGAGAGAGAAAACAAGAGGAACACTCAAGAACAAGTCCGATCACACATTCACTAGACCAACAAACACACAAGATCCACAAGGTACATGAACAATCAAAGGGAAACAAGATACATGGTAGAGTTCATCCCAAATCCTATGAAGGAGATGAGGGCTTGATGATTCACTTGGGGAATCCTTCTCCCTTAGGAGGGCTTGATGATCCTTCTCCCTTAGGAGGGCTTGATGATCCTGGGGATCCTTCTCCCTTAGGAGGAAACCCACAAGGGGAGATACATGAGCTAAGCTCTATGATTTGTGTCTATTCTTACCTATCCCTCAAATGAGCTAGGGGGAGAGGTATATATAGTCTAGGGACGAAATAGAGTGGAGAGTGGGATACAAAGGTCAAAAGACCATAATGCACGCAGGCATATTCAGGGTCGTCCCGCACCTGGGAAGCAAGGGGCAGGCACGTATAAGGGGCGGGCACCGGACGGCCGAGGCCGGGGCTGTAAGTGGCCCGGGTACCCGGGGGTTCCAAGCCCGGGCACCCGGGGTTGCTCTAGGCGGCTGTAGGGAGGCGGCCGGGCACCTGGGGCCATCTGGCCGGGCACCCGAGGCCGGCTGGGCTGGCACATGGAGGAGGCCAGGCACCGGAGCTAAGGGGCCAGCACCCGGCGTGGCTGGGTCGGCCAGGTGGCCCGGCAACCGAGCAAAGGGGCCGCACCCGGCAAGCTGGGCCGGCGGTCGGGAGGGCCGGGCACCGGGCTCAACAGCCGGCACCCGGGCCGACTGGAGGTGGCGCCCAGGCTGAGGCCGGGCACCTGGGGCCGGCTGGAGGTGGCGCCCAGGCTGAGGCCGGGCACCCGGAGTGTCCAGTGCTCCTCCTCTCTCGTCCTTCTTGTTCCTCTCTTCCTCCTCCGTGGGTCTCCGGTGAACTTGGTGATCCCTCCGTGCTTCCTCGTGATGATCTTTGAAGTACCTAAGAATGCATAACGTGCCCATTTGAGGTAGAGTCCGACTCTCTAATGAATTTGAGAGGAGCTCGAAGAGGAAGGAGTTCACCTCGTTCTCGATGGCGCGTGTGCGAGCTCTTGTCCATGGTCCTCCGTCCTTGCGGTGGTGGTGTGGCGTCCATGGTGATGGTCGAGGGATGCTCCGCATCATCTCCCCCCTGATAGAGGCTATGGGGCCTGATCTTTCGATGAGATGATAACTATCGATTTGGTGGAGACCACTTTGACGATCCGACTACAAATGTGCAACGACGTTGCGCCTTAGCAATCACTAAACCAACTCCGAGAGGTTATTGACCACGCTGGAGCATAGTCAACTTGACCACGAAGGTCTAATGATGAGGACATCAATACCATTGTTACACCCACAGCCCCTGCTGCTATACATACTAGACCAATTACTAGAGCTCGCGCACGCAAACTAAATTACCAGGTACTTTCGTTTCTTGGTAATGATTCTAATGTTCATGAGCATATGATGCTGCCTAAATTGGATACATTTGTTTTACATACAAATGAAGGGCCTACCTTAGAGTAGGATGAACATTGGAGCAAGAACAAGCACGGAGATGATGGCATGCGCAAGGGGAACAAGAACGGAGTTACAAGTGATGATTTCAGGACTTTGAAGCCACCATAATGGGTGCATGAAGCCTTGGACGAAATATACAAGATGCCACTTCACAAATTTCGTTCCGAGGCTATTCTAGGTGCTGCGTCACCTCATTATTGGGCAGGCCCATGTAATTTCGAAATACATAAGTATAGGCTATTTTTAGAGTCCGTATGTGTGGGGAAACAAGAGATAGGGTTGATTTCGGACCCCTCCACCAAGGGCCATGAAATTTCCCCCCTCTTCCTCCATATATACAACCCTTAGGGAATCGTTTGGACTTTGGTTTTTGTTTAGACTAAAGTTCGCCATAGCTGCAACTTCGCGTACTTTGTTTGTGTTCAACGACCAGACAAAGGCGTCACAGAGCCCCACCTTGATCAATAAAGCTTTCCTCCTATATTCGCAATATCCAGATTGCAATCTTAGTTTCTTGCTTGTTCTTCGCTTGCTGCAGGAAGCAGACCTTCGTGGTCGTTGATCGTGCTCGGTGTGGTCAATAACCTCTCGGAGTTGGTTTAGCGATTGCATAAGCGCGACGTCCTCAAGACGTTCAGTAGTCGGATCGCCAAAGTCGACTTCCTCCAAAATGAAAGCCACCATCTCATCGAAAGACGGGACACCTTTGCCTCTATCAAGTGGTATCAGATTTCCAGGTTGCTCGGTGAGATTTTCCAGTTTTTTGTAGTTTAGATCGAGTCTGTTCTTCATACCTATAGTCCACGAAAAAGCCAAAAAAAATTAGGGTTAGTTCATCCCATCCGAACCAATCTGAGCCTTCGCATAATCTTTTCTGTATTTGCTTTGTTGAATTTGCGGTTGCATCATCGTGTCAAGTTGTTTGTCTTAGCGTCTAGTCCTTTAGAGTTTCGAGTTCTGTTCACAGGTAGTCACGTCGCTGCTGCCATATATCACCACCGCATCATCATCGTCGCTGCTGCCATATACCACCACCACATATTCACCGCCAATCCGAGTCCATATACGCCACCACATATCCGCCGCCATCACGCTAATCCGAGTCCACCTGCAACATATATCCGCCACCAATCCAAGTTCCACCAGATTCATCTCCGCCACCGGTCCGAGTTCCACCAGTTTCATCTCCGCCAACAGTCCTATTCCGAGTCTAGTGTTTTGTTACTCTGTTTTGGATTTCCAGATCACGCCATACTCCGAGTCATGACAGAGAAGGACTCCCCAATTTCCGTGCTACCCACAGTAGAGAAATAGTTCCAAACTCAAAAAAAACTAAGTCTGCGAAATTCTGGCTGGGCAGTTTTTAGACCATTTGTAGACTTTTTCGGAAAAAAATTGTTGCGGAGCAAAAAAAGAGGAAAAAAAGTGCAAAAAAAGGAAAAAAGAAAAAAATTCAGAGTGTGCTCCTCCCTTGTTTACGTGCGCGCCGTGATTTTGTTGGTGTTCTAGGATCACGCCTCTAGCACAGTCTAGCCTAGGACCAAAGACAAGACTCGTCGTTGAGCGCTTATTCAACTTTGCATCTCTGAATTGATTATTGTTGACCCTTTTTGCTACCATATTATAAGCCTTCCTAGCTCCACATACATCTACGTCATGCGTTTGACTCTCCCTGGTAATCGCTCTATCCAAGCTTTGAGAGTTTTGACTACAACGGTTGCCGATCACCGCCTACTACTAGGTAAGAACTGGTAAGAATTTGAGATTTGCTTAACGGAATAGTGACACCCACCACCACCTCTTGTTTGTAGTCTGATCATATTCTTGTGTGTTTCTATTGCTGCGAACCATGCCAGGATCACAAGCCGACGAGACTGACTGGGAGAACATGACAAATAAGGAGTTGCATGATAAATTTCAGCAAATGATGAGTGGACAGGTGCAAGATGTGCTAAACAGATTTGAGGAGGCCATGGAGAAGATAGATGGCATGGAGAAGACATTCAAAACAAAGCTCGATAACAAGTTTAATGAATTGCTCGCGCGTCTTCCACCACCACCGCCCGCTGCACCTAACGCACCTCTACAACAACAACAACAACAGCAACAACGACTACCTCCACATCGCAAAACAGCCCTCCGCCGAGTGAGCCGTGTCCCTCTTGCGTTTGGCCAAACTGTTGGTGCTGCTGTTGATACTTCTGTGGCTCCGGCTGCTGATGCGGAGGAGGATGATTATGTGGGAGATTACGAGGATGAGGTTGATCAAAATCAGAACTACGTGCAACCACCTGCACCACAACCACCAGGTCGTCCACATGCAAATAATCACAATGGTAGGGCTCGCCCTCAGGTACGAGATCATGACTATCTTCCTAAACTGAAATTGAATATTCCACCATTTGAGGGTAGATATGTTCCTGATATATATCTTACTTGGGAGTTAGAAACTGAACAACGATTTACATGTTTACAATATCCTGAGGAGAGACGGGTTGCCGCCGCTGTTTGTGCTTTCACTAGTTTTGCATGTGTATGGTGGTCTGAACATTGTAGATTATATCCTATTCCAACTACTTGGGCTGCTTTGAAAACTGTTATGCGTACTCGTTGGGTTCCACCATATTATTAACGTGAATTGCTTCAAAAATTGCAGCGCTTAAGACAAGGGAAAAATTCTGTAGAAGAATATTATCAGGAATTACAAACTGGCATGATTAGATGTGGTATTGTTGAGGAGAATGAAACTATGCTTGCACGTTTTATGGGTGGATTAAATAGAGAGATTCAGACCATTCTAGAGTATAAGGAGAATACTAATATCACTCGTTTATTCCATCTTGCTTGTAAAGCTGAACGTGAAGTGCAGGATCGACAAGCATTGGCGCGAACTAACTTTTCTACAGGCCGACCTTCATCATGGACACCGCGTGCATCTTCTACTTCAACTGCACCAGCACCTCCATCAGGTGCCACCTCCAGCCGTGATACAAGAAAGGAGGCACAACCACCATTATCTACCAAGAGCGCACCTGCCGGGCCTCCACAGAGTTCTTCTTCTTCCATGGCATCAACAGGGCACACAAGTGATATTATTTGTCGTCGTTGTAAGGGAAGAGGTCATTATGCGAGAGAATGCAAATCTCAGCGTGTGATGATTGCTACTGAGGATGGTGGGTATGAGTCCGCTAGTGACTATGATGAGGAGACTTTGGCTCTTATTACACGTGAAGAACATGGTGGAGATGATTCTGATTATGAGACGCAATACATGGCTCCTGAAGACGCTGACATGTATGAATGTTTAGTTGCTCAACGTGTTTTGAGTGTGCAGGTCACACAAGCTGAGCAAAATCACAGGCACAATTTGTTCCATACAAAGGGAGTTGTGAAGGAATGTTCTGTTCGTGTCATCATAGACGGAGGGAGCTGCAACAACTTGGCTAGCATGGAGATGGTGGAGAAGCTATCTCTCACCACAAGACCACATACACATCCTTACTACATCCAATGGTTCAACAACAGCGGCAAGGTTAAGGTAACACGTACTGTTCGTGTGCATTTTAGGATCTCTACATATGCTGATTATGTTGATTGTGATGTGGTACCTATGCAAGCATGTTCCTTATTACTTGGTCGACCATGGCAATTTGATAAAAGGACCATTTGCATTTCTGTCCCTAACTCGAACCACCTAATCAGATATACCCCTAATTCGAAAGCCTGCTCAAATTTGCCCCTCCGCCGTTAGGTGCCCTTACAGAAATGCCCTTCTGCGCCGTTACCGTCCGGTCAAACAACTTTGATCGTCCTGAAAAAATAGCAAATTTTTTAAAAAAATTCTAAAATTTCGTGAGATCGAAGATACTCATGTGCGCAAGGTGTGTGCAAATTTTCGTGCTATTTGGACATTCCAGGAGCTCGTGGCGAGGAAAAATAGTTAATATGCACGCTTGTGAATAGTAAATTTGAAATAAAATAGCAAGAAAATTCAAAAAAATATGAAATTTTTTGGCATCAAAGAGGCTTGAGTGCACAAGGTGCATGCAAGTGTTTGTGATCAAATGACATGCAAGGAGCTCTAGCAAGAAAAAACAAAATAGTCATTTTTTCCCAGGTTTTTTCCCGAGCCAAATTTTGTTTTTTTCTCCACAAGCCCCTCCAATGTCCAAACACAACAAAAATTTGCACGCAGCTTGTAGACCGTAGCCTCTTTGATGCCAAAAATATTCACATTTTTTTGATTTTTTTTGCAATTTTTTTGAATTTACTGTTCACAGGCTTACATATTTATTTCTTTTCCTTTGACACGAGCTCTTGGAATGCCCAAACAGCACGAAAATTTGCACGCACCTTGCGAAGCTGAGTATCTTTGATCTCACAAATTTTCAGATTTTTTAGATTTTTTTTTGCTATTCTTTTCGAGACGGTCAATGCCCTTCGACCGGCTTTGACCTGCTTTGACCGGACGGTAACGGCACAGAAGGGCATTTCTATAAGTGCACCTAACGGCGGAGGGGCAAATTTGAGCAGGCTTTGAAATTAGGGGTAAATCTGAGAGTGGGCGCAAATTAGGGGCATAGATGTACACCATGGTAGAAACAATCAGTATACTCTTGTTCATAAGGATAAAAATATTACTTTGCTTCCTATGACTCCTGATTCCATTTTCAAAGATGATAATAATAGAGCTAATAAAGCAAAACAGGAGAAAAATAAGAGTGAAAATCAGATTGTGGCAAAAGAATTTGAGTAACAAATGAAGCCTAATAGTAAACCATCTAGTGTTGTTTCTGAAATTAAATTGAAAAGTGCATGTTTACTTGCCACTAAATCTGCTAGATTTCGGCAAATCTATTTGCTATGCTTTTGTGTGCAAAGAGGCATTATTTTCATTCGAGGACGTGCCTTCCTCTTTGCCTCCTGCTGTCATTAACATTTTGCAGGAGTTCGGTGACCTCTTTCCACAAGACGTGCCACCGGGATTACCTCCCATTCGAGGGATTGAGCATCAGATTGACTTAATTCCCGGTGCATCATTACCCAACCGTGCACCATACTGTACCAATCCAGAGGAGACGAAGGAGATTATGCGTCAAGTACAGGAGCTGCTCGACAAAGGTTATATACGCGAATCCCTTAGTCCTTGTGCTGTTCCTATTATTCTTGTGCCGAAAAAGGATGGTACATCACGTATGTGTGTTGATTGTAGAGGCATTAATAATATTACTATTCGTTATCGTCATCCTATTTTTAGGCTAGATGATATGCTTGATGAATTGAGTGGCTCTACAATATTCTCCAAAGTTGATTTGCGTAGTGGATACCATCAAATTCGTATGAAATTGGGAGATGAATGGAAAACATCATTTAAAACTAAGTTTGGATTATATGAGTGGTTAGTCATGCCTTTTGGGTTAACTAATGCACCAAGTACATTCATGAGATTAATGAATGAAGTTTTACGTGCTTTCATTGGACGATTTGTGGTAGTTTACTTTGATGACATATTGATTTATAGCAGATCTTTGGAAGAACATTTGGAACATTTACGTGTTGTTTTTATTGCTCTACGTGATGCACGTTTTTTGGTAACCTTGGGAAGTGCACCTTTTCACCTACCGAGTATCTTTTCTTGGCTATGTTGTTACTCCACACGGAATTGGAGTTGACAAGCCAAGATTGAAGCTATTGAGAGTTGGCCGTAGCCCAAAATGGTCACACAAGTGAGGAGTTTTCTTGGCCTCGCTGGATTCTATAGGCGTTTTGTGAGGGATTTCAGCACCATTGCTGCACCTCTCAACGAGCTTACAAAGAAGGATGTGCCTCTTTTTTGGGGTACCGCACAAGAAGAAGCCTTCATGGTATTGAAAGATAAGTTGATACATGCTCCTTTACTCCAACTTCCTGATTTTAATAAGACTTTTGAGCTTGAATGTGATGCTAGTGGATATGGATTACGAGGTGTGTTATTACAAGATGGCAAACCTGTTGCATACTTTTCTGAAAAATTGAGTGGGCCTAGTCTAAATTATTCTACTTATGATAAAGAATTATATGCTCTTGTTCGGACTTTAGAAACATGGCAACATTATTTATGGCCCAAAGAATTTGTTATACATTCTGATCATGAATCTTTGAAACATATTAAAAGTAAAGCTAAACTGAATCGTAGACATGCTAAATGGGTTGAATTCATTGAGACTTTCCCTATGTCATTAAACACAAGAATGATAAAGAAAATGTTATTGCTGATGCATTGTCTCGTCGCTATACTATGCTTTCACAACTTGACTTCAAAATATTTGGTTTGGAGACCATCAAAGATCAATATGTGCATGATGCTGATTTTAAAGATGTATTGCAGAATTGTAAAGAAGGAAGAACATGGAACAAGTTCGTCGTTAATTGATAGAGGCAAATGTGTCCCGTCTTTCGATGAGATGATGGATATCGCTTTGGTGGAAATCGACTTTGACGATCCGACTACTTAACGCAGCGAGGACGTCGCGCTTAGCAATCGCTAAACCAACTCCGAGAGGTTATTGACCACGCCGAGCACGATCAACTCCGACTCGAGGGTATGTTTCCTGCGAGCAAACGAAGAACAAGCAAGAAACTGAGATTGCTATCTGGATATTGCGAATATAAGATGAAAGCTTTATTGATCAAGGTGGGGTTCTGTGACGCCTTTGTCTGGTCATTGAACACAAACGAAGTACGCGAAGTTGCAGCTATGGCGAACTTTAATCTAAACAAAACCAAAAGTCTAAACGGTGCCCTTAGGGCTGTATATATGGAGGAAGAGGGGGTGAATTTCGTGGCCCTTGGTGGAGGGGTCAGAAACTAACCCTATCTCTTATTTCCCCATACGTACGGACTCTAAAAATAGCCTATACTTACGTATTTCGAAATTACATGGGCCTGGCACAATAATAAGGTGACGCAGCACCTAGAATAGCCTCTAGACGAAATTTATGAAGTGGCATCTTGTATATTTCGTCCAAGGCTTCATGCACTCATTATGGTGGCTTCGAAGTCCTGAAATCATCACTTATAACTCTGTTCTTGTTCCCCTTGCGCATGCCATCATCTCCATGCTTGTTCTTGCTCCAATGTTCATCCTTCTCCAAGGTAGCCCCTTCATTTGTAAGCAAAACAAATGTATCCAATTTAGGCAGCATCATATTCTCATGAACATTAGAATCATTACCAAGAAACCAAAGTACCTGATAATTTAATTGGCGTGCGCGAGCTCTAGTAATTGGTCCAGTATATGTAACAGTAGGGGCTGTGGGTGTAACAATGGTATTGATGTCCTCATCATCCTTCCCTTCTTGAAATGAAGTCGTCCTCGACGGAAGCTCATCTTCCGCACCAAAATAAGGCTTCAAATCTGCAATGTTAAAAGTGGGACTGACCCCAAAATCTGCAGGCAGCTCAAGTTTATATGCATTATCATTTATTTTCTCCAACACCTTAAAAGGACCATCAGCACGTGGCATTAACTTTGATTTGCGCAAATCAGGAAATCTATCCTTACGCAAATGTAACCAAACAAGATATCTAGGTGTAAACACAAGATGTTTTCTACCCTTATCTCTGAAGGAAATATGCCCTAGAGGCAATAATAAAGTTATTATTTATTTCCTCATATCATGATAAATGTTTACATGCTAGAATTGTATTAACTGGAAACATGATACATGTGTGAATATATAGACAAACATAACGTCACTAGTATGCCTCTACTTGACCAGCTCATTTATCAAAGATGGTTATGTTTCCTAACCATAGACATGTGTTGTCATTTGATTAATGGGATCACATCATTAGGAGAATGATGTGATTGACATGACCCATTCTGTTAGCCTAGCATTTGATCATTTAGTATATTGCTATTGCTTTCTTCATGACTTATACATGTTCCTTTAACTATGAGAATTATGCAACTCCCGTTTACCGGAGGAACACTTTGGGTACTACCAAACGTCACAACGTAACTGGGTGATTATAAAGGAGTACTAGAGGTGTCTCCAAAGGTACATGTTGAGTTGGCGTATTTTGAGATTAGGTTTTATCACTCCGATTGTCGGAGAGGTATCTCTGGGCCCTCTCGGTAATGCACATCACTATAAGCCTTGCAAGCAATGTGACAAATGAGTTGGTTACGGGATGATGCATTACGTAACGAGTAAAGAGACTTGCCGATAACGAGATTGAACTAGGTATTGGATACCGACGATCGAATCTCGGGCAAGTAACATACCGATGACAAAGGGAACAACGTATGTTGTTATGCGGTTTGACCGATAAAGATCTTCAGAGAATATGTAGGAACCAATATGGGCATCCAGGTTCCGCTTATTGGTTATTGACCGAGAATAGTTCTAGGTCATGTCTACATAGTTCTCGAACCCGTAGGGTCCGCACGCTTAACGCTACGATGACAGCTTTATTATGAGTTTATAAGTTTTGATGTACCAAGTTTGTTCGAGTCTAGGATGAGATCACGGACATGACGAGGAGTCTCAAATGGTCGAGACATAAAGATTGATATATTGACGACTATATTCGACACCGGAAGTGTTCCGGTGATTTCGAGAAAACCGAGGCCGGAGGGGTTACCGGAACCCCCCGGGAGAGTTAATGGGCCACATGGGCCTTGGTGGGAAGAGAGAGGGGCGTCCAGGGTAGGCCGCGCACCCCCTCTCCCTCGTGTCCGAATTGGACTAGGAGGGGGGCGCCCCCCTCTTTCTTTCCCCCTCTCCCCCTTCCTTCCCCTCCTAGTAGGAGTAGGAAAGGAGGAGTTCTACTCCTACTAGGAGGAGGATTCCTCCTCCTGGCGCGCCCCCCTTGGGCCGGCCAGCCTCCCCCCTTGCTCCTTTATATACGGGGGCGGGGGGGCACCCCATAGACACACAAGTTGATCTACGGATCGTTCCTTAGCCGCAGCGGTGCCCCCTCCACCATATTCCACCTCGGTCATATCGTCATGAGTTTAGGTGAAGCCCTTCGCCGGTAAAACATCATCATCGTCACCACGCCGTCGTGCTGACGGAACTCATCTCCGGAGCTTTGCTAGATCGGAGCCCAGAGATCGTCATCGAGCTGAACGTGTGCTGAACTCGGAGGTGCCGTACGTTCGGTACTTGGATCGGTCGGATCGTGAAGACGTACGACTACATCAACCGCGTTGTCATAACGCTTCCGCTTACGGTCTACGAGGGTACGTGGATAACACTCTCCCCTCTTGTTGCTATGCCATCACCATGATCTTGCGTGTGCATAGGAATTTTTTTGAAATTACTATGTTCCCCAACAGTGGCATCCGAGCCTAGGTTTTATGCGTTGATGTTATATGCACGAGTAGAACACAAGTGAGTTGTGGGCGATACAAGTCATCTTGCTTACCAAAGATGTCATACTTTGGTTCGGGCGGTATTGTGAGATGAAGCGCCCGGACCGACATTACGCCAGACGCTTACGCGAGACTGGTTTCACTGCTACGAGCACTCGTGCTTAAAGGTGGCTGGCGGGTGTCTGCTCTCTCACTTTAGCTGAATCGAGTGTGGCTACGCCCGTCCTTGCGAAGGTTAAAACAGCACCAACTTGACAAACTATCGCTGTGGTTTTGATGCGAGGTAAGAACGGTTCTTGCTAAAGCCCGTAGCAGCCACGTAAAATTTGCAACAACAAAGTAGAGGACGCCTAACTTGTTTTTGCAGGCATGTTGTGATGTGATATGGTCAAGACGTGATGCTATATTTTATTGTATGAGATGATCATGTTTTGTAACCGGTTATCGGCAATCGGCAGGAGCCATATGGTTGTCGCTTATTGTATGAAATGCAACGCCATGTAATTGCTTTACTTTATCACTAAGCGGTAGCGATAGTCGAGAAGCAACAGATGGTGTAACGACAACGATGCTACGATGGAGATCAAGGTGTCGCGCCGGTGACGATGGTGATCATGACGGTGCTTCGAAGATGGAGATCACAAGCACAAGATGATGATGGCCATATCATATCACTTATATTGGTTGCATGTGATGTTTATCCTTTATGCATCTTATCTTGATTTGATTGACGGTAGCATTTTAAGATGATCTCTCACCAATAATCAAGAAGTGTTCTCCCTGAGTATGCACCGTTGCGAAAGTTCTTCGTGCTGAGACACCACGTGATGATCGGGTGTGATAGGCTCTACGTTCAAATAAAACGGGTGCAAAACAGTTGCACACCCAGAATACTCAGGTCATACTTGACGAGCCTAGCATATACAGATATGGCCTCGGAACACGGAGACCGAAAGGTCAAGCGTGAATCATATAGTAGATATGATCAACATAGTGATGTTCACCATTAAAACTACTCCATCTCACGTGATGATTGGACATGGTTTAGTTGATTTGGATCACGTGATCACTTAGATGACTAGAGAGATGTCTGTCTAAGTGGGAGTTCTTAAGTAATTTGATTAATTGAACTTAAATTTATCATGAACTTAGTACCTGATAGTATTTTGCTTGTCTATGTTTGTTTGTAGATAGATGGCTCATGCTGTTGTTCCGTTGAATTTTAATGCATTCCTTGAGAAAGCAAATGATGGTAGCAATTACACGGACTGGGTCCGTAACCTGAGGATTATCCTCATTGCTGCACAGAAAAGTTACGCCCCGAAGCACCGCTGGGTGAACTGCTTCTTGATGCAACCGACGACGTTAAGAACGTCTGGCGAGCAAAGCCGATGACTACTCGATAGTTCAGTGTGCCATGCTTTACGGCTTAGAACCGGGTCTTCAACGACGTTTTGAACGTCATGGAGCATATGAGATGTTCCAGGAGTTGAAGTTAATATTTCAAGCAAATGCCCGGATTGAGAGATATGAAGTCTCCAATAAGTTCTATAGCTGCAAGATGGAGGAGAATAGTTACAAGGAACACATACTCAAAATGTCTGGGTATAATAATCACTTGATTCAACTGGGAGTTAATCTTGCTGATGATAGTGTCATTGGCAGAAGTCTTCAATCACTGCCACCAAGCTACAAGAGCTTCGTGATGAACTATAATATGCAAGGGATGAACAAGACTATTCCCGAGCTCTTCGTGTAAGTGCATCTAGTGCCCCTTAGTGATTTTGGTGTATTGAAGACTTATAGGTTAAGTAACTGATGCGTTTGTGAGTGTACACAGGTCTACAAGTCTATGAGGAGTTTGATATTTACAGAGAAAGTCGACTTCGAAAATGAAGTTCTTCGATCAAGACTTTGATATTCGAAGACTTTCAAGACTTTGAAAGTGAAGAAATTGGTGTGACCATGAAGACTTGATATTCATTCGAGGAATATGAAGCGTGAAGACTTTTGTTTTCGTAGTTTCATTTTCTTTCTTGAGTCATAGGAAACACCGTACTATTAAAGGGGTCGAGGAAATACTAAGGAAAAATTTCCATGTGATGCTCAACTCAAAATCCTACACCTACCAATCCCTTCGAGTGAAGCCATTGAAATCTCATACAGATTCAGTCAAAATCTTCAAGGATGAGACGCAGTTCTTCCGTCACCGATGACTTTGCCTCGACCGAGGAGTTAGGAATTCGCCAGGCGAATGGCCTACACAAAGGAGGAACATGATAGCCCCGAGGACTTTGAAAGTCAAATTTCCGACCGTTCTTTGTTTCATGGCGTGCGACCAAAATATCTTATCCACCTAACGGTCATATCATTGAAGGGCATTTATGTCTTATCATGTCGGGTGCTCCCTAGGCTATAAATAGCCGCCCCTACAACCACTAGCTAGTTGGCTGCCCGAGAGAACTTGACACTTGTCATTTGAGAGCAACCCATCCTCCGAGGACTTTGAGCGAAAATCATCAAGTGAGGAAAATCCAAAACCAAACCCCACAACAACCCCAAGTGATTGAGCATCCTCAAGAAATTGATCTGCGTGGATCCGACGCTTGTTACCTTTGAAGATCTGTGCTTCTTCAGACGGTTAGGCGCCAAGGTCTAGAGCATCCAAGAGGAATTGTGGATCGCCAAGTGACCAAGTCTGTGAAGGTTTGGAAGTCACCAAGACTTACCCCGAGTGATTGGACGAGGCTGCGTGGTCTTAGTTCAAGGAGAATACGGTGAGGATGGGTGTCCTGAGTTGCGGCTCGAGATCGGGTGTCCGGACTGTGTGTCCTCGAGTTTAAATACTCACCGCTCCAACCGACGCATAACCGAGAGAAGAGTTGAACTGGTCTACCAAATCATTGTCTTCACCAACCGATGGTTCTATTTCCTCAACTCATTCATTTCTCATTCGTGTTGCATGTTGTTCATATCGTGCTTGAAGACTTTGATCAAGACTTTCAAAATTTCTTGATTCAATTTCTTCACCGTTTGTCTTCATCTTGTTATCCTGTGTTTACGCTTCTGTACTCTGTTCTAGTCTTCATTTCATCATCTTCGACTATGTGTGTAATCTGTTATGTTTGCCTCGAGTACTTATTCCGCTGCAAATAGTTTTTCGCTAAGGAATTTCTCACCGCAAATTCCTCAATGAAGAACTTCATAAAATCGCTTATTCACCCCCTCTAGTCGATATAACGACTTTCAATTGGTATCGAGCAAGGTACTCCCTTGTTCGTGTGATTTTGGTTTAACCACGGAGTTCTAGTTATGTCGACCGCAGTATGATCAAGGTCTCGGCTCGGTGTCCTACCTTTGATGGAACGGACTATCCCTACTGGAAGAACAAGATGCGGATGCATCTTGAGGCAATTGATAATGATCTTTGGTATGTTGTGGAAAATGGTGTCCTCGCATCCCATCAAACACCGACCGCCATCGATGTGAAGAGATTCAAACAACTCGACTCTCAAGCTTAAGAATATCATCTGTGGCCATCCGAGAAAGGACAAGATGGAAGAGTGAGTGCTTTGGAAACTGCCAAGCTTATCTGGGATAGGCTGTCCAAAGTAAATGAAGGAGTCTCAACTCAGCGTGACTCTCGAGTTGATGTTCTTCGGAATCTTTTCAATCGCTTCAAAAGACTCGACAACGAAAATGTCCAACAAACCTTCGATCGCCTCACTAACATCTCAAATGAGCTTCAAGCCCTCGGTGCCACTGACATCACTGACCATGAAGTAGTGAAGAAACTGCTAAGATCGCTTGATTCCTCATTTGATACTCTGGGACTGATGATACAAGAGCGTCTCGACTACAAGTCACTTGATCCCGCCGATATCCTCGAAAGGCTTAACACTCATGAGTTCCGACTTGTCAAAAGAGAGATCTCTATGGCTCAAACTATGGCAAGCCACGCGTGCCTCAAGGCAAAGGTTGTGTCGACTCAATGTGAGGATTACGGTAGTAGCCTTGGCGATCTCAAGAACGAGCCAGATCTAGCTCTCCTTGTGAAGAAATTCCGAAGTTCACAAGACGTGGTCGTTTTGGAAAATCCTCAAGAGGAAATGATTCTTCATCCAAAGGACTACAAGAGAAGACTTTGTCACAAATGCAAGAAGCCTGGTCACTATATTCAAGATTGTCCTCGATGGGAAAAGGAAATGAAGAAGAAGAAATACAAGGACTACAGTTCTGATGATATGAAGAAGAAGAAGAAGTCATCAAAATCTTCATCTTCAAAACCATCAAAGTCTTCATCTCACAAGAAGGGCAGCTCCAAGAAGGCTCGGGCATTCATTGGCAAGGAAATGGACTCTGAAGCTGAATCTGAGGAAAATGATGAAGAGGAGGAGTATGAAGAATCTGAGTCTGGTGTGGCGAGTCTGGCCGTTGCCACTGCTTTTGTCAGCAAGTCCATCTTCAACACTGAAGAAACTGACTTCACCGACAAGCCTGATGAAAACAATGATGACTATGCTCCCACCTATTGCTTCATGGCAAAAGCAGCTAAGGTACTCAAATACAACTCCTCTGATTCTAGTGAAAATGAATCTGATGAGGATCTTAAGCCTAGCTACTCTAAACTTGCTAAAATTGCTGTGAAACAACAACGGGCTCTTGAAAAGGTTCAAAACATGCTAGATAAAAGTGATGATATGTTGGGTGAAGAAATGGATCGCACTAAAGCCCCGATCGAAAATCTTCAGAGACTTCGCCTAAGTATGATAACCTTCAGGTCATCATAACTCTCTCTTGTCTGATCATGAGAAACTTTCTTATGAATTTCTTCAAGAAAAGCAAGACAATGAGAAGCTTTCTCTTGAAGCTATTCAAAGAAAGGCGGATCTTGAAAAGCTAAGAGTATGTTATGAAGATCTTCAGAAGGAGCGTGATTCATTACTAGCTCAACAAATCAGCGCTTCTCAGGAAGAATTTGTTCCTCCATGCTTAAAGTGCATTGAACGTGAATCTGCTAATTCTTCACCTGAATGTTCAAATGCTTCACATGTTACAAATTCTTCATCTGCCTCTGCTATCACTAATTTCTCATCTGAGGACTTTGCTAGTATCACTGACAATGCAGGGCTAAAGGAATTGTACATGACAGGCATGTACAAAAGCCTCAAAGGGCATCAGACACTTTGTGATGTGCTCAAAAGCAGATCCTCAATGAAACCCTAGGAAAGAGGGTATTGCCTTTGAGAGGCAATCAATGCCGATGGAACATATTGGAAACCCGAGCAAGATCCCAAAACCTCATGGGTTGCTGCAAAGGACCTCCAGTTGATCCATCTAACTTATCCGCTTTACATGTGAATCCCTCATTCTTTCGATGAGTCATTTGACTCAACTATAAACTGTTCAAAAATCGAATGGTGAAGTATTTGCTAGATATGTTGGCACTAATCGCAGAACGGTTCCCCTATGAAGAAAATCTGGGTTCCCAAAAGCTGTGTTGAAAGTCTTCAGGTGAATGTTCTCATGACACCACCAGTGAAGAACAGGAACCCCAGATCAAATTCTTCATATGGACCAAACTCTTCATATGGATCCAAATCCTCATACGGACCAAATTCTTCACGAGGATCAAATTCCTCAACTGGATCAAAGTCCTCATATGATTATCACCATGCTAACAAATCTGTCTCGCAGGGTAAAGCTAAGGGCTAGTGCTTTATTCTTCAAACCATTATGTTCATAAGTCCTCGAAGAATTACTCTGCTTATTCATATGCTTACCCTAACCCCTCCAATGCTAAGCGAAATGGTTTGGCATCTTTGCCACCTTTCTCACATGGTGCTCGCAGGATGATGAACTCTTTGCCACCCTCCGATGTGGGTGGTGAAGAAAAGGAACTAATCTCTTCTGCAGGTCAGTCTCCGGACGTGCTCGAACGTCTCAAGAATTTGCCGGGGACCCGACAAAATGCTCGAAAGGACGCAGCGAATCATGATGAAATGAACTTTCATTTCACACGCCCTCATATCTTGCTATATCTTTTATCGCTTGATGAAATTCATCGATGAACTTGATATCATATTCTTCACCGATGAAGCATATGAGATTGTAAGTTACACTAATTCATCTGCAGGATGATCAACCCAAAACCACTGAATGGGTCCTCGATAGTGGGTGTACAAATCACATGACTGGCGACAAGAATCTATTGATGGATGCTCCTTTATCACCATCACCTCTGAAGCATATCTTATTTGCTGACAAAGGCAAAAGTCAGGTATTGGGTCTTGGTAAGGTTGCTATCTCTAAGGATAAGCACATGGACAAAGTCATGCTTGTTGAATCCTTAGGATACAATCTCATGTCAGTCTCAATGCTTTGTGATCTTGATATGGTTGTTGTCTTTGGCAAACATCGCTGTGTTGTGATTATGGAAGCTGACAATTCCAAAGTCTTTGAAGGCTTTAGGAGAGGAGATTTGTATATTGTTGATTTCTACTGGGACCACAACCAGCCATGTGTCTACTTGCAAAAGCCTCGTAGGCTGGCTATGGCATCGACGACTTGGTCATGCAGCATGAGGAATTTGAACACGCTATGCGAAGAAGAAGCATGTCATTGGCATTGAGAATGTCAAATTCCTCAAGGATCACTTATGCGGAGCATGTGAAGCCGGAAAAATGACCAAGGCCAAGCATCCAAATAAGACTATCATGACCACTACTCGTCCATTCAATTGCTTCACATGGACCTCTTCGACCTAATCATTATTTAGCGTCACTAATGATGCATCTCTATATGGTTTTGTCATTGTTGATGATTATTCTCGATATACATGGGTACACATTGTTATTTACAAACATGAAGTGCGTGAAGTCTTCAAACGATTTTCCTCGAGGGCTTCAACCAACTTTGGCGTGAAGATCAAGCATATCGGCGACAATGGAACCGAGTTCAAGAATTCGGTCTTGATGCCTATCTTGATGAACTTGGTATTACTCATGAATTATCTCGCTCCTTATACTCCTCAAAGAAATGGCGTCGTGGAGCGCAAAAACAGTAACTCTTGTTGAGATGGCTTGCACTATGCTTGATGAATACAAACGCCTCCGCTTTTTGGATTGACGAATTGATACCGCTCGCCACATCATCAACAGAGTATATCTTCACAAATTCTTCAAGAAGACGCCTATGAACTCCTCAACGACAAGAAACCTAATGTGAGTTATTTCAAAGTCTTCGTGCTAAATGTTGGATTAGAGATCCTCACCACAACTCCAAATTTGCACCGAAAGCACATGAAGGTTTTATGCTTGGTTACGGAAAGGACTCAGACACCTACAGTAGTCTTCAACATTGTTCTTCACAAGGTTGTTGACATCAGAGATGTGCGGTTCGATGAAACTAATGGCTCGCAAAGAGAGCACCTACCTTCTGTGTTAGATGAACCAGCACCGAGGATGCTATCAAGCACAAGGAAACCGAGGATGTCATTCCCATCAAGAATCTGGTGAAGAATTCATTCCTGTTCGTGAAGAACGCCGAGTGATGCACCAAGAACATGATGAGGAAATTGGTGCTGAAGAAAATGGTGATCAAAATCCTCAGCGACAACCAACTCATCCACGTGTTGCAAAAGAAGTGCAAGTGGAGAAGATCATCGATGACATCAGCGCACCAGGTCCTCTCACCCGCTCAAAAGCCTCACACTTATCTAACTTTTGTGGGCACTATGCTTTTGTCTCCATCTCGGAGCCCACTAAGGTAGATGAAGCATTTCTGGAGCCGGAGTGGATTCAGGCTATGCAAGAAGAATTACATCAGTTCAAGCTGAACAATGTCTGGGAATTGGTCAATCGCCCAGATCCTCGCAAGCATAATATCATTGGCACAAAGTGGATCTACCGCAACAAGCAAGATGAAAATGGCCCTGTTAGAGGAATAAGGCACGACTAGTAGCTCAAGGCTACACACAAGTTGAAGGAATTGATTTCGATGAAACTTTTGCACCTGTTGCTAGACTTGAAGCTATTCGATTTTACTTGCCTATGCTAACCATCATGATATCATCTTATATCAAATGGATGTGAAAAGTGCATTCCTCAATGGTAAGCTTGAGGAAGAAGTATATGTTGCTCAACCCCTGTGTTTTGAAGATCCCAAGAACTCGACAAAGTCTTGAGACTAAATAAGGCTCTCTATGGCCTCAAGCAAGCCCCTCGGGCGTGGTATGACACACTGAAGGAATTCTTTGTGAAGAATAGCTTCACACCCGGTTCACTCGATCCTACTCTATTTACTAAATCATATGACGGTGAACTGTTTGTGTGCCAAATATATGTTGACGATATTATCTTTGGCTGTACTAACCAACGATATAGTGATGAATTTGCCTATATGATGAGTGAAGAATATCAAATGTCTATGATGGGAGAGTTGAAATTCTTTTAGGTCTTCAAATTAAATCAAGAGCACAATGGCATATTCATATCTCAGAGAAATACCTCAAAGATGTACCGAGGAAATTCGCATGCAAGATTGCAAAGGCGTCAAAATTCCTATGCCCACAAATGGTCATCTATGCATCGATGAAAATGGTATCGACTTCGATCACAAGGTATACCGCCCATGATTGGTTCTTTATTGTACCTATGTGCATCTAGGCCAGATATAATGCTTAGTGTTTGCATGTGTGCTCGATTTCAAGCTGCACCAAGGAATCACACCATAAGGTCTGTGAAGCATATTCTTCGATATCTAGCTCACACACCAACACTAGGACTATGGTACCCCAAGGGCTCGCTTTTGATCTCATTGATATTGTGACTCGACTATGCTGGTGATCGTGGACCGCAAGTCAACATCCGCACTTGTCATTTCTGACGATCTTTGGTCCGTTGGTCCTCGAAGAAACAGAATCGTATCATTACATCTCATCTGAAGCTGAATACATTGCTCTTTGGGTCATCTTGTGCTCAATCGCTGGATGAAGCAAACCTCAAGGACTATGGCGTCAACGTGAAGAATGTGCCTCTCCTCTGCGACAACGAGAGTGCCATCAAGATTGCTCACAACCCGTTCAAAGACTCAAGACTAAGCACATCCAGATTCGTCATCATTTTCTTCGTGATCATGTGTTGAAGGGCGATATCTCCATCGAGCATGTGAAGACTGAAGAACAGCTAGCTGATATCTTCACCAAGCCCTTGGATGAGAAGAGATTTAGCAAGTTGCGGTGTGAGCTAATTATCTTAGAATCTTCGACTGTTCTGTGAAAAGGACACCCATCCTAACCCTTATGCATAATTGATGACTTAGATGTGCAACACATGTAGAAACGTTGTTCCTCAATCAATGAAGAATAACACTCTAAGTGTGAAGAAATCAATGAAGAATTTGATTCTCGTAACCCTACGACAATTGTACGCTGTGTCCAAATCATCATTCTTATACGGTAGCTACGCCACCACAAAAGTTGAAAATCTTCAATCTGAGTTTTTCCACATTTTTTAAATTCCTCGTTCTTCAATTTCTTCAACTTTGCAAAATCTTGAGATTTCGTCGTATTTCTTCATTGGCTATATATATATATATATATATATATATATATATATATATATATATATATATATATATATATATATATATATATATATGAGTTTATGTCCTCTACAAAGATTCACTTATTGCTATTTCTTCAAGTTGCGATTTACGCTAAGTGAATGTGATCGGACCCTTCCCTCTATGCTATACTCAATCCATTCTATTCACAAATTCTTCATGTGCATTCGATTGAAACTGCTCAAAGTCTTCACCGGTCCTTGACAAATGAAGAAATTGCGAACTAAACTTTTAAACAAATCTTATCCAAGTTTTCGGTTTTACGCTCAAACCGCTCCGCATCCCACGATGCATTAGTTTAATCACCCACGATCTTACACGATCTCATCTCGCACAAGACGTGGGTGACACACGTCGCGGAAGGAGAAAGGGCAGGGCATGTTCGCCCAAAATCTTGGCGAACAGTTTTTCACCGTGGCTATAAATACCCCTTTACCCTCCTCACTTCATTTACTCCGCCGATCGTTGTCTCTCGCCGAGCTCTCCTCAAACCCTAGCGCCGCTACTCCATCGCCGCCCGGTGAGGAAAAGCTTCACCGCCGACCTCATCGCCGTCGTACTCACGCCGGTCGCGAAATCTTCACTCCGCCGCCAGAAGTTGTCTTCCTCCGCCAAGTTAGGGCGTGGAAGATCTAACGTGACGAACTTCTACAGTTCATCTCTGTTCGTCGTGTTCTTGATTCGTAATTAAAAGTCACTTTTATTACTCGCTGATTCTCAAATCTTTCAAAATCTTCAAAGGTGTTTTTACTCTTCAAAATCTTCACATATGAACACCTCACACACTATATGTTCTTGATTTATCTCCCTAAGCATTCATTTCTTCAAGATTCCTCAATTGTGTGGATTTTCGATCTGTACAACTCTGGAACCTAAGACGAAACGCTTAGTGAAATTCCTCAAGGCTCAAACTGGTTAAATTCCTCAAAACTTGCTTCTTTTGAAAAAAAAACATCTGAGAACGCATATGACCTCTCCAAATTCCTCGCACCTACACTCTGTTCACAGGTACTCATGTCCGCTGCTGAATCACTAGGTTCTCATCAACTTAACTCATTTGTAGCGTTCCTCAAGAAAACTGCATACTTCTTGAGTGCTCTATTGTTCAAATTCCTCACCTGAAGAAAATGGCAGATGGCAAGAGACCGCAGAAGGGAGGAAAGAAACCGGAAGTCATGACTGCTTTTGAAATTCCTGAGGAAATATACAAAGACTACTGCACACCTGACGCATCCAAGTTTGGCAAGGAAACCAAGAACCAGCGCAAAGTGCGCATACAGAGGATAGAAAGGAGATGGGCACGAGAATGGCGAGAATACCGCTATGTCACTCCCAAATACATGAGGAAATTCGCCTAAATCCTCCATGCCCAAGAGCTCCTCCGCACATGGCCAATCGCCGATCCCACCAAAGATCAAGCGTGGTGAGGACTTTCTCAAGAATGGTCCAGCGCCAAGCCAAATTGGCAAGACAGCCAAGGAGGCAAGTGAGGAAATTCAATGAGGATACCGCTGCTGCTATCGCTGAGCCCTCGGTCAAACCGAGGAAATCAATGCCAAAGAAGCTCGCACGCAAGCCAAGTGCTTCACCGTCGGCGCCCTCACGCCCAGTTCCTCACCGCGCCCTCACGGCAAATTCCTCGACCGCTGCTGCTCATTCAAAATCCTCGGCAGCTCCTCCAAGTCCTCAACAACACTGCATCTTGCAACTTGTCAAAGGACTCAAGGATTCTCCATTGCTTCGTGTTTCACAAGTTCCTCACCTGCACCAATGTCCTCAACAGTCCCACTCTGCTGAAGACAAAAGCAAGCCGCTGGACGCGGTCCTCGCCAAGTCCAAAGAAGAAACAAAGTTGCATTCAACGCTCCTCCGATGATGAAGCCTCGATGAAGAACTTGAAGAAATCATCGAGACAGATCGACCAAGGCCGCTAGAGCCAAAGGAACAAGTGTGCTCGCTTTTGGATCCAAGAAGATCCTAGACTTCATTGACTTGTGGCATCAGATCCACACACTCCTCTTCCGGATCTCGCCATCGACTCTGGTCAAAGTCACATCTTGAACCATTTCATCTCTCAAGAGAAATGGAAATTTGAAAAGGCTCGTGAATTGAAGAGAGCAAAAGCAAGAAAAGAGAAGCTTCGAGGAAAAACATCATAAACTTGACTCAAGAACTTCTTAAAGCTCAATCGAAATCCAAGCACTCAGCAAGGATTTTGATGCTTATAATGCCGACCGGCAAGGAGCCAAGGTGAGATTCGCCACTCGACGAAGAAATGTCAACTGCTGCAGCTTCATCGCAACAAGAAAATCCTCAGTGAAGAATCTGCTCAGCTTGTCGATGAACATGCCAAGATCGCTGATGACTTTCAGCGTCTTGATGAGAACACAAGTTCTGTGGCTGATGACTCCATTCCAAAGCGGTGAAGAAATTCCTGTGGCATCCACTAGTGGTGCGCTCAAGAATCAAGGAAACAGGCAATCAAGCTGCAGGTTGTGCTCAAGAAACTGTACCACAATCCTCAGCTCCTCCCCGCACCAACACCAACTCCAATTCTTCCTTACGCCTATGAAGTGAAGAAGACAAAGGCTGCAGAACGAGCTGCAAGTGAAGAAAAGGAAGGCATCAGCTGCGTTAAATTCTTCGGCTGCGAAGAAATTGAAGCCAATGACCAGCTCGATTGAAAATCCTATCGATGCCATTCCCATTTCCTCCATGTCATCCCAGGAAATTGTTCCCTTTGGAGAAGAATACACGATCCCAAGCGGATCAGATGAAGAAAATCAATCTGTTGCTACTTCAGAACAGCTTGATGAAGAAATTGAAGTGGAAGCTTTCCCTTCAACTCCTGTTGCTTCCTCACCCGTGCCTCAGTTTACAGCTGAAGAGGCAGGTGTTGAGGAAATTGAAAAAGAAGATGAAGATGTGGATATTGGGTGCACTACACCAGTAATGAACAATGACTTTGGGAAAGTCAAGACCCCAATACTCCTCTCTTCACTCCGCTTCAAGAAGTTCCTCACCACCGACTACTACTGCTCAAATGGGCTCAAGAAACTCATCCCACATCATCTCGTCAACGAAGAGATTCCAGCCACTAGAATCAAGAACCAACTGCCGATCCTCAAACCGCACAAGGAGAGGAACCAGAAATTCTCACCAAGAACACGAAATCGCGATTCCGAGGTTGTGCTTCAAATAACAGATATTCCTCTGCCCAAGCCAAAGAATCCGTTTTGATCAAGCAAAAGTTCAAGGCTGAAGATTTCTTTTCTCGAGCATGTGTTCTTCATCGCCTACAACTTATGACTCGCTTTCGAATGAGGAAAAGACGCTTCGACTCCAACACAAGCAAATTTCTATTCCTCGCTATTCGACAAGGACAAGATCTTCACCATGAGCATATTCCTCATGTGGATATGGAATCACCGCCGTGCTTCGAGCCAAGATTCGTGTTCTTCACGATGCGAGGCTGCTGAATTTTCGCACCGATATCTCGTGGATCGAATGAAGAACTCATTCTTCGTTCTATGCCACCCGCACATCACCGGAGATCTTCGCGACATCAACTCATGGGTTCTGGATTGATAACTGAAAATACTCACTACAAGGCACCAAAGAACTGAATTGCTTCGTGTCCTTCCTCTTGATCCTCCCCATGAATCTGCTCGTTAACTCTACAATGAACGTGAACTGTCGATCACTTCATGCAAGTCGATGAAGCCTTTGAAGCCGTGCCAAGCCCTCGAACCAAATTCCTCGTCAAGGATTTGCTATATGTGCCTCGGATTGTGTACGTAATCTTGACGAAGACTATGAGTCCAATCAAAGGCCACGACTCAAATGATGAAGACGTCTGGCATCATGAAGAACATGCTTTTCAATATCATTCATGGCGTTCCAGTCAACTTCCATGATTTCTTCATGAGGACTCGCCAATATTGCAATGTCACCTTTTGAGTGAAGCCATATGCGCCTTTGGATCATGAGATTCATAAGGGCAAGATCTTCATCGAACTACAAGGTCTGGCACTCTCAATCATGGCAGCTTCCTGCCGCCCATTGAAGTCCTCGCGACCAATTTCATCATCGATGACAAGGGCAAGGCAGCAGCTGTAATTGATGAAGGCACTCGTCCATTGATGGTCGGTTTAAAGCTGCATCTTACTCCACCAATGACGATTCGCTACGCATGATCCGCCACAAATACTTCAACCAAGAAACAGCCTCAAGCACAAAGACTTGTGGTGATGACCGATCGTGAGTTACTCCTCGCCTTCATCAAAGGTTGATTGCAATCGAAATGGGTCAAGCGCCAATTTGCTGCAATTCTTCATAATATGACCTCAACGATAATGCTGTGAAGAAAACCAATACTACCTTCATGAAACCCTCAATCGCACTTGGGCTGTTCTCAATCATGTCTACTCATGGAAGAATTGAAGACTATGGGTCTTCGTGAAGCTTATGATCGGTCCGCACCACCTCCAAGAAATTCAAGAGAGTCAAAGTTCCTGATTTGGTGGCTAGCTCTTATTCTTCATCGCTAAACCGATGAATATGAAGATTTGGACGACATCTGCGGCAGCCCTACTTCAACAACCAACCCCGACAATCTCGGGCGCCTCCATCAACTTGAATATCTTGAGGCGTTAGTCCTCGCCGATCCTTTTGGTCATTTGATGACAAAGGGGAGAAATCTGAGTTAGTCTTCAAGCCGGTTTATACTATGGGCGTCTTTATTAAGTTACAACTCGCTCTTCCAAACTTTTATTGATCGAGTTGTAATCTTAAACCGATGGTGCCTCGATACTTTTGATCGTGCATTGTCGACTTTACTTTACTTGTGCTCTAATACTTTTGATCGTGCTTCTAATGCTCGATTTTCATACGAGTTATGCTCGATGCTTTTGAAGCACTAAGCTCTGAATGTGATATTTGAGCTCAAACTTTTGGTGTGATATTCGCATGCTCATTCCTAGTTAATACTATTGCATGCATCTTGAATCTCATCAGCACCATATTTCATCATGCATTTCAAATTCTTCATAGTATATGTATCAAATGCGTGTATGAATTACAAGATATAGGGGAGATCTCCATGATTCAAATCTTCAAATGTGCATTGCCTCAAAAGCAAATTCCTCATTATGCACATATTAGGGGAGTTCTTCTATATCTTGCAATCAAATTCCTCAATATCAGTATTTACACTTCATATGTTTATCCTCGTTGAAAACTTAACCTATGTTGTCATCAATCACCAAAATGGGGAGATTGTAAGTGCATCTAGTGCCCTTAGTGATTTTGGTGTATTGAAGACTTATAGGTTAAGTAACCTGATGCGTTTGTGAGTGTACACAGTGTCTATAAGTCTATGAGGAGTTTGATATTTACAGAGAAAGTCGACCCTAAAATGAAGTTCTTCGATCAAGACTTTGATATTTCAAGACTTTCTCAAGACTTTGAAAGTGAAGAAATTGGTGTGACCATGAAGACTTGATATTCATTCGAGGAATATGAAGCGTGAAGACTTTTGTTTTCGTAGTTTCATTTTCTCTTTCTTGAGTCATAGGAAACACCGTCATCGTTAAAGGGGGTCGAGGAAATACTAAGGAAAAATTTCCATGTGATGCTCAACTCAAAATCCTACACCTACCAATCCCTTCGAGTGAAGCCATTGAAATCTCATATGATTCGATCAAAATCTTGATGTGAGACGCAGTTCTTCCGGTCACCGATGACTTTCTCGACCGAGGAGTTAGGAATTCGCCAGTCTGAATGGCCTACACAAAGTGAGGAACATGATAGCCCTGAGGACTTTGAAAGTCAAATTTCCGACCGTTGTTGTGCTGCGCGCCGGCGGACCAAAATATCTTATCCACCTAACGGTCATATCATTGAAGAGCATTTATGTCTTATCATGTCGGGCTGCTCCCTAGGCTATAAATAGCCGCCCCCTACAACCACTAGCTGGTTGGCTGCTCCGAGAGAACTTGACACTTGTCATTTGAGAGCAACCTATCCTCCGACGACTTTGAGCGAAAATCATCAAGTGAGGAAAATCCAAAACCAAACCCCCACAACAACCCCAAGTGATTGAGCATCACTGAAGAAATTGATCCTGCGTGGATCCGACGCTTGTTACCTTTGAAGACTGTGCTTCTTCCAGACGGTTAGGCGTCAAGGTCTAGAGCATCCAAGAGGAATTGTGGATCGCCGAGTGACCAAGTCTGTGAAGGTTTGGAAGTCACCTGAAGACTTACCCCGAGTGATGAGGACATCAATACCATTGTTACACCCACAGCCCCCGCCGCTATACATCTTGGACCAATTACTAGAGCTCACAAGACGCCAACTAAATTACGTGTACTTTCGTTTCTTGGTAATGATTCTAATGTTCATGAGAATATGATGCTGCTTAAAGTGGATACATTTGTTTTGCTTACAAATGAAGGGCCTAGCTTAGAGAAGGATGAACATTGGAGCAAGAACACACATGGAGTTGATGGCATGCTAACGGGATCAAGAACGGAGTTACAAGTGATGATTTCAGGACTTTGAAGCCACCATAAGGAGTGCATGAAGCCTTGGACGAAACATACAAGATGCCACTTCATAATATTCGTCCATAGGCTATTCTAGGTGTCTGCGTCACCTTATTATTGGGCCAGGCCCATGTAATTTCGAAATACATTAGTATAGGCTATTTTTAGAGTCCGATGTGTGGGAAACAAGAGATAGGGTTAGTTTGGACCCCTCCACCAAGGGCCACGAAATTCACCCCTCTTCCTCCATATATACAGCCCTTAGGGCACCGCTTAGACTTGGGTTTTGTTTAGATCAAAAGTTCGCCATAGCTGCAACTTCGCGATTTCGTTTGTGTTCAACGACTGGACAAAGGCGCCACGGAACCCCACCTTGATCAATAAAGCTTTCATCTTATATTCGCAATATCCAGATTGCAATCTCAGTTTCTTGCTTGTTCTTCGTTTGCTCGCAGGAAATAGACCCTCGTGGTCGTTGATCGTGTTCGGCGTGGTCAATAACCTCTCGGAGTTGGTTTAGCGATTGCTAAAGGCGCGACGTCCTCGCGCCTTCGTAGTCGGATCGTCAAAGTCGACTTCCTCCAAAGCGAAATCCACCATCTCATCGAAAGACGGACACCTCTGCCTCTATCAAGTGGTATCAGATTTCCGTGTTGCTCGGTGAGATTTTCCAGTTTTTCGTAGTTTAGATCGAGTCTGTCTTCATACCTATAGTCCACGAAAAGGCCAAAAAAATTAGGTTAGTTCATCCTATCCGAACCAATCGAGCCTTTGCATAATCTTTTCTCAGATTTGCATTGTTGAATTTGCGGTTGCATCGCCGTGTCTAGTTGCTGGTCTTAGAGTCTAGTCTTTTAGAGTTTGAGTTCGGTCATAAGTTGTCACGCCGCCCAAGACCACCGCTCAATCCGTATCCATATACCACCACCGCTTATCCGCCACCGCTTCAATCCAGATCCATATACCGCCACCGCTGCCATATATCATCACCAATCCGAGTCCCTTGCATATTAGGTTTGTTTGGGATCCATCTAGTTTTCCGATTCGTGTTTCCTTGTCCGAGTAGGTTTCGATTCCAGCAATCTTTGCCGTCCGTAGAAGAGGTTGGTTTCAAAAAAAAAAAAAAAAAAGTCCAGGAAACCACCCTCCGCTTAGGCCCAAAATTTTCCAAAACGCCGGGATAAAAAATTTTCTCGCTATCCTATTTTTAGGTGTTTCTAAGCGTATTGAGCGATCGCCGTTATAGAAAGTTTTTTGACCCGCTTCAGCTTTTTGGGTCCCGCAAAAAAAAAAAAATTTGGTCGAAAAAATTTCGTGCCCATCCGTCGATTTGACACAGGAAGAGTTTTGAGACACTCGCCATTATAGTGATTTTTAAAAAAAAAAAAAAAAGCAAAAAAAAAAAAAAAAGCAAAAAAAAAAAAGAGCGAAAAAAAAATTCAGAGTGTGCTTTTCCTTTGTTTACGCAGCGCCGTGATTTTGTTAGTGTTCTAGG